>PVLD010000665.1:0-245048 GCA_004027595.1 Dinomys branickii
CTGTTGTTGTTGTTTGCCTGTTTTGTTTCTTGTCTTTGGATTTTTGGTTTTTGTGTTTTTTCTGTTGTTGAGAGGATTAACTGTCTGACTAAATTTGCATGTCTGTATATGGGTTCATACATTTACAATTCGAAGATATCAATGGATAAAGCAATAACCACTGTTGAGACCATATCACCTTGTCTATAGATTAGTTGTGTGATTGTACTATTTTTTATGATAATTGGTGTCTGTTTGTCAATATGTTTTTGTACTTTTATGTTTTTAAAATAAAAAAAATAAAATAAAATAAAAAAAAGAACCCACTGTGCCTAGCACACACAGTAACCTTATATATAATATTCAACATATTTTTAATACATACTTTCGGTACTGAGGATTGAAGCCAGGGCCTTCTTACTGAGTTACACCCTTGACCCTGTTTTGAAATTTTCAGACTGGGGTAAGGTCTTGCTGAGTGGTACAGGCTAGGCTGGAAATTCGCAACCCTTCTGCCTCAGCCTCAGGGCCCTCCTACCTCCTCCCTGGCTCTGCGGCCGGCCTCTTCCTGCTTCCTCTTCTGCTCCTCCTCCTCCAGCACCTTCTTGCGCTCCTCCCTCTTCCTCTTCAGCTCCTCCAGCTCCAAGGCCGCCTCCTGCTGCTTCTGCTTCAGCTTCTCAAACTCCTCGCTCTCAGTCTCCCCGCGCCGGCGGCGCAGCTCCTCCAGCCGCTTGCCGGCCTCCACCTGCGGGGCGCCCTCGGCCTCCCTGCTGCCCCCCGGGCGGCTGGGGCTGCGGGCAGAGAGCAGAGAGGAGCAGAGCTGGAAAGGGCGTCCACTCTGGACCCGGGCATCCCTGAGCCCCGGCCCAGCCCACAGCGCCTTCTGGGCCAGGTCGGGGATGGAGGCAGTGTCTTCTGCGCTCATGGTAGCATCGTTTGCAAAGCCACTGGGGTCCAAAGTGTGATACCCGGGTCAGAGACGGGGTGGACCCGACATGGGCATTATTCGGCCCTCAAAAGGAGGGATTTTCACACACTCCGCAAGGAGGGTGGATTACCTACGTGAAATAAGCCAGTTATATAAACAAGGGCAGATCCTGCGTGAGGATCAAAAGTCATCAAATTCCTAGAAATAGAAAGTGGTACCGTGGCTCCCCCAGGGCTGGGGCTGTGGAGGGGCAAAGGAAGAGTTGTTTCGTGGGTGTAGAGTTTCAGTCCTACAAGATGAAATGATTTTGGAGATCTCTTGCGCAACGCTGAGAATATACTGAACACTAGGAGGAGCACGTTCAAATGGGAAGGGAAGCAAGGAAGAGCGCTCACTGTGCAGTTCAGGCTGGCCTTGAGCTCACTTTGTAGCCCAGGCTGGCCTCGAACTCGCAACGATCCTCCTGCCTCAGCTTCCCGAGCGCTGGGATTACAGAAGTGCGCCATCACGCTCGGCCTTTCCTGTCTCAAAACGACAAAAAAAAGGAACCAAAACTGTTCTACATGGGGAGCAGAAGAAAGCTTGAAGGGGTGGCGTGGGGAAAAAAACAATTAAGACATGTAGAAGTACCAACCCCCTGTGATGAATGTGATCAGTGTGTACAGCAAATACATACTAATAAAAATAAATAATTTTTTTTTTAAAAAAGGAATGGCTTGGGGTACTCCTAACTATAGAGGGAGAAAAAGAGAGAGAATAGACTTAACCCCACTATCCTGTACCCTTGAAAAATGGTTAAGATAGTAAATGTTGGGTGCTTTAGGTTTGCCACGGTATTTTGTAACACATACACATGGAAAATGGGACAAACACTATTCTATTTGCTCCAGTGGGCTACTCTTTGGGGTCGTGGGATTGTACAAATGCCATTTTATGCATTGTAAATGTTAGAAGGGAAAGCGTGTACACTACTGGAAGACTGAGTTCTAAAATGTAGGAGGGGCCTAAAGAAGTTACTGGTTAATTTGGACCTATCTGGAAGCGTGGACCAGGAGAGAAGACAAGACAGTCCAGGTATCGGAGACAGGAGGGGACAGTCAAACGGGGGCGGGGGGAGCACTGCACTAAATCCGTGTATCTACTTGTCCTTCAGCTGGACTAGCAGCTCATCTCTGACATGTGCAATTACTCCTTGCTGCTTGATCGAGCTAAAACCACAGTCACGGTCGTACACAGACAGCTCCTAACAACTGCATGTTCACCGCTGGCTTCAATTTGTGCATATATATGTGTATACGATCTGTGTATTTTCTACCCTCTTTGATCCAAACACAACTGGAATATTCCTTCTCAGGACTTAAAATGACTAAATTAGCTCAGAGGTGCTGTGGTTAGGGCAGCTCCTTAGATATTAGTTGTTCTGCTTTATGAGCCCTTTACATATTACAGTCATTTACTAGTCACAATAACTGGGAAGTTGGCAGTTCCACATTTTACAGATTAGGGCACCACAGGAGAAACAGGAGAAATAATTTATCCCCACTTTTGGAAGAGAGAAACTGGTTGACTTATGATGGGATTTTAATGCTTCTCTATCACTTATACCTTTCACTATAGTATATCTGAAGTTCCATATGATTTTCAACAATAAAACAGTAAATCTCTCAGACAGAGTTTGTGAGGGCTGTTTCCTACCTGTTACATTTCCAGTGTATCTACAGTCTAGGCCTACCTATCTTCCCTGGACAGCACAGCATATAACACAGGGAGAAAAGGGCAAGGCTTTCTATGGGCATGAACAGAAACTGAAGCTGTGCTTGTTTCTCTTGCAACCATGGAGGATCCACAGGAATTCTGCTGTAGAACTGAAAATACGTTAAGGCTAGAGACAAAATGCTTATCCTGAGTCCTTGGGTTAAATTTTATTAAAACTGGTATTCTTAATGTTTTACCTGGCAAAAAGATGGAGAGGTATCACTGGCACCTATGGACTCTGAGTTCCTTCAGTAAATTTGCTGTTGGATAGTCAGAATATTGATCTTTTTGAAACATGTTGGTACTCAAAGTGGAAACTGCGTGGAACACCTTTCACTAAGACAGAGCTCATGTAAAATTGGCCCTGCTGGGGCTGGAGGAGTTACTGGTGTGTTGGAGGGCTTTGCTATGGTTAGTTTTTAACTCAGAAACAAGGATAGCATATGTCTTCTATTCAATACTTACTAACAAGTAGTGAGATCTTTTTAAACTAGTTTTCAACACAAGCAACCTATTCCTGACTACCGTCTAATTTCATTTATTCTGTGAATAGAACGGCATGGTGCTGTAGCTGTGAAACATGAGAATGAAAAACACAGCATTTGGGCCCAAGAGCTACGTTATACACTGTTGGTTTCATTTTGTGTGTCTCATACTTTAAACACTGAGGTGGTTATGAAGATACCATGTCCTCCAGGACAACGTTTTTTAAGCTGCAGGTCAAAACTCACTTTAGTGGACTGTAATCAGCATTTAAAGAGATGAACTAGAAAACATCAGCATATACTGCCTGAAGGAAAAGAAAGGATAATTTCTTGACATGCTGGTTTCAGTTATAAATACATATCTATAGTCGGCTCAAAAAATATATACACAATTCAGGAAAAGAAAAATAATATGATGTTTTTACAACAGATAACAGGTGTTATTATCACATGGGGGACACTAGAGGATGTCATATATTGCAGAAAACCCGCTACACTGCCGGCCCTTAGAGAAGAAATTGAAAATGCATATGCAGGGATGTCAGTGAAGGAGGTTGCCAAGCAGCAGTTTGTCATGCTAATAAATGCTCTGAAGCTAATGGCCACCACTCTGAGCACCTCTTGAAATGGTAGGTCAAAGATAATTTGTATCAATCTCATGATGTCTCAATAAACTTAGTATTAAACCAGTTAAAGTTCTTCTTTTCCTGAAATATGTGTACATTTTTTTTTTTTTGGTGGAAGACACATACCAGGTCATGATATAAAATTTGTTTCTTATCATGGCTTGCAGCCAAAACATAAAATATTATTCCAGGTCCTTTACAGTTAAAGATGTCTCTTATTTTTGACCTCAAAGTACTCTTTTAGACACATGGAGTTTCACAGTGATTCCTGATTCTCAGTCAATTGAAGGTCTTTCCAGCTCTAGAAATGAGTTTGCCCTCTGTCCTTTGTGTTGCTGGGCAGGAACCGGACTGACGGACATGCCTACAGGAGCCTCTCTGAATTCACTAGGTACCACTCAGTGTTTGTTTTGGACAGTTAAATTGTCCACCCTTGGCGCGTGGTTAAAAAAGTCAGAATTGCCTGGTGTGGTGGTACACACCTATAATCCCAGCACTTAGAGGCTGAAGCAGAAATTTGAAGCCAGCCTGGGGTACATAGTGAGTTCAAGGTCAGGCTGAACTAGTGAGACCCTGTCTCAAAAAAAACAAGCCAAACCAAACAAAAAACCCCAAACAAACAAACAAAAAATCCAGCCAGTGGGATATCCTAACATCATTAATTATAAGCTTATACTTTAGGTATAAAAGGCTTATTATTTTACAATGTTATGCATGGTCCAAGAATCTGTTAAAAGTATATAGAATTACATTCTCTCTCACACACATGCATATACCTCTTGAATGTTATGTACATAGAAAATGTTATTTATATGGCAAAATGTTATTGGTAATCAGAAAAAAATTCTCACCTTAGAAAATAAAATAATCCTTGTTTTGTACTTTCTATTAATCCTTTTTATAACCTGCTATCTCCATAACTTGCTCATCAAATTGAGATCTTTATGTCATGTTTTAGAGAAAATAGTTTAGTTATAAGAGAATATGACTATTAAAGAGGCAGTAATTAAATCAGATGCAAGGAGCTATACTCAAAGAGGAGCAAGACTCTGTCTGCATGTGCGGTCAGCTTTTGGGGACTTCTCTGGAAAGTTCTTCCACAAAGTCCTCCCTGCTTCCTGTCTAAGCTTCGGTAGATCCACTTCAAGAGAACTACCACGTCCTTGGCTATTAAAAACACAGCCTACTTTTCAGTTAAATGAGTAGGTACCAACTTTATCTACATTGGGGCTTTTTCTCCCTCACTTTTCATTTTGTGAGTGTACAGTGCAAACCCAATCGTCTCTGTTCCTAGCAGCATCAAGTTCTAACTGAAAGTGAAACTCACAGGCAGCAGTTAAACAAAAACAAGTAATAAAGCGGTTTTCTGTCCAACATGGCAAAATTAGGGGCAGTCACATTTAAGGGTTCTTATTGTTTAACCTGTGGCTGTAGACTCTGACTTTTCTTCTGCTTGAATTACTCAGCTCTTTGCATTTATACACAACAGCCATGCTAATTATTAATTAAAGCTTTGGCCAAAGCTCCTTGGCAGTGTTGCTAATGGTTAGCCAAACTTTTCTCGAGGGGCAGGTTTTTTAAAAAAAGTCTTTCTCTTAATAATTTAAACAAACAAATGAATGAACAACTTGTTTCCTATAAAAAGCCTTATATCCTGAAAGCATAGCTTAAGCCACTAAGCAATAAATCCGTACTATTAGAAAATAATCACTGAGCATTTTTCACAACATGTGTGGGACTTGAAAACAATAAAGCTTTGAACTCAGCTTCCCAGTGTGAATCAGTTTGCTTTGTAGATTTTCTCTGGATTCTTAATCACTTTTAATTTTCACATATACTCTCTGACCAGTTCCAACTAATAGAACTAAATCCAGGGATTTCACCTTTCTTACTCCTAAACTGTTACATTTAAGCCTTTTATGCAGATCTTTCTTCTGTGTGCTTTAGGCTTATAAATGAGAGTAGGTTTCTGCTCAGATTTTTTATAGAAAAATTGTTTTGGAGCAACTCTGTTTAGCCATCTTAGATGGACCTGAAATATCTGTCTAATTGTTTCTGAATGTTACAAGACTTTGATGTAAGAACTTCTACATACTGTCTGTTTGGTGACTTTCTTATTTGAAGTGTTCAGAAAGAGCTATAGGCAAGGCTGCTGCCAAAGATCAGCCTCCATGGAAACACACACTACAGGGACTCAGAATTCTTTTTCAGCACATCTGGTACAGCAGCCAGACATAACAGAGGTTGGGATTTGGCACCAGTGGTTGGAGAAGGTGTGTGTGTGGGGCAGATGTCACATAGTCTATTGTCTGCAGTGGACTTCTGAACCTTAAATCTGTCTAGAAAATGGACAGCCAGGTCTCTGTTCAACTGCATCTGAAAGTAGCGATTCATCTGCTTATGCTGCAGTGTGTCCTATAATCAACTGCCCAGATTTTCAATGTTAGTGAACAGGGGTGAGAAGCTAGAGCTGCTCCAGAGTCCTCTGAACTGTGTGAAATGGAATGGTACTTCCATATGCTCTCCTTCCTTGTTAGATATTCCCAAAGTATATTAATATTAAGGGTTATCAAAGTACCATGGTAGAGATATGCCTTAATCTATTGTTTCCCAATTATTCAGTCATGAGTGAGCTGGGCTTTATGAGACATTTACTTACAAATTTAAACGAATTCTTAAAAATGGCACTGGGAAGGATCACTTACGAAGTTGGCTGGACCATTCAGAGAATGAATCAATGATATTCATCTCAGTCGTAAAAAATGTTTAATAAGCTAAACATATTAGATCAGAGAACAAGAAGGTGGACATTAAGGAGGCTCTGCACTGAAGAAAAAAAGATGGAAAAGCAGATTAAACCCTGTGGGGCAAAGACTGCTGATCTCCTACATGAGAGCAGGACCTGAATCTGCTGGTTGCTTATCTCTAAGACAATGGCCAATGATCTCCCAACAAAGGAGTATTGCCTATCAAACACGTTTCTGAGTAGAGGCACAGGACGGGGAGACTGATTCCTCCCCCTGCCCCCCAGAGGAACACAGTCACTGTCTCTTACCTAAAAGCATTTTCAGCAACTTTAAGTTTGTGGGTCATGAGTTCTCCGTTCTGTGACTTCACCTCTGTAAATCCCTTCTTGCGATCCAAGAAGCTCTTAACTTCTTCTTTGGGCTCCTTGTCCTTTTTAATCTTCTCATCTTTGATCTAACCACCATTTCACACCAGGAAGAAACATAATGATAGAAAACATTATTAGATTTCAGTTACTATTACCAAATAAGGCCCCAAATTTCACAAGTAAAATCCCCTACAGAATGAATGGTAAAGGTGGGGTCAGGGAAAATTCTTAAAGAGGAAGCGGAATCTTCAGGCTTGTGAACAAAGACTTTGACTATGATTTTGGAAAGTCAAGATCATGTGTGTTCTCATGGGGGGGGGGTTTGTTTTTGGAGAACCATGGAGCATCCTGGTTTGGGAAGGATGAAGTTCTGGGACCCCATGTAAGAGTTTTACTGTTTGCTGTTATCTGTATGGCTCTGTTAGAAGAATGGCCAACTAGCTTGGCCATATTTCTTCTTGGGTGGAGAGTGCATCTTTGAGAAAGACACAGTGAGGAGGGGAGGAGGAAACCTACCAGGTTTGCCAGATCTGCCAGACCAATTCTGAGGACCACCCTTGTATTTTAACCAAATGAGTAACTGGGTCCCAAAGATGGAACACATAGGACCTACCTTGAAGGGGAGGTGTCAGAGACCCATGGGACCATGTCTGTGGTCATCTGAACCACTAAAGTTAGAATGGAATAGCAACAACTCCATGGTTTACCTTGATTACCACTGTGGGGAAAATTTTAGTCCTCTGGAAGTGGATTTTTGATTATTGGGGGTAGACAGAAAAGATGATAATGGAGAGCAGGAGTTAGCGCTAATTTTATGGGTTTTGTGTTACAAATTCTTACACTAAATGAGACATTATTTCAAAGTCAATTGAATTTATACAGCTTTGGGGGGCATGGGACAAAGGACTTCAGATGACTCTGACTTCATCTTCTCACCTATTTTTAAAAGATGAGCATCCAAACAGGTGAGGTTTATTACTGTTCTTTTCAGGAAACAGTTACAAAGCCCTCGGGCTCTGAAGAAGCCCCGGAAGGAAGGATAGGCAGTAAGAACTCTGCACTCAGGGACCACCCAGGACCTTTCCCCCTATCTGACAACTCACCCCAAACAACTATTCTTCAGCACTCTGAAAAATTACTCCTAAAGGGTGCATTTTGCAAAGCAAGGTGCATTTTGGTTTTTTTCTTTACTCATGATCCTTTGACAATCCTTTGTCTGATTGTCTCTTTTGGGTGTTATTGATTGAATCAATGGATGGATTATTTGCTGTGGTGTTGTTGCAACTAGTTAAAACTACTCTTTCTCCAGGAGGGTTACATGAGGATTCCTTGGCAACATGGAAGGGCAGTGTATTGCCATTCTTTGTCTCTGGGAGATCTGTAAGTTAAGAGTCCCGGGTTTGGATTCCAGCTGTCAACAATCTAGTTGCGTTACTGGAGCAAGTCAACAGACATCTGAGTGATGCTGGTTGCAGCCATGTATGTGAAAAGACAGGAGTGGATGAGATGACCTTCTCCTACTCTTTCATCATCATTTCCCACTTGGCTCCTGATTGATCATGAGAGTCAACAGCAATGGGAAGGAAGGGCAGCCCCATGCTAGAGCTTGTTTGTGGCTGCCTGGTGGCTGTCTTTGTGCAAAAGTCACCAGTCATTGGATAGGGAGGGGAAGAGAGGGGAGCATATTCTCATATTGGCTTACCACTGCTGAGTAGAGTCCCAGAAACCACAGACTAGAGATTATACCCTATGTAAGAAGTATCTGGAAATACAAACGTAGAGGTGAGTGGGGCTCACCTCAGGCATTCCACTGACACAGATCCTGAGTCAAATCTTGTGGTTTGTGGAACACTGTACATAGGAAAATTCCTTTGAACTCATCTCTCCTATTCTGCAGTCAAAGTATTTCCATTCTCCCAAAATATATTACCTGGTTTACTGGCCAATAAAGCTGTTTAAAACAGATTTACAAAACAATAGATGTGTAACAAGAAAGAAAAACCTCCCCCTTCTCTTTCAAGCGCTCTGCCTTTACTGATAGTATTTATGGTGGCTGGTATGCTTCTATTCTCTTTGAAAAACTTTCTGAGAAACACTCTTACTCCAATTTACTGAAAATTATTGTCTTTTTTTCTGAAAAATTAATGAATAAAGTAATTCCATAGGACCTTTATATTTTAAGGAGCATTGTGGATTGGATTCTATGGCCTTTTGACCTGAGCCCATGGAATTGTTAGCCCCTGGGGAAAAGAATGAGATCTTCTAGGTTGAAACTTTGTCACGAAAAAGGAAGCTGTGCCAAAGGGTTCCTAGGTAGCCAAATGTCTTGAAGGAGTCAATGTGCTTCATACATAGTTAACATTAGTGTACTCATAAGGAAGGCTTTAACCAATTGTGACCATTTGGATAAAACTCTGGTTATTTGGAGTATCAGATGGCAGAAGTATTAAATGGAGAAGGATGGGGTTTTGTTTGTTTGTGTTTTAAGGTCCTGGTCAGCCTTTTGGAGACATTTTGCTAAGAAGGCTCATGTTTACTTGTGGCTCACTGCTTGTGCTGCACGGGTCCTTGAAAGGAAGGTTTTAGTCTTTTGTGTGTGAGGTTTTTAAACAACAGCAACAAAAATAGAAGAACAGGTTATTTAAAATGGCCGTCATGTAGAATGATTTAAAGCCATCTCCATGAAGCAATAGCACAGTTAACCAGACTGGAAGAAACCTAGCCCCCAAGCAGAAGTCCATCTACACAATGTTAAAATAGGAATACAGATTCTCCTTTAAAAGCCTGGGTTGAAGAGCTTATCTGGCCTTGTGTAAAAGAGAGACCCAAAGTTTTGAGACATTGGAATTTGCTTTGGGGCAAAATGGGACAAGAAGCAGGACTGAAACCTTGGGTATCTTACTGAGATGGGAACTCTGCTACACTGATGAGCCCTTTCTACTGCACAGACACTCTCTACAGGAATACAGTGCTCTGGCTCAATCACATGTTAGTAAATTGAATTAAATTTTACATTACAGCCTTGTCTCCCTGCTTTTTAATCACAGAGTCCAATTTCTGGCCCTCTTCCTCCTATATGTAGACATTTACCCCCATACTCTAGCTCTGTAGAGGAATACAAGGGGGTCATTTGTACTGGGTTTAGGCCTTATGTAAATATCTTTCTTTTCTTCATGTTTTTGGAAGCTGAAGTTGTAGTTATTCTTTGTCACAAAATGAGAAGCATTTCCTAATGTGTTCGACTGATTTCTTAGCTGACTCATTAGAGCTAAATTCAGCTAGAGGTGCAGTGCTCTTTGTTTATTTTTACCCCCAAACCATCATAAGTTCTATTAGAAACACAGAAGAATAGAAAATTCAAAATAACCAGAATATGTAATAGGAAGATAGGTCATTATTTTACATGAATCTTAGAAAAAAGTTAAAGAAAATAACCCATCTCCTATTTAATGCAATCATCCATTTTCTAAATACGGATTTTTCTTTTATAACTTTTAGTTTTCTTAATAGATGCCACAATGGGTAGAGACATGTAGCAAGAGCCCATCTGGGTTGGCATTAAATAGTTACTACAAGTAGCTTTATCAGTCTCAGTGGCCAAGTCATTCAGATCTTCTTAGCTCTAATGATTCAGTTTCACCACTTGCAAGTACCCTGAACTCATTGGATAAGAGTACAATTCATAAGATTATTTGGGGCTAGAATAAACGTGATCATGAAGCGGACCCCCACTTTCTGCTGTGGACTGTGATTATGGTGGGCGCCATGTCATTCTACCTAAAACAGCCCCATTTATTCACCTACCTGCAAACCTTTCGGTACCTGCTCCTGTGTGTGCCTCAGAAATGCAATGCAGAACATTTGGTCAAACTTTTCTTTTGGAAATAAAATATTATCTTTAGTTCACCCAATTTTCTACTGAGAGGTGGTGAGTAGGAGGGTGTTTTTCCTTTGAAAAGTTAAAGTATTAATCAAAGCCAGTTGGAAATATTTCATGATTGAAATGGAAGTAGGATGGCTCAAGGAAAAAGAATTAGCACTTAGAAGACAAGAAAGCAGGAAAAGATAGATTGGATCAGTGTTTTTCAAGCTCTGAGTATGACCCACAATAAGAAAAAGTGTATATGATCATGCAATACTCACTACTTTCAGTGCCCTCTAACATTTTTCTATTCCATTTCATTTTGTAAAATGCTTTCTTTCCTTGAGACAAGGTCTTGCTGTGTAGTCCAGGGTGGTCCTGAACTCATTATGTAATCCAAGCTGACCTCAAACTCACAGTGATCCTCCCGCCTCAGCCTTCTGAGTGCTGAGATTTTTTTTTTTTTTTGTCTTTTTGAGACAGAGTCTCATTATGCAGTTCAGACTGGCCTTGAGCTCAGTTTGTAGCCCAGGTTGGCCTTGAACTTGCAATGATTCTCCTGCTTCAGCCTCCTGAGTGCTGGGATTACAGGTGTGGGCCACCACAAAGGACAATTAACTAATTTTGAGACACTCTAATCTCACCATTCAATGGGCCATGAGTCATGGCTTGAAAATCACTGAGATAAGGCTTACAGTTCTGAGAACCATCAGACTTGAGATGTCCTGGAACACTGCCTACTCTCTGTTGCTTACCAGATCATTTCTCAGTAACATTTACCTCTTGTGTTTTGAAAGCAGGTTTGTCTTCTTGGAATTTTTGTCTTTGAGCTTGCTCTTTAGGTCCCCTTTCTTCTTCCTTTTTATTTTCAAGAGTAGTTAAAGTCACTCACATAAAAGCAGCCCTGTCTAGCTTGCAAGTCTGAGAGGTGTTCAGGTTACTGCACACGTGCTGCAGGACAGCGTGGCTCTGGCTGTTTTAGCGCCACACTTACAGCCTTGGTGCCAGTGGCTCTATAGTGATGTGGGCTGTTCCCCCCGGTGACCTTCCTATGTGCCTGGCATTGTGCTCACTGGCATACCTCGTGTGTATTTACAAACCTCCTATGTGGCTCGGTGCATTTTGTTTATGATCTCAGTTATAGCCAGGTGGAGGAGACTCTTGTACAGAAAGAAGCAGAGTGAAAGTCCACTTCAGCTCAGCGACAGTTTGCCCTGAAAAGGTGAACATGCAAGTGTCTCTATTTTCTTTTTTGGGAGGGCAGGATGCAGTGGTGCTAGGCACAGTGTTCTTAATGCAGTCTTGCAGACAGAACAAGAAACCCAACTTTTCTAGTTTATACTTTTCTCTCCCCAACACCCCACCTCTACTTTTCCCACCCTTATTCAGACCACAGGAATCTGTCACTCAGACAACGAAAGAAGCAGAACGCTTGCTGTTCGTTATCCTTCAGTTATTGGCCCTATGCCTGATGCGTCACTTTCTGCAAGTCTACATTAAGTTAAGGTCTATATGATAGCAAACCAGGGTTCTGAGATCTTTAAAATAAAGGTTCCAACTGGCCTTTCCTCCTTTTATTTCCAGCTGACCAGAAGGAGTGTATTTGTGCCTTCTTGAGATAAAATGTCTGACCATAATTTTTTTTAATATGCTGGGGATTAAACCAAGGTCCTTCACACTGAGGTATATCCCCAGACTCTTTTTATATTGTATCTTGAAGCAGGATTTTGCTAAGTCACTAAGTTGCTTGGGCTGGGCTTGAACTTGGCTCAGCCTCCCAGAGTGCTGGGATCACAGTCAGACACCACCATGCCCAGCTGACCAGGATACTTTAAGCCAGTTTCCCACCCTGATTTTTATAATTTTTAAATGTGTCAAACACATAGGTAGGGTGGGATGTTAAGGGCCTCTTGCCTCATGTAGACCTATAGATAAAGGAAAGATGTCCAGAAAAACACATTCAGATGCAGATGCAGAAATGTAAGTCAGCACAGCACTGCCACATTCCTCATCATTGGGTTAATTCATTTTTCTGGTAGTCATAGCAACCCTGTACAGAGCAAATCATCTCTCTGTTATTGGCCCAGTAAATCTGGTTGGTTATATACTCAGCCCTCCATCGATTGCTTCATGCTTGTGTATTGCTATGACCCCCCAAAAATGAATAGCTTGCCAAACGATCAAGCATTGGACTGTATGCGTGTGGCCTCAGGCCCAAATTCGATGTGCATTACATTTCTCATAAGTCACAGGCATCACAGACCAGGTGCACGTCACTTACTGTACCTGTTTCTTTGGGACAGCTGTCTGAGGTTTATCTTCTTGCACTTTCTTTTCATTTACCCATTTCCCTTCTCTTTTCTCTTGGACCTTCTCCCCTTTCATCTTTGTCTCTTGTATTTCATTCTTTTTCTCTTCTAGCTGCTTTTTTCGTTTTTGCTCTTCTATCCTAGCCTTTTCCTCCTTCTCTGCCTTGGCTCTCTGCCTTTTCTCCTCTGCCCGTCTCTCCTCCTCGGCCCGTCTCTCCGCCTCGGCCCGTCTCTCCGCCTCAGCCCATCTCTCTTCCTCCTTGATCCTCTCCCTCTCCTCTGCCTCCCTCCTTTCCCTTTCTTGTGCAGCTGCTTTTTCTTCTGCTTCAATTCTAGCTCTTTCCTCTGCTATCTTTTTTTCCTGTTCAGCTTTAATTCTTTCTCTTTCTTCCGCTTCCAACCTTAGCCTCTCTGCCTCAGCTCTTGCTCTTTCTTCCTCTTCTACCTTTTCGTTATGGGGGGTCTCCTCTGAGCCTTGGCCCCTCTCCTCCTCTCGTTTAGGTTCTTCTGCACTAATCTGCCCGTTTTTCAACACCATTACCACGGGTTCCTCTTCAGTCTCTGCTGTTTTCTCTTCTACCATCGCCTCTACCTGGTTTTCTCCAATGCTCCCTTGCTTTGGCTTCTCTTCTTCTTCCTCCTCCTTTTCTTCTTCTTCTTTCTTTTTGTCTTCAGCATCCTGCCAGTCATTCCTCTGGTAGGACTTGGTGACAACTTCCGTTTCGTCCAGCTCATATCCTTCTTGATGACTCTCCCTTTTTTCTTCCTTCTCCGCAGTCTCATTCTCTGCCAGGTTGTTCTGCATTCTTCCGCTTGGCGGTGACAGACCGGCGTCTGTTATTGTTGGGTCAAACTCCTTCTGCCGCTCTAGCGCTTCCTGAAGCCGTTTTTGGCGTCTCTCTTCTCTCCGAGCCAGACGTTCCAGTAATGCAGCCTCCTCATCACCTTCTGCCTGAGTGTTTATGGTGGTTGGCTTGGCCTCCTCATCAGGGACACTGTACAACAGAAAGAACAACACCAAAAACAGCTTGCTGGTTAATCAGCCAGCTACATTCACAGCCAGTGCTACCCAAGACCAGAGCATAGACTCAGGAGTCTATGCTCACACGCTCTCCGATTTCAATGGAACCCATGAGGTCTTGGCCTTTGGTTGACATGTTTTCAACATGCTGGCAGTGCTTTGAGTACAAATGGCACCTAGGGAATCCTTCAAACAAAAATTGATGAGCATTGGTGTATCAATACTCTAGCTTCCCTTTCCTTCTGAGCTGGAGAACTCGTAGGTCCACGTTCCACACAGGCTCTTAGGGTTCCCAATGGAGTTAGGTTCCAGATGCCCACCATGGGAACTTGCTTGGTAATACAACTTATATCTGGCTGCTTTCCCATCTCTGTCTCACTTCCCTACATCCCTCCAGTGTTTCCTGGGATCACTTTACAAATAAATGACTTGTACATCAAACATGTCCTGTTAAAAATAAAAATTAAAAACAACACCCACAAATAAACTCCTTGTGCTCAAATCTTTGTTTTAGAATCTGCTTCTTTGGGAACTCAAACTGACACAAGGATCAAATCAAAGTAAGAAGTCATGGGGTATTCTCACAGGCCACCAAGTCATCCAGAATTCCTGCTCTGGATTGGTGCGACATGAGGCAGAGAGAGGATGTGTGGGTCAGTGTGGAGATTCGATCCCACGATTGTGCCAGTGAACTCTAAGGAAGAGACATCAACATGTCCCTCACCATGCATGCTCCTCCTGCCACAGTCATAGGGGTAGGTGGTGGCCAATCGGGATTATATTTCCTACCTCTCTGCTTCGTTGTACCTAGGCAGGGCCATGTGACAAACAATTGCTGTTGAAATGTGAGCAGACCAAGGCAGTGAAGAAACAAGGACCATTCTCTGTCCTCCCTGTCTCTGTCTATAGCCTGGATTATAAGAGTCCACCCCTCCACAGGGTTGCCAGAGTCACACGAGGCAGGAAGATAGGTAACCAGTTCCACTTATCTGGCAGAAACACCCACACTGGACAGGTGGGGGCTATTGTATCAAATTACTAAATTTGGAGGCTTATTGTCATAGTGGCAGCATTTTTTAAGCTAGTATATATATATACTATTTACTTTCCTTGACAAGATTTTCATGAACAAAGGGCTTCTCATTCTTCTTTTTCTATTGTACATAAAAGTTAAATTTAGTGTTGATTAAAAGAAAAGAAAATCTCTATAAAACCAAGCTGCACCCTATCCATCATCTCCCTGACTCTTGTGGGATGTCGGACACTGGCTGGGCCAGGAGTGTTGGTGTCTCTTGGCAGAAAACAACTCGTCATGTGATATCAGAACCGAGACCAGAGTTGGAAGCGTGTAGCTTGCAATGTTTAGAAACACCATCAGATTTCATAGTTCGTACCAAATTTGGCCCTTTTGATGTTCACGTTCACTTAATTTTGGAAAAACATATTTCATATTAAACAAGAGAGAACAGTAGAGCAAAGCTTAATTTTAACCCTTCTCGGTCTTAGCTATTGCTGCAGGATTCTGTCTCTATGAATTGGACCTCTAAGGATTGAAAGTCCATGAAAAGACAAAGAATTTAGAATTTAAGGGGACAAATATACACACAAGAGTTTGTGATCAACTGAATTCTAGTAATTTTTGGAAAGGTACACAAAATTCCAGGGTGCTAACAGGCCTAAAATACACTTAAGAACTCCTCAGATTCCCATAAACCTTTAACTTTTTATAAATCATGACAACAGTCATCAGATGTTATGATGCTCTTTAGTGCTAATTAGCTAATGATAATGCTATCTAGTGCTAATTGCAGCTAGATAGCCAGAGGAAAATATGTCTTTTTTGTAACTGATTGATATGTCAGAGATAAGCCAGGTATTCACAGACCTGAATATGCTTTCCTGAAAAAAGAATTTTAAATTCAATTAACGTCATGAAATAACTAATTATAAAATGTGAAAAGCAGAAGAGAAACACAAGTAGAAGCAAGACTTTAAGAGCAGGAAACTATAGACCAGTTTTTATCTTTCTAAGCCATTGTTGACGCCTCACTAATAATGAGATTCAGGAAAAGCCTTGGGATGCCATTTAAAAATTATTATTTTCTGTTCCTCATCCTCCAGCTTATTTTATTTTACAAAGACACTGAATGCTGCTCTCCTCTGTAAGATTCTGGTGACAGTGACATTTATTGAGTGTTTGCTATGTGGAAGACCCTGTGCTTTTTACCTGCAGTGTCACATAATTTCAGAATTACTTAATATCCTTCAATGGAAACTAGAGTTTTTATTTTCATTTAGGTGAAGAAACACAGTGAAAGGCCATATTGGGATTCAAATGAAGCCCAGAGGGGGTACCTGTGTCCCCTTTGCCATGATTCCCCATTCTGAGCTACTTCCCAAGAGACCAGGTTTCTAGTTTTGTGCTTCTGTGTGGGGAATAGTTGCACCCTGATGTCTCCATCAGCTCGTCCAATCAGATTTGCTTCCCAAAGTGGTCACAAAAGAACCAATAAGATCAATGTTGAAGAGCTGAGTTGGGCTGGAAAGGAATGCTTTGACCAACAAACTCCATCCAACAGACACGATCAAGAGATTCCCCACTGAAGGGCACAGTACCTGTTCTGGGCATGAACCTCCAGCTGGTCAGTCACCTGTCCCAAGGATTCCTCCTCTTGCTTCTGCCGCAGCCGCTCCTGTCGGGCTCGGCGGCGTCGTTCCCGGGCAGCCTCTTCTTCATCGTCGTCATTTCTCTGATAGGCGATCCTACAACATCGCAAAGACAGATCCTGAGCATGTCTGCGGCTATCCGTTTTCACCAACTTCTTGGCAGGAATACCCGCTCCCTTTTCTGAACTTGGCTATTAAGGAACCAAAGCGTTCTAGCCAGATGGCCCATCCTTTAAGTTTGGAGGCCCCCTTCAACAGTTTTCCAATTTTTGAGTATTTGAAAAGTATGAATCCAGTAACTGCAGAGGGTAATTTACAATGATCAAGTAGCGGAAGCTACAAAATGTACACAAAAGGAGGCTGTGTTTGGAGAGGGTGGGTGAGCACATTTAGATTTCTTTACTAAGCTGATTATCACATGTAAGACTTAGAAGCAGAAACCCAAAGTACTGAACTTTCATAATAAAAATACTTCTTAAAAAAAGATTTAGTAGGTTGTATGAATTATTTGTGTAGGCGATGCCACAAAGACCAATAAAGAATTAAGTTGCACTACCAAATCAAGAATTTGGTATTAGTAAACCCAAACGGCTTACTAAAATCAAGAGGAGGATATCTTTGGTTGGATTTTGTTTTCCCTACTGGAGACAGGGGATATTACTGACAATTAGTAAGCACTTCAAAGTCAGTGCCTTGGTCCCAGATATAGCTCAGCGGCACAGAGTCTGCCTGGCAAGTGTGAGGTTCTGAGTTCAATTCCTGGTACCCAAAATAAACAAACATAACCCCCAAAAAACAAACAAAGTCAGTGTGTTGTGAAGTAGTGGCAGCTCCCCCTAAGGGCTCAGGGTGTTCCCTAAAACATCCTTTAGTGTCCTGTCACCCACACACTGGGCAGGTGTATTTAGCTGGAACCCCAAGGGCTGAGGTAAGTAGAAGAGCTGCAGAGGGATTCACACAAGTTCCCTTTATTTAGTTTTTATAGTTTCCTCTGAGGCAAATGCGTATTTAGGGGAAATTACACAATCAGTATTACTATGCTAGAAATGTTTCCCCCAGTACCTATTTCCAAATAAAGAATTGGGGCTGTGGAACAACAGATGCCCAAAGTCAAAAGGAAATAGCCTGCGTGGTTAGCTTGACTGCTTTTGGCACGGATACAGAATGCCAGGAGGCTAGGGTAAAGCTGCTGGCCTAGCGCAGGCTGGTACGGGGGCGGAGGGGTGCACTGGCTGCGAAAGGATGGAGATGAGGCTGAGTTGCAGCGAGCTGTTTTTTTACCCTGCAAAGTTAAAATGTTTTATTATAATCTTACATATCTGCAAATAGAATTCTGTATATGTAAATGTTTCATGTTTTTAAAATTGTGGTGGGAGCTCAACATGAGATCTACTGTCTTAGTTTAAAGTATAAAATACAGATTGTTAGCAGAAGGTACAGTATTGTATGGCAGGTGTGTAGAACATGTGGATACTTTCTATATAGCTATAAATCTGAAATAACCTTCCAGTTAAGAAAACCAAGCATCGGAACCATACAGTGGACACCAACAATCAGTCATATAGTATGACAGACTGGTGATAGTTTGCTTGTGTTAAATTTACAAACTGGGCATTCTTAGGTTTAGATCTGGGACTTTATCTCAGTTATGCCATCTTTTGACTTCAATAATAAAAATGCTACAACTATTGTTTTCACCTACATAGGCTATAAAACAAGATTAAAAAATCTGGAGGTTGGTTTACTCTTTGCTACTTCAGCAAATCTGACTTCATATTACTAAAATCTGCTTGTGTGCAGTACTCACATGCCAATATAAATAAAGCATCACTTAGTAATTCTATAAAATGGACTGGTAATTTTCCACAAATACAGAGAGAAGGGTAGTGTGGTGGGGTTAATGGATAACTAGATGAGGAATTAGAAAACTTGGTTTCCAGAACTGATCTCTCAGGAACGTGCAGCCCTTGATTACTCTGAGTTAAATTTCCTTGTCTGTATCTGACAATGGAAAGATATAATGGTTATGTTATGACAAAGCTTTCTAAATTGCAATATTTTCTTGTCATTAGAAATGTTTAGTTAAGGAGCTGCTTTGTGAGAAAAGATGAATTCAATTTTAGACTTGTTGAGTTTGAGGTGACAATATGACATGACTAGAATGTTCCTTTCTAATTCAATCACATCATAGTTTGCAGTTAAAAGCTCTTCCCAGTGGTTTGGCTTCAACCTTCAGATTCTTGGCCTAATAGTCTTTTGGCTTATTAATCAGTAGACAGCTTTCATCACGCCAGAGAGAATGAGTCCTTATGACTGCTTCCCAAGCTAATCAAACAGAAAGTCTTAATTTGTTCTTTCATGTCTCTGGATCAGCTCTGAGGTCACAGCTATTAGTTGGGACCCTCTCTTTCAGGACAAGCAGTGGACAAAAAACGGCCATGTAGGGCATCCCTATGTCGAAAGCAACTCTCTTTCTTTCCTACGGGACTCTGATTTTAAGATCTCATTTCCCAGTGTATTTGGAAAATTGAGATTTTTCCATTTTCCCCCTCTCACATACCCAGTGAGCCTGTGGCTGGGTGTTTCTAGCTTTTGCCTCTGACCTGGAATAGATTTGCCACTTTGGCCAGGTCACACTTAACCTTTCTTACTCTTAGATCTCTCATCAGAGGAGTGACCAGAACAACTGGATCCTGTCTATTGTCTCATCTCACTTATTTAGCTTAAAATTTATTGACAGTCCCTCCTCAATGAAAGGACTTTTCCTAAGATACGCAGTTCTAGGGGCAAATTTGTAAAGCTCTTTCATTCATACTAAGAAAGGAAGGTGTAAAGACTGTACAAAGTTATGAACAGTAATAAAAAAGGACTAATTGTGCCATGACTTGTTGCCGCCTCAAGAGTGTTATCAGTTGACTTTACACTTCATAGGTGAAATTGTGTCCATGCCAATGGCTTGAAATGTGTGGAAAGCCTTCTGCTGTGAAACTCTCTACATTAACCCTTAGCACGTCAGGCAAACTATACCGCCTGAGCTTTTAGGCATTTCCCAAAGCACCCTGTCCTTCATGCTTATACCATAAATTTGTTACATTTTGTTTAAAAATTGAAAAAATTCACTTTTTAAAAAAAGTAACCGACCATTTTTAAAAGTCAGACAACACAAAATATATAAAGGCAAAAAATAAAATATCATCTCCCCTGAATCCCACCAGCCAGATGTGAATATGATGAATATATGACATATTCTATAGGATCTTTCCCTATGTGTTCATAGATACCTACATTTTATAAAATGGGATCATGGTGTGTATATATAATTTCATAAATAATCTTAAATTTTACCTTATTATTTAATATAGTAACAAAATATGATGTCAACAGATACAGTATTTTATGTATATATACACACATATCATAATTATATAGATATACTATAATTCAACCAATTTGTTTTTAGCTTTATGTTCTTGTAAACAATGCTGCAAAGGACATGATTATATGCACTGTTTTATCATTTATGTACTTATTTAGGAAAGCTCCTCAGCAATTAGAATTCCTTGAGTTTATTAATATTTTGAAAGGCTTTTGATAGGCATTGATAAACTGCCCTCCCAAAATGTATTTAATACCGGCAATATATGAGTGCTAATTTCACCACATGAAGAATTTTTCTAAAAAGACAGACAAGTAGATAGGGTCCTAAATATGTCTAAATGACAGCACAAGCTTTGCATTATGTTCTAGTAAAAGATAAAGTGCTAACATTTCTGATTTTCCACAAACCAGATTTAAACCTACTTGAAATGCTGCTGACTAGTAAAAATCATACCTAAGTAACCACTGGATGCAATAAAAGTTGAACAATTCAACTGTTCTTCCAGAAAAATTCAGCAGATGCCAGCATTAACTAGTTTGTATGGATCCTACAGTACAACAGATGTTTCCAGATGATGGAGAGGGGTGGGGGATATAGCTCAGTGGAATAAGTGCCTGCCTGGCAGATGATGGAGAGCCTGTGTGAAATCTCAAAGTTCCTCTGAATCATTTAAGAAAACTGAACTGTTTCAGAGTTTTAATCAAGTGCACTTTATTGTCATCTATCTTTTTAAAGTCTTGCAGTCCACAAAGAATCTGATAAGCTGCTCTCTATTAAATAAAACATTTTACCAGTTTCCATGAACTTCCTTCCCATGCTGGTCATAAGAGGGTTTATGAAGGAGCAGTCTCTAGTTTCTGATACCTGCCTTTGCTTGTCTTGTGCCACACACACTCAGAGAAGGGCATGATTCACCTTTCTGTAGGAAGGTCAGTATTGCAGACAGTAAAATGGTTCATTGGATATTTGGGAGAAAGAGAACCTATTGTGTGCATGCTCACACATGTTCACACACATATCACACACCTATGATGAAACAAAATCTCAAGTGTCCACCACCACTACATGATGATCTCTGATTTGTGTCAGTGATGTGAAGATGTGGAGAGGATCGTCTGTTTTCCCATTCTCAGAACTATTGCTTAAGTAAAGGCCTTTGTGTTACATGGTATGAAAAAACAGACCTGTGCAACAGGAAAACCCTTGCATATTGTGGTGGCTTTAGCAGCAACTACCTTAGATGCTTAACACCAGAGCTCTGCTGTCTCAATGGAGTCAGCTAAGACAATGACCATGTTATATTCTGGGCCTTTTAGATATAAAATGCAAATACATAAAAGGCTTGTGAACCCGGAAAATAGAAAATCATTGAGGAGTAAACACCTTTACATTGAGGTGGGTGAGGTCTACACACATTCCAGATGAGAGAAGGAGGACCTGGCAGGGGTTTCTAGACCTATACATTAGTTGTCTTCTTGCCCGAGGGCCTCCTCATCCCACATTCCCCATCGAGTACTGTACTTCTCATGGCCGATGCTGCACTGGCAAAATTCTTATGATCATTTTACTCCCTGTTCCTCATAGTTTGAAGAAGTTGTCTTTACTTCCATTCATTTTTGTCTTTTTTTCCCCATTCTTCTAATTTTCTGATTTGAGACTACAGGATGTGCTCTTTATGGTTTTCAAGTAAAGGACTGACAGTAGCATTTTATTAACAGACCAAGAGCTCTCAGCAGGAAACTCTATTTAAAAATTGAAAAAAAAATCATCATTTTTCTTGGGGCAGGGGACTGATTTTATATGTTTAGGAGCATTAATGACCCAGAGAGGCAGAAAAGTAAGTACAGTATAGCCTATAGCAAATATACCTTTAATTATTTTATAATGATAATCACAGTACTGCTTTAATAACTGATAACCAAATAGTTAATTGGGTTTGCAATTTGCTATCATATATATATATATATATATATATATTTACATAATATAGTATATATGGTACAATTATCCTTTTGCAATTTTAAAAAATGTAATAATATGTTTCATGACATGTCAAAATTTAGTTTGCTAAGTCATATCTTATTTTTACCATCTACTGAATAGGATTTTATAGTTTATTTACCATTCTCTGATGGATAGACATTTTGGATTTTATATATATGTTTTTTCCTATTGCATATAATAGGGGTACTGAGAAGTGGAATAGGCTGTCTTCATTTAGACTGAAAAGATTCTGTAGAAATTCTCTTCATTATTCCAATTTATACCCCTGTAGCCTTGTCATTTCAAATAGCCAAGTTGGATCAATACATATTAAGAGAATCCATCACTAAGTATAGGCTTAGGAAAAAGATTTAATCTTCTAGATGTTGTACAGTAGTGGATCCTAACATTTTAAGAATGAATATCTTCTTAAAATACTAAGAAAAAAATTAAGATAGCATGACAATTGCTTATAGTTTTGTTACTTATTATTAAAATGTTTCACAAAATATAAACTCCACAATCCATGAAAAGAATCTTCATTTTATAAGCCATCCTATCTATACATATTTGAAAATGAGTGCTTCTTATGCAAAACAGTTATTTATCAGACCACAGAAATATACTCGATATGAACAAGAATTTGGGAATCTCCTTCCAAAACTTCACAGCTGGAGAATCACCAACCAACTGAAAGTGCTTACAAGAATGCCACTGAACAGAATTTGAATTGTTGCTATCAAACCCTTTGGGATTCTCAATATTCCCTGTGATTTGTAAATGTATATACACACATAGGTACATGAGCAAGCTCACAGATTCACTGAGAAAAACCTCAGAGAAAATAACAGGCTCAAGCTACAATGAGGTCCAGTTATGAAATACCCCTCTCAGATCAAAGTTTCTAAGTTTCTCTGTTTTCCCTCATTGTTTCTGCTATATTTCTAATGCTTTACTAAAATTCCAACACACTGAATAAATTTACCATCTAAAAGCATGAATCTTACGCAAGCCTACAATTCATAACCACTCATTGGCCAGTAGACACTTTGCTGGACCCCAAGATCCGCACTAATAACTCTGTGGCCCTCTGTACTTCCAATCTCATGCAACGCGGCAATTGAGAGAAAATGGTGTTGGCTAAAGGAGATTTCCAGCTGGTAATCAAGACACTCAATCACAGCACTGTCTTGCTGGACCTAGGGAGGTTTCTACAGTTTCTGCTTCAGGTGCAGGCCACATCCAGGAAGAAGACATTATTATTACTAATTATTACCATTATTATTATTTTATTGTCATCATTATGAGCTCTATCAATACCACTGTCTTAATATGGGATCCAATTTAAAGGCTTAAAGCCTCATGTGTGTTGAAAATATATTCATCAACTATGTGCAGGCAAAAATGACTCATGCATACTTTCATTATTCTTTTTCATATACCAGAAACCCCAGGGATTTTCTTTCCTAATGTGAAATGCAAGCAGATTTTCCAAACACAGCCAATCAACCCTAAACTTCTCAAATACTCTTAGCAAAATCTCAGGCCATGCTGTGATCCAGAGGAAAGAATCCCGAGCTACTGAAGTGAGTCATATTTGCCCAGCAAACTTACGGTATGTTTGAAAGTTAAAATAAGTTTAGAGATACATTCCAGGCTCCTGAATATGATTTTGTTTATTGGTGGTGTCTGCAAAATGTTGTGGTTTCATTGAATGCCCATAGAATCCAACTCTGAAGGTTTTCCTTGGGGTCCTTAAAAGGACCAAACAAACAAACAGCACACAAAAGGATTAGAAATTCATTAATAGCCAATAGTAAAAGAAACCCTCCTGGATTTAGAGAATCTCTTTTTGGTTGGGGGAAGGTAAAAATGTATCATGTCATTATAGGAGACATTGCTGTGCCTTTTACTGGGGTGAAGATACACAAAGATACATTGGTTTAAAGAAAATTACTGAGGAGGAGATGTATGTTTCTTTCACTTCATCTGTTTGCCCTTTTCCACCCTGTCTCCTCATACGTAACCACATTTGAGTCACTACAATTTGTGCACTGATCATATATTTGGTTTCTCAATAATAAAACATTGTGTGGTTGCAAATTTTAGCGTTTTTGTTTAACATTATGTTCATTTCCTTTTACAGTCATGATATCCCGTAATAACACAGGTTCTTTAACCACAGACTGTGATGGGGAAAATGTGCTTCAGAGCATGAGGCAGTGAGAAACTTCTTGCATCTTCTGTAGCAGGCTAGTTATTACCACCGTTATGACTACAACATCTTGCCCAGCCAACATGCCAGGTTTGGTTGACCATGTAGAGAAAGGGACTAAGAGTTTTGATCCTGATTCTGACTCTGAGTTATAGGAGATTCTAGAATGTTCTAGAATGGTCCTGCAGGCAGATCCTCAAGCTGTGAGTCTCTTTGTGTGCGTGTGTGTTCTGTGGATTGAACTCAGAACCTTGTGCTTGCCAGGCAGGCATTGTGCTGCTGTGCTATGTCCCTGGCCCGAGTCCCATTTTTGAACTGATGCACTTAGCCACAGAAATTTTTTTTTAATTTTTTGTGTTTTGAGTTTTTGAGACAGGGTCTCCCTGTGCAGGTCATGCTGGGCTTGAGCTCACTTTGTAGCCTAGGCTGGTCTTGAACTCGCAACAATCCTCGTGCTTCAGCCTCCCAAGTGGTAGAATTATAGGCTATACCAACACAACTGGCCAGCCACAGAAAATTTAAAGAATGATAGATTCTAATAATTTCATTCATTATTTTAAATAAAAGACTTTTATCATTAATTATATTGTACTTGCAAATACTTTTTTTTTTTATAGTGCACAACCACTTCAAAGCACACTAATAAAACAAGTACCCACATACCTACTACCCATCTTTTTTTTTTTTTTTTTTTTTTTGGCGGTACTGGGGATCGAACTCAGGACCCTGCGCTTGCTAGGCAAGCGCTTATTCCACTGAGCTATATCCCCAGCCCCCTACCCATCTTTAATAGTACCAACATCTTTGGGATCTTATGTGGTCTTTTTCAATCTCCTCCCATTAATTACTAACCTGAACTGGGGGACGGGGAGATCTTAATATTATCTTGCTTTCTCTTTGTAATTTTGCCAGTGTATCTCCAAATAACATTGTTTGTTAAGGTTTTGCTTTTTGAAAACTTTACATAATAGATAAGTATATGTGAGTTCTGTGATTAGCATCCTTTCTATAATATTATATTTTTGAGATTCATCTGTGTTATATGAGTACCTGTAGTTTACAATGATAGATGAGGTACAAGGATTTTCTCTCTTCAAATTATAGTTTGGATGAGATAAAAATCTATCTTCTTTTTCAACTAGTAACATTTTTTAAAAGTTCCATAAATAGTTTGTGCTATTCAGTACACACAAAATTAAGACAACCTACAGGGCTGGGGATATAGCTCAGTGGAATAAGCGCTTACCTAGCAAGCGCAGAGTCCTGAGTTTGATCCCCAGTACCGCAAAAAAATAAATAAATAAAAAATAAAAAATAAAAAATTAAGACAACCTAGATCTAATTCCTTATTTCAGTTTTCTCACATTTCTTTTTGATTCGCTCTGTTTGTAGTGCTAGAAATCAAATGCAGGGTCTTGCACATGCTAAGCAGCTGTTCAACCACTGTGTCACATATCCATCCTTTTTACATGTCTTTTTCTTCTTTAAATCTCTTCATTTGGTCACAAATAGGATGGAATGTGCACCATCTTTTATATCCCACTCTATGAAAAACAATAAGCTTGTGCAAATACAAATATCCACTTTTTAATATTATTATCTATCATCTATCTATCTATCTACCTACCTATCAGCTATCTAGCTATCTAGCTATCTGAGATGGGGCTCATTCTGTAGCTCAGGTTGGCCTTCAACTCACTATGTAGCCCAGGTGGACCTTGAACTTGGGGCAGTCCTGCCTCAGCCTCAGGAATGCTGGGATTACAGACATGCACTAGCATGCCTAGCCTTTAATTTTTAAATGTTTTTAAAGAATAGGTATAGAAAGAGTGATGGTAGAGAAGACATGTATTGCTGTTCACTTGGTTCCATCAGTGAAATTTTGGTTGAAATGAATTTATAGGGAGAAGCGATATATTAAAGAGGCCAGGAAGCTAATTAAGATAAAATTACCCAAACTCCTGCCTTGATTTCTATTTTAGTTAGGATTAGGCTGGTATAAATGTGGCTAATGCAGATAAACCCACTCATTACCTCTGTTTTCATAAATGCTGTCTTCTCTACATTCCCAACCATTCAGTATCTAATAAGAATCTTAAACAAGGAATAAACACTTCAAACAAATATGAATGCATTAAATATAAAAACATGAATGTTAATGATCTTAGGCTTTTAAAAATGTCTTCAAGCAAATGTAAACTCTAATTAGGGATGTTCTCTGGCTGCCATATCTATTAAGGAACAATTTTGCTATAATATAAACAATACGTGGACAATAAACATTTGGTTCAGTCAATTTTTAAAAAGTAGAACACATGAGAGAACAATTTAGATGCAAGTGCCAACGGCCCCCCAGCACTGTTTTGCAAGCTCTTTCTCTTGCATAAAGGTCTAGACCTAGACACTCAACTGACTGATACCTGCTTCAGAGAAGAATATTGGGGGAGTCACACATTCCACTAGCTGACTTGGCTGCAACTGCATTTGCTGAGTAAACGCAACCTCCTAGAAACAAATTTCCATTCTCATCCTCAAATGTCAAGATTTGACACTTGGAGTGATCTACAAACTTCAGTTTTAAGGCGGGAGTGGTGGCAATCCCTGTAACCCCAGCACTCCAGGAGGCTGAGGTAAGGGAATAGCAAGTTTGAGCCCAGCCTGGGCAATTCAGCAATTTAGGAAGACCCTGTTTCAATAAAATAAAATAAAATAAAATAAAATAAAACTTCAGTCTTAGTCCCAAGTTTGAAATAATTGTGTGATGCAGGATAAAAGTCTATAACATCGTGTGGTTCAGCTTCAAATTATGATACCGCTATCACATTGGTCAACATCTGACAAAAGAAATAAAGTAACTAGAAAAAAAGAAAACAACATGTCTGTAGGTGGAGGTGGAGATTATAAGCCTGTGACTAATTAAAGGGAATCCCTGTAAGGGAAAGTGGTCTTGCCGTCATGCTGACGGAAACAGCACACAGCCTGTGGATACTGCTAAGTCAAGTCACATATCCTGTGTCAGCTGAGTGAATTCTCAGCATCCTCTCCAGACAGGCAGTGCTTAAATGTGGGGGAATTTATGGGTAGTGGATGTTTGTAACAGGCTTTTATGATCCTTCCCTTCCCGAAAAGTGCCCTCTGGAGCTTTTCTGCTTCCACTCTCATTTTTCTTAATTGGAAAAAGATTTACTATTCATTTCCTCTTTCCCAGCTTCCTCCATTCGGGTGGCATAGCCTCCCCTGCCTTTATCCCCCGTGAGGCCTTGATCTCTTATTCAGAGACAGAAAGCTCTAACAGACTGACAGATGTGACACTGGGGTGTTGTTTCCAGCACTGCTGGTGAAGGAAGTGACTGTCCTGCTAACAAGAAAGCGCGTTTGGGGGCTTGCTACCTCTGACCCCGGAGGAATTCCACAAGCTCCTCCAGCGTCCACTGTCTACCCTCCACGTGCTGGGACTGCACAGCTTTGTTTACAAGTGAAGGACAGACCTTGACTGGAGACAGGAAATGGAAAATGAAGGGACACATCCTGCATGTTTGGGCCTTTGGAAAGAACGCTAATTCTTGCAGAGGACTTGGCAGCCAACCATGGCTCACAGGTCCAGCCTCCCTACTGTTGAGAAAGGAAGTCAAGGAGTCTGCTCTGCTCTTAAGGGGTCCACGTCCTGCCAGGGGAAATCTTACCTAAGACTGGATCTGCTTGAGGTAGAGGGAGAAAAGCAGACGCCCACTATGGTTTGGGAAAAGCCAGCCTGGCCAAACCAAGGCAAATAAAACCTGCGTCTATGTTTAAAAACATAAATAGAGTAAATAGAGGACCCCTATGAGATGCAAATGTTTTAACAGATAAATTAGCATTAAATAACCAATCATTCAAAGCATGCTGATTAAATTAGAAATCACCAAAAGTTTTAGACTCAGAAAACTAAGTCTCTGAGAGGCAAGCAGAGACATTCTTGGACAGCACTTATAAGACAATGTTATCCATCCTGGATTGGCATGTTTCTATCCAATAATAGGTTATCAGAGAAGGCTTCTGCTCTCTTCTAACTGGACACTAATGCAATTGTGAATCCTTTAAAGCTGTTACTTGATAGAGGAGGAACTGCCGCGACTTTAACATAGGTTCTCATTACAAATACAAAGTTATAGTGTAGCCTCAGTTTATGGGCTTCTAATCTGGTATATGTTTCCCTCTCAGATCAAGCCACTGATCCACGTGAAGCCTCGTCTTGGAGAAAGGACGATTTATTCCGCTCCAGTGGGACCTCAGGGTGTGAGCCCTGGGAGAGACAGACGACTGCTCACAACCCTGGCACTGAGGAGGAGCGGGTGATGAGTCAAAGCAGTGTCCTGACTTAGTAGGGAGACGCTGGCTGGTCAGGCTCAGTACTCTCAAAGGCAACTGACACCCCGGGAGCTGGCATCAATGCACCCATTCAACAGATACTGATGGATTGCTTGCTCCATTCAAGCCACTGAGGCAAAACCCAAAATGAATAAATCCCAGTCAAGGAGCTTACAATTCGGCAGGGAAGCCAAGACTTGTATAAAAATATAATGATAGCCTAAATGTGATGAAAATTGCAGGACATTTATAGAGATGCAATTTAAAGTTTAAAGAAGGAAGAAAATTAGCTAAGGGATCCGAGATGGCTTCACGTAGAAAAGGGCATTTGAGATCGCCCTTTTAGGATGGGTAGGATTTGGGGGTAGAGGCCTAATCTCCACATACAGCTCAAATGGCAAGACTGCACAGTCAGGAAACATGGACATGGAAAAGCAAACAATTCATTCTGACTGGGGCTTAGAGGCAGGAAGAGCATTCATGAAGCTCTATTTGCGCGTGGTGCAAGCAGAAACGTAGCTGCTCAACCAGGAAGAGCAGACTAACCATTTTACAAAGCTTAAGGACAGAGGCTCTTCCTAAAGGCGCAGCCCTGTGGTAAGGAGGCCAGTAGAAATGAAGGATTTTCTAGTTCTCATCTCCACTGCAGATGCTGCATCTCACTCTGCAGCTTTCCTCAAGAAAGAAAAGAAAGTAGGGCCAGCTATGTAGCATCAAGGGCTCCATAAATCCTAGCTGCAAGAAGAGACTTCAGTCCAGCAAATCCCACAGTCACTTAGAACAGTAGTGCTGTGGAGGATTCCCCTGCAGCAGAAAGTCCAGGACTTTGATCTTTCAGAATGGAATCGTTGACCTTTTTATTCTCGCCGCCTCTCCCACTCTCCTGCACTCATTTTGCACACACAGAGTTAAATCAGAGTTTCAACTTCTGCTTTTAAATCTGACCCCAACTGAGATCCGTTGCTCTGACAAGGTAACATGATCTTAGGATCATAAACGGACACAAGTAGAAGCCATTTTGGAGATGCTTCTGAATTCAAGCCCCACGTTTGATCCATGGTAGCCTGGGATCTGAGAGGTGCAGGATCTTATGAGAGTAATCACAAAATAACAACTGGCCAGGTCTTGCTCACACACATACTTTCTTAGGGTTTTCAGCAAACCAACAAAGAGCCTCTGTCATCTCAGCCAGAGACTGGCTGGCCTACTCCCTGTTTGTGTAAACAAAATTTCCCTGGGATACAATCATTTTCATACCATTTGTGATCGTTTTCTACTCCAGTGGGAGAGGTCAGCAGTTATGAGAGCACTTGACAGCACACAAATCTGGCCATTTATGTAAAACTCCACTGTGGCCTGATCTAATCCAATGGTGTTAAAACAATTTTTTAACAGTATGCTCGTATCAATTAAAAAATGGAGCATATACCACTAACATCCATATATACATCTATATATACCAATAGATGCATATTTATTTATAAATTATATACATGTAGTGCTATATAAATAGCTATAGATATTACAAAATGCAAACAAATTGGAAAGAACGGAACGACAGCGAAACAAGCCCATATTTAACGGCTATCAGTGTTCACAAAACTTATTTTAGAAAATTCTTGGTTTAACATCTTGTGGTCAGCAATCTGTAAGTCTGGCTCTAGGTTCAGGTTACTCTGGCATTGAGTCATTTTTTTACAAAGCTCCTAAGAGAGACGTGTGTGCAAATGGAAGGAACAAATCATTACTGTGGCACGTTGAAGCACGACGCTAACATAAAATTTCCCCACCAACCACGGTGCAGTCTGCCTAGAAAATTTATGTCAATCAGCTGTTCATTGAGAGGTACACAAGAGCGTTTTATTTTTTGTTAATAACTGCTTCACAATCTACTGAAATGCTTCCCTTGGTAGTTTTAAAAATAGATTGAAAAGTTTGCTTCCAATGTGAAATGGCAAGAATGTGACCGTCTTGTTAGGTTACATGTTTACATCTTCGACAACAAAAATCACAAGACCGAAGGAGGAATTTTCCAAACGATTTCTTTACCAAATGAGTTTCACCTGAAGATGAAAATGTTCTAAAATTGACAGTGGTGATGGCTGCACACGTCTGTCAGCTCACTGAGAACCTCCTGGTTGGATGAACTGTGTGGCACATGAATTGATCTCAATAGAGCTGATTTAAAAAAAAAGAAAAGCAGTTTCGCGCCGGCTTTCACTGCTTGGGCCGGAGGAAGCGCATGGGCAAGAACGTTCACTCGGCGCGCAGACTCAGTGAGCGGCCTCCCACCCGCGTCCTCGCGTGGGCACACGCGCGGGGCGGATCGCTGCGTCTGCAGTGGCTTCCGCAAATCTCCTTTAAAAGGAGATTTGGTTTGGTTTGAATTACCCAAGCCTCCCATCTGCAAATTCACTGACCCAACCACAAGTAAACGGCGTGAATCACCGTGTCCTGAACGCTCTGTGCCGCTCCTCCCCACGGGCCGGGCGGGCTGGGAGGACAAACAACAGGAACGCTTTATTCCTTTGTCTTTCATCTTCGTTTTGTTCTCTTGCCTTCTGTTCTTTGATCCCTCTTCTACCTAGAAGGCGTTTGCCTCCTCCCTGCCGTCACTCAGTGATCTTGTCATCCCTCAAGACGGCTTAGACGCAATCTTCTTCCATCCTGGAGATCAACTACATGAGGCTGGATTTCTCCCGTGAAATCTCTTTGATTGATCCTGGTATTTTTCACATACTGCTTTCTTGGTGTTCTATCACGTTTTTTGAAAGCATGAGTCCGGTTTTATACACTTTTAGCCCCTGTCCCCAGGGTGCCTTGCGTACGGTAGATAGTTGTCATTTTAGTAACTGCACTCAAGAAAGGCAGAGGGCATGAAAACACCGAGCAGCAGCACCTTCGAAGGCTAACTTAACACACCCTGAATGAGAGCCATTGCATTAGGGCGAGAAACGCTGTCTCGGGTCAGTTTCATTATTGTGAAGAGCTGGAACAGAAGTGCATTTAAGCATCCTAGGAATGATAGTCGCAGCATTAAAGTGAAGCTTGGAGACGGAAACAGTGGCAGAAAAAAATACAAGCGACAGAACCCCAGTGCTTCACATCTTCTCAGTTCCTCCCCACCGAGCCCATTTATTTCAAACTGTGACCCCCAGCACATATCTCAGGGTTTTATCGTTTCCTTTTCACATTGTGCTGGGGCCAGGAGACCGAATGCTAATTCCTGCGACCTTTTAGTATACACTGATGCCTGCCTGGCTACGAATTTTCTTACTGGTGCTTGCCTAGGTAAGTACTTGGTACATTTTGCTCATTGGTCTAGAATGCAAAAGTTTTAATGGATATTTTATAAATACATTTCTTACACTGCTTTCTCTGTAGATGGCATTATGTGGCTGTTATAAGATGTGGTTATAAGATGAATGAATGGGTGAAGACTGTCATATCTTCATGAGCCCAGACTGCCTTTCTGTTGGGTCGCTCTGGGTGTGAGTATTCACTGAGTTTTGATCATACTTTGTAAGGACACGAAAGAGGACTTCCAGTAATGCTTTAGCAAGCAGCAAGCACGATGGAATGAGTGTGTTCAAAGTGAAGCAGAGTATTCTGAGGGGAAAGAATGGCACTGTGCATTCTACTATAATACATATTTTAAAAATTGAAACGTTCATTGTATTTTAAGATTACCCATGTTAAGAAGAACCAAATGGTATGGACAGAAAAGACACTGACCTTTGAATCTAGTCAATAATTGGAGGTTAAGGTCAAAGTGAATCAACTGGTATATTTTCCAATCAGATTGTAGACTCTGACCTTCAAGAATGGAGTGTGTGTGTGCATGTGCCACACTGTTTCTGTGTGCGTGTGTATGTGCAGGTAGCTCATCTCTTATCAGCTGGTCTTGGCTGAGCTCAGGAGCAGAGCGGTTCTCTACTTTCCTGCAACTCTGGGGCACGCCTTTTCCCCTCCGTAATTTCTCCTCCATCATTTTCCTTTGCGAATTTCCTGTATTTCTCTCTATTTTTTCTCTCACTGTTAAGACTAGTGTTGGTTCTGGCTTTTTGAGATAGAAAATCAAAAAGAAAAATAAAAAATAATGTGGACATCAAAAATTATTCTATTCAAGTACGTAAACTAAGTACATTTGATTTATGCAATCCTGCAGAAATATTTTTATGTGCTCCAGCCCAAACTGGTTCTATAATTCAACAGATGTCATTGAAATAGTCCCCCAAAATTAATTCTAGTATATGCTGAGCTGTCTGGTCATTTTTACGTTTGATTTCAGAGTGAGGTTTTTGCATTTGTTTAACCAACTTTGTGACCTAAACTTCCTTGGGCAGGGAGTGATTCTGTGTAGTTCCAGACTTCACCACTTGCTATTTGATCAAAATATCAAAAGGACAGTTCGATTTGGTTGTTAAACATTTCAGAATATGATATTGACCGTGTGGTAGTTTTAATCCAGGTTCGAGCACCTATAACTCCAAAATGACATTGTATTACAGATATGTGCTCTCTGGACCTATACTTTGGAGTGAAGTATTCAGTGGTCCTTTATGCAGTAGTCCTCTCTACATATAGGAGCCAGGTTCTAACACATTCGGGATGCCAGAAACCACAGGGAATGCTGAATCATACTGTTTCCCTTTGATAAAGTTTAATTTAGAAATTGGGCCCATTAAGTTTTAAACAACACTAACTAATAATGATTAGAACAATGATAACAATATACTATATGAAAGTTATTCAGAAGGTATGAACCATTTATGAAGTATGATAAAAATGTAGTGTATCATTAAATAAAAATTTAAAAATTATTACAGTAAAAGACACACCATTTCCTTCCAAATATTTCCCCTTGTTTTAAACACTTATCCTACCCTTGTTGCCACTTTCTGAAGCAGTTCGGAAGGTCCCTTTTTGTTGAAGAGTGTCTTTTTGTGGCTGCCTTAATGTCTTGAATGGATTTAAGACATTACAGAAATTTCTGTCGAAGAAAAATATTACTCTGTGACCTCATTTACTTTATTCACCAAATCTGGCACTATGTGACTTCCGGCTCTTTCCCAAAGTCAAAATAACCGAGAAAGGTAAATATGCTGAGTTAATTAAGGACATCAAAGGAGCTACCATGCTCCAACTAAAGACACTCATGAAAGAAGGTTTCCAGAACTGTTTCTGAAAGTAGCAAGAATCATGAGATAATTGTGTTCAAAGCAAAGGGGTGGGGACTGGTGGGTAATTAAGCACAATGTGTTTTTTACTGTAATACTTAAAAAAATATTTAAACATTCACCGTTTGCTTTGATCACACCTTGTACCTGTTGGGAAAATGTTTTAAATTCCCTTTTCCTTCCTCAGACCCTTTTGGAAAATTCTTTAAAATATCCACATATATAGGTAAAGCAAAAAGTTTGGAAACATTTTAAATGTGTTCAGGGTCACACAATGATTTGTAGACCGCTTAAGATGAATAGTCACAAATTTCACTGTGTGTCTCTTTTAGTCCAACTGGGTCAATGGCAAATGCTTAACATGAAAGCAAGAGTTGTGTGTTCACGCTCTCCCTTGCTCTGAACTTCTTTACAAGTTTCAAGAAAACATTTTTCATCTTTTGTGTATGTCTGAAATTTTCCACGTAATATTTTGGGGCAAAGGGTGATCCTGGTAACTGAAATCAAGGGAATGAAAAGCACAGGTATAAGTTGGGGTACTGTTCACCCTACCTTATTTGACCTCACAGAGAGCTTTTCCCCAAGCCACCTCTTCCTCTTTGAAATGCCCTGCCACCACTTGTTTGGTAATTTTCTTTGTATCTTTCACTGCGCTTTTACCTCCACTTTTTTCTTCTCTCGCTGTACATATTCTCCTGGGTAATGTCTCTGTGCCTGCCTGTCCATGTCTGGCACTCCTTCTCAGGTGCTGTCTGTGCCCCTGAATGTGCAAATGACCCTCCTCCTTAATAACGGGATATCCAGTGAGAAAGTCCAGAGTAACGAGCTTTCCTAGAGAGCTGACTAATTCACAATTCTTCCAAATTCAAAGCCCCCCACTGCGCTGGTACTAGATTCATCTACTGTTTTGGAACATGAGTGGGCCTCAAAATTTTTTTTTCAGTTCCTGGGTTATATCTCCTTATCCTAGATACAGCAGTTTTATAATATCAGGATGTTTAGTTGGCTTAAAGAAACAAGCAAATGGAGAGTCATTTATTAACTTAATTTAATAGGAAGTGATGAATAACTTGCAGAGAGACAGAAAATATTAAAAATACAACTTCATTACTTGGGACTTTGAAATGGATCTGCTATTTTCCACTCCTTGGCAGAGTATTTCACTACTTACATGCATGGGAAATAACATTTAAACAGTACCCATGTGATTTTTGGTTGACAGCACAATTCCCTTACTGTTGGAGTTTTAAACAACTGGACTAAATCTACCAACCTGAGAAGAAACCTGTCTAACTTGTTTACATACTGTATTTTCTTTAAAGGTCTCAAACTGTCAGGAAGAAAAAAAGTTTGGCACTTGAGGGAGGTAGATGACACAACAGAGGACGCATTCAGAGTAGCGGATTTCAAGGTTATTCATTTTGGCTGTGTATTAAAATCACCTCAGGGAGGTTTTGAACATCCCGACAATGCCCGTGCTGTGCCCCTGACCATTTAATCAAAACTGCTGGGAATAAGATCCAGGCTGCTCCCCACACGTGTCCAGCTTGCAGGCAGGTTGAGGACAGTGACTCATAAGGAGTGACTTAGAACAGTTGGGGCCAAGTGCAGTTATGGTAAAAGGCAGCACGGTCATTCTGTGAGCCACTGAGAGAGAAGCCATAGGGAGGGGACATGTTCATGGTGGGGGGAGCACGTGACTGACTTGTTCTTAGGATCCTAATTTCTAAAAGGCATTTGGTGTCTTTTCTTTTTTTTTTTTTAAAGGGTGCTAATGTCATTGTGCAAATTCTTAAAACTTATTAAGCATTGCTTAAATAGACCCAGAAGTCTATTCCTTGTTCTCTTACAGACCAGATTTGATTGAGGCTGATGCCACCCTCATCACCTAGTGACAGAGAGGATTTAATGTGTAACCTTAACTCCTTGAATGCTGAAAATGTCACCTAACCCCAGTTCCCGTCTTTTCCAATCATGGACAAACTGTGTCAGGACAATATTGCCAAAGCTCAGCTAAAGAGCTGTGAAAAAAAACACAACTTTTTTTTAACAGTCTGTTTTAGAAAACTTGAACTGTGAAAGAGAAAAAGCCAGGTCAGGAGTTAGCCAGACCAGTGAAGTACCTGCCAAGCCACACCTTATCCTCCTCCATCAGCAAAAATATCATCTGCCCGACTCCCCCCACCTCACCCACGGAGCATGTTTATTCCCTTATTAGGGCACTGGCAGCGGCAGGCCGCTCCCATCGGAGGGCCCAGGAGTGGCTTCCACGACTTGTGCATTTCAGCACAGGGACAGAGAGGGGAACAGATGTGGGGCAGGGGGCGGGGTAGCTGGGAAAATTAAATCCTCACTGTATGGAGAATCCATTTCGGGTAGGCTACAATTACGGTTTTGGAAAACAAAACCAAAAATTTTTTAAAAGCCAAACCAAAAAAGACACAATACTAAATTTTTTAATAAAAATGCCTTTTTAGAAAGGGTGTTTTTGCCAGGCATGGTGGCACGTGTCTGTCATCCCAGCACTTGGGAGGCTGAGGCAGGAGGATCATCTCAAGTCTGAGGCCAGCTTGGGCTACACAGAGAGTTCAAGCCTAACCTGAACTACAAAGCAAGAACCTGTCTCAAAAAAAGGAGGTGTTTTTGAAACTTGGAAATGCAGTTAAGGAAATGGTAACTTGAATGTTTCTAGGGAGTTGAATACACAATCTGTAAGCTTCTACTCATCCCTTTCAAGAAGGGCTAGGCTTGGGTGTTCTGCAGTGGTCTCAGTTTTAAGGTACCTGCACCTAGGGGTGTCATTTGTTTTCCTTTTTTAACCTGGAGCAAAATGAAAGTTCGGTTTGGCCTTCTGTCCGTCTGCTTCCTCCTTGTGTACAGGGCTGCCTTCTCTGTGTGCCGACCCTAGTCCTGGCTTGCACTTTCTCTTCTATGATGGACTCTCATTCAAGCTGGAGTTTTCCGTACATATAGTTGGTACAATGGGACGAGCTTCCAAGTCAAACTGAGTCATCTCCGCATTATGATCTGTGTCACCTGGGCTGTCCTGTTACTTCCCCCATGTTTGGTGGCTAAGCTGTTTTGGCAGGCACCTCCTGAACTCAGATGCACTGACAGATTGCAACCCTTTTACAAAAGCACTTTCATCACATACAGGACCTAACTTGGTCTTCACATTTCCATTTCTATTTCACAGAGGAGGAAACAGACTCAGAGAGGGGGTTGGGCTGTACTCAGAGCTGGAACATCACTGTGATTTCAGGCTTTCTTCTATCTCTAAGATGTAAAAGTTTGTGCTCTGTTCAACTAAAGAGGTCTGAAGTGTATCATAAAGCATTCATCCTCAGGTTCCTTTAGGGACCTCTAATGTCTGGGTGTTTGGGAGATGGTAGGAGACTCCAGGAATTACCTCATCTCCCTGAACTTGGGCTGTGGCTGCCATGTTTCCTTCAAAATAAGACCTAGTTGGAAAACAACCTGGAAAACTAGAGATGAAAAATGCCAGCCTTATCAGCCTGGCCTCAGCCCAGCCTCCCCTGCCATCCCTTTCCTCTTGCTCAGTGTCTGTAAGGCAGTGAGGCAGGATAGGCTGATGGAACTGGCACCTTTGATTGATAGGTAGATTGCTTTCCAGCTAGATTTTATTTTCTGGGAAAGAAGAGTACTGATGAACAACTAAGTGCTAAATTTTGTTACTTGTTGAAGTTGTAGGTTGGCCATGTCTAAGGCATCGACAGCCATGTATGAAAAAATAAACAGTGACACTGATGATTTTTGACAAAGAATGTATATGACTTTGACTTTGAATGAGTGAATTGGACAAACGGTTTAAAGGATGAGGAAACTTATTTAACGGGTTCTAGGAGGTGCCTCTCGCCCTGTCCTTATGGTCACAGACAAGATTGTTCTTGTTTTACGGTCTGGATGAATAAACCAAACCCAGAAAGGTCAGTCTTTCCCAAGATCATGTACATAGCATTTTATTCACCACCTGACTGGTCCCGAAGTTTGGGCAGTCCTGGTTCTAAGATCTAGCACATCTGAACTTAGGGATATCATTTGTTTTGCTTTCTTTATAAGAAAGAAAACTATATATAACACAGCTCACTCATTTCTTTCCAGGTATTTGTTCTCTGACTTTGGCAGGGCAGGATTTAGAAAGTAAGCTATGGAGAAGTTCAAAAGATAGAATTTATTTTCTTTTCCTTGGAATACCAAAGTCACGTGATATTGATAATGAGGCAAATAGAGGAGTTGCTAGTTTCATTGGAATCCAGGTCTTCTCCTGAGGAGAGAGGTAAACTCATACCTGTTTCTAGGGGCCAGGAGGCGGTATTTAGTACCTGGTAAAGGTAACAGGCCATGGAAGCTGGATCCCTTTTGCCCATCCCCTCCAGCCCTGTCCCTCCTGCAGAAGCTTGCTCATCAGGCAGGGTCTGATGTAATGACAATCCCTGCCAGACTCGCCCACTCAGTCCAGAGGCTAGAGCTTTGAAAACGCACACGGGGGATAACACACATTCATGGTCAGTAGGAGAGTCACCAGAAACTCGTCATTACACACTCCCAGGCCAGAAGGAGGGCACTGAGTTAACCTCTCTTGCCTGATTTTCCTCATCTGTACCACCAGATAACAGAACTTCACTCAAACTGTGGTTGAGGATCAAATGAACTAATATTTGTGAAGTACTTAAAATAGTGCTTGGTGTATAGTGAGTCCTGTGTGAATGTTAACGGCTTTTATGATGACATTACCGTCATCATCAACCTTATTGCCATTGTCTTCTGGGAAATGGGTTCTGTGTTTATCGGTCCTTTAGGGTATGCCACTGCTTCCAAACAGGAGGTGGGGAATCGGCCAGGAAGCTCTTTCCAATTCAGGGATCTGAAACTCCTTTTCATTGATTATCTTAAAACCATACAAAGGCTGCAAAATGCAGGATAAGTATAGGGAAATTTCTTAGCTCTCCTTGTTGCCCTTCGGTTGATTTCCTTCTTTCTTTTTGGGAGGTGGATGGTGGATGAAGACAGTGGGGGTTAAAAATGTCCAATAAATGGAACACCTTTCCTCTCTTGTTTCGCGTATCTCTTTCTTAATCCATGTCACTCTCATTAACACACAGGGACATCTATCCTCAGAGAGCCTTATCTTCCCACGCAGACAAGGCCTGTGTCTCCATGGGAGAGGATGAACCTCTCATCCGTTCTCCTTTGGGGCCATCTTAGCACCCAGCCCTCAGACAGGTTGATAGGTTGGAGCTTGAGACATTTGTGTGATTCCCACTGGAATGGTTTTTACACAGCTGCCTGTCAGGGAAGGACACAGCTGTCCCTACTGTACCCGGCTCTTCAGCCAGCTGGCACTAAGTGCTTATGAGTTAAACAGAATATAACTTAAACATTTAAAATCTTTTGGTACTTTTTGTGCCTGTGTCCTTCAAAAAAACCCTGACATGTTGACAACCAGACCCCTGGTATTTCAGAAGATGACCTTATTTGGAAAGATGGGCCTAAAATGAAGTCATAAGCTTGGGTTCTAATCCCTAAAGACTGATATCCTTGTCCAAGGGGATATTTGAACAGAGACACAGAAAGATGTGCCGAAGGTAAGCTGTATGAAGAGACAAGATGACACCACCGTGTGAAGGCAGTGGAGGGAGGCACCCCCAGGCAAGGATATTCCGGACATTACCTGCAACTCACCAAAGTGGGGAGAAGACTGGGACATCTCCCTCTCAGCCCACAGGGGAAACCAGTGCAGCCTGTCATTCGTTTAAAGATTTAACTTTTATAAAGCAGTTGTAGGTTCCAAGCAAAACTGAGAAGGTCCAGAGATTTCTCATGTCCCACCATCCCCACAGGTCCATGCCCGCCTGTGTGGACATCCTTGCCGGGGCTGCACACGTGGTAACCAGATGAGCCTCCGTGGATGCTATGATCACCCAGACTCCACAGTTTACATTGGGGTGCACACTTGGCCGTTATGTCGTATGAATTTGCACAGTTTTGTAACGGCATGCATCAATAATTAGGGCACCTACAGTCCTCCACTGACCTACAAACCTTCTATGCTCTGCCTGTTCACCACCCTCTCTTCATGTGTGGTACTTTGTTAAGCAACCCCAGGAACTGAACACAGTATTCACTTTAAGGACCGAATGGTTCTACTCTATTAAACATTTCCCAATAATTTCTAGCACCTTCGAAAACTATTTACATGAGTGGTTCGTTACACTGAACCAGCAGCCTGGTTTCTTAAAATGCTTTCTGTTGTAACTTGTAAATTTATTTTCACCTATGCTCAGTTTTTACGTTTGCTATGTTCTTTTTGTCCTCTGGTATCTGGGGATCTTTGTTAATTGACCTACAGCTCTGAGGTAGGTCCATAAATATTGATCCTACGCCGATCATTAAGGTCACCTAGATCACCAAGATACCCCGTTCTCTGAAGGTAGGGGATGATGTACATGGTCTCCTTCCAGCTCATCAACCTTAAGATCCAAGATAGACAGGCTCGTAGCACTTCCCTGGACCAAATGGAATGAGCAAAGTCAGACATTTAAACAGGGAAGGGAGGAGAAGACTATTTCTCATGGTACAAATGTACATAGACCCGGGATAGTTCAATCAATGGCTACAAAGCTGCTTCCTTTGGGGGCAGAGATAGTACATAAGTGCCCTTTCACTGGAGTTAAAAGGAAAGTGTGCCCATGCCCTTTTGTGGTCAGGGAGTAATAAGCACTTCTCAGAAAGTCAACCCAAATCAGAATGCAATTTTCACAGTAGGCCTCTTCAGGACTAAAGAGGTTTAAAATTTGTGGTGACCTCAGCACACTTTATGGAAGGTAATTGTTATCTTTGTCGTGCTGAATTCTAGAACGTCTATAAACTCACTTATGGATTTTTATCTTCAATCTTGTCCCCTACAGAATATGCTGAAATCCTAACCCCAAGTGTCTCAGGATGTGACCTTATTTAGGAACAGGGTCTCTGCAGAGGTAATCAGGTTGAGATGAAGTCATTGTGGTGGGACCCAATTCAGTAAGACTGGTGGCGTTTGGACACAAACAGATGTGCACAGAGGAAAGAGACACAAAGACAATGGCATGTGAAATTACGGAAGCAATGAAGTCACACTGCCACAAGCCAAGGGACACATGGGGCTCCCAGAAGCCGGAAGAGGCAAGAAAAGATTCTTCCTCTATAAATCTAGGGGCTTGATTTCAGATGTTTAGCCTCTAGAACCGTGGGACTGTAGGTTGCTTTTGCTCCAAGTCACCCAGTTGATGATGCTTTGTTACCTTAGTCCTGGGAAACACAGCTTCTCCTGGTCACTCATGCTTTTGTGAGTACCTGGCAGCTCCCTCAGATTCACCCCCTATGCATCCAGTGCATGCCAATAATACCATTGTTAATCACCTCCATCCTCCTTTTTTGAGAAGTTACTAAAAACCAGGTACCGTGCTAACCACTTTACATATATTTTCCTCTGTAGATGAATAAACTGAGAAACTCAGAGTGATTAAGTAACTTGCTCAGGGGCACACTGTCAATAAAATGTTGACACTGGGATAGGAACTCAACCTTTTCTGGATTTTGAAGTCAATTTTCTGAGTTCACACTCACCTCACCTGTCAAGAACAATTACACTGGTGATATTTGCTGGGAAACAAGTCCCTACATCTCCTTCCTAATATACCTGTTTTAAGTCACCTCACAAAAGTAGTAATTGGACATTTTGCCCCAAAAGTCAGCTTCAAGCAAAACTGACTTTAACAGTAGAGTTAACCCAAATATAGCAGTACAGACTCTCATTTTAAGTAGTAAATGAAAAGAAAATCTGAGATGAAAAGCCCCGATTTTCTGAAAAGTAGAAGGATGTTTTAGTATATGTGCTGCCGCAGCAACCACTGGAAGGATGTTTTAGTGAATGCACGTCAGTCACAATATAGATCCTGTGGCCTTTTGCCCGAGCCTCAGCCACTATGGTGTAAGAAGTCATGCCATTTTTCTTCTGGAGTCTTTGAAAAGGGAAAAGCCAGAGAGAAGAGGGAGGGAGGAAGGTTGCCCTGATTGAGCAGCCCCTGTGGATTTTGCACTTGGTGTGCCTAAGGCTTTTAACCTTCACTAACTCTGCAAGGCCACTAGTGTCTGTGTTTCCCAGATGGAGAAAGTAAGACACGGTGAAGTGAAGCAACCTGCTCAAGGCCGCATACCTAGTTATGAGTGTGACTTGATACAGATGTTTGAGTCAGAATATCCAGCACAGCTTCTTCTCTGTCAAGAGTTTGCTGTAAGCGCCAGGCGTGTGCTGCCGTAGCACTGACACGCCGCTCAGTCACACCGTGGAGGTGGCCTTCCAGCGGGCAGAGCCGGTGACTCTTGTGAGGGCCACCTCCCTATTTTAACAACCCAGGTCCCTCAGGACCCTTCACCTCCACTTACTCACTAGAAGGCTGCAAGTGCATTCTCTTTTTCAATTCAATTTTCAGGCATGTCATTTACATTTATTAAATAGCTGTGGAAACTACACAAGCCACAAAGGACAAGAAACCAGTTAAAAGCTAGGTTTAAAAATGGCCTAAATTTTATCCTTCTGAGGTGTTTTCCTCTGGAAATACAAGCAGTATAGGTGAGCTGTGCCCTTTGTGTGGTACTGATGGAACTTTGTAAATGATATTTCACTTTTTAAAGAGCAAAATAGGCAAGTTTACTTTCTTTGGAGTGAACAGACTCCTTTTTTTCTCTATTTCATACCAAGTGCAGGCTCTGGAAAGATTCCTGAAGTTCTTGGTCAGGGGCTGGGTATGTCCGGAGCCACAGGCTCCAGCTTGGGGCATGGCTGGGAGATGGTGGAGCCTCCCAGAGGCGGAGCCTCCAGGGAGGAAGTTACGTCATCAGATGCTAAACTTCATATCCGGAAGGCTCCCTGAAGCCTCAGGCTACCGTATAGATGATTGGATGATAGAGCTTACGGCATACCCGCTGTTGGGAGACAGGGCCTGGGTTGAAGAGTGGGCGGATGCTGCCTGGAAGGGTTCAGCTCCCTTATAGCTCCTTCCTTAACTCTCTCTGCTGGCATGCCATGAGCTGCTTCTCCTCTGCAATGCCCCTTTGCCATGCTGCACTGCTTTGGAGCCAGCAAATTATGGACTGAAATCTCTACCAACCTGAGCCAAAACAAACTTTTTCTTCCTTAAATTGTGGGTGTCAGGTACTGTGTCTTAGTGATAAAGAAAATGACTAAGACATCAGGAATATGCCCCTCAAAGGGTTTTTGGACTCTGACCTCTTCCTGTCATAATCTTTGATTTCCGGCTGCCAAGAGGTGAGTAAGTTTCTTCTACCAAGCCCTTCTACCATGGTGTAAGCAAAGCAAGAAGAGACTGAAAACTCTGAATCTCTGAACCAAGACAAACCGCTGCTCCCTATAAGTTGATTGTCTCAGGCCTTTTGTCACAGTAGTAGAAAGCTGATTAAGGTAACCAGCAGGCAGGCACGGGCATGTACAGAGATCACGCAGGAAGCTAAGGGAGCAGGCAGAGCTGTCCTATAGGGAAATGGGGGAGATGGGCACTTGAAAGAAGCATTCATTCTAATCACTGATTCTAATCAGTGTCTGTAAGGAAAAGTAAAAAGTAGGGGAAAGCACCACATTTTATCTAGAAGTTTATTGTCTTAAACCTTTCTTAATAATATTATCTCCTTTACCAGTTAGTTTTGTTTAACATCAGTTGTTTTTAATAAAAAGTGGTTCTGTTCATAAATCTAGCAGAGTCTCGCAGATAAGATGAGGCAAAGCATGCTCCTTCACAAATTGATTCCGGACTTAAAATCCATTGACCACCTAGTTGCCTTTTTGTTTGGAAAACCAGAAAAAGTATTTCAGGGCAGAGGAGCGAAGATGACTAGGCTGAGTCTCTTAAATATAAACCTAGTTACAACACCACAAACAAATGGCACTCTGAGATTTTCACTCGTGAAGTTGCATCATATTGATATCTGTGTAAGGATCCAAGCTCTATTAAGAACATATGATCTCCCAAAGTTGTTCCTCTGATACTAAATTTTAATTGGGGAAAACGAAAGTTATTTAGCAATAACGTGCATTTGTTTTGTACTTAATACTTTTGTACACTTTAATGCATGTCATTATCCTGGGTGTCCTTGTTCACCCTGCAAGTGGAACAGGCAGTTCACATCTCTGTAGTTGTGTTGTGGCAAACTCAAGTAACTTTCTGGAAATCACAGTGCTGATTGCAGAAGAAGCTTCACCAGAATCTACAGCCTTTGGCTCCCATAAAAAAAAAAAGCAAAAATCTTCATTCAACCTCCAGGCTGCCTCTGTACCCAGCAGATTAGTGGAGCTTCCTAAGCTGCCCTGAGGACACGGACCAGAAGAGCTACGGTCATATGATAGGTTCAACGGCCTGCATACTTCAGTTTGTGACTTGTTTTCTGCTTATGAAATCCACTTAGTGAGTCATGACCAGCATTCAAAAATGTAGTGGAGTAGTATAGAAACCATCAGAAGTAACCAGGAATAGCTAGGGAGGATGAACACTGTTAATATATGGTACTGGCTTGCAAGGTAAAATGTACTGAAACGGAAGGCAAGAACAGTGCTGTAGGTAATAGTATCCATGGAGCTCTACTGCTTACATCACAGCCCTCAACAGACCTGGGCTACGTGTGCGTGTCAGATGGTAGGTGGAGGGACAGAGATGAAGCAAGACTTAGGTAGTGGCTGGGAGGTTAGAAGATGAGATAACCTTGAGGTCAGAGTCTGTTCTTTGTCCTTTTATGTTCTTGATCCCCAGTGGGCCTAACTAGCACAGGAAACCCTCAATGAATATTTGTTGAATGAATAGATGGAAATGAGTGAGGGTTGCAGACTTTCTTTAAAGATTCCTTTTAAAGGTTCAGTTAGTCTCAGAAATGAATCCATACAACACTACATTTAGGAAGAGCCCGAAACTTTGCTTTGTAAATTTGATTTTGGAACTTCAAACATCATTACACAGGGAAGTTGTGATCTCAGGCCAACCAGTCCACAGCCACCTTTTAAAATCACAAAGATGTGCTAGAAGCTAGAGAGTTGAAGCTGCATTTCTGTGGGAAAACATGTCCTCACTGTCCAGTTTGGAATGCCAGGGGCAAATAAACTTCTAGAGGATAGCAGAGCCCCTCCCAGGCCCCATTCCTCTCTTGTCATTGCCGGACATCTGCAAAGCCATTTTTAATGGGCTCTGAGGGACGCGAGAAGCAACATAAAGCGAGCACTCATTTCAAAGATCAATAGGTCAAAGGAGGAGGAGAAAAGAAGAAAGGCCATGCAGATAGCATCAACTGTGGTCACCACATACCTGACCTTCCAAGGGAAGATGCATGCAGAAAGTGGACCGCACCTTCACAAAGGTGAGGGTGACCACCCAATAAGCACCTTAATTCAATAACATCCTTTTAAAGTTTCTCAGTACATGCAGAGTACGATTCACTTTTTCTGCCCTCTTACTTTTTATCCATGCATGTCTACAATTTTACCTTTTGTCTTTAAGAAGTTTCAAAGACTCAGCCATTTCAAACCTATCTTTGAACTCGAAAGTGACCACTAAGCAGACTATTGATTTTTACTTTGAACAGAGCTCTAACTGATGGGTTTCCTGATATTCTCAGCTACAGCAGAATAGAGTGGGGCCCTAGGGATACGTGCATTCCCGGATGTTAAAGGAGATAAAAAGCATCAAGAAGGAGACAGAAGCTATCACATACTAATTGGACCTGTTTGAGAATACTCTGAGGTATCACTGTTTTACACCTTGATTAAAAAATCATCTTTATACCTGATGGTGGTACAGGACAATGACATTACTCGTAGTGACCTGCTGCATGTGTGCAGCACTTCATAAGTTCCCTGCCCAAATCTCCTTTCCCTCCCCTTACCCGCTTTCCCTACATCTTCTGGTTCCCTTCCCATATGCCAAAGATCCATCTTGCTATTTCTTACTGTTATTCTTTATTTGTATATTGGGGTTCTCATAGGAGAGGAGCAATGCAGTATCTTAGCTTGTGTGTCAGATGTATTTCACCTAGCATTATGGTATCAAGGCACATCCGTTTTCCTAGAAATGACTCAGGTTTATCATTTTTCTGTCAGAGCAGTACCCCATTGTGCATAAATATCACATCATTTTTTCCTCACTGGTGGACATTTCAGCTGCTTCCAAGATTTAGCTGTTGTTAATTGTGCTGCTGTAAACATGGGTATGCATGTGGCACAATATGTATGTGAGTAGCTTAATGTATGAGAAGTGATCTAAGAGCTATAGGGAGGGGCAGGAGAGGAAGGGCAGGGATTAAAAAGAATTGAGAAATGTCATGTACATGTACCAGCTCCCTATGATGAATGTCATGACGTGTGCTACAAACAGGTACCTATTTAAAAAATTAAAAAACGGGAAGCCACTTGGAATGAAAACAAAATTATGTTCATAGTGACAGCTCCCAGCAATAACCATTATCTCAAATGGGTTGTAATACTGACTTTGAAGAATGGAAAGAGCAGGGCGTGGTGGCACACACCAGTAATTCCAGCACTTGGGAGGCTGAAGCAGGAGAACTGCTATTAATTTGAGGCCAGCCTGGACTACGTAGTGAGTTCAGGGGCAGCCTGAATTACATAGTGAGACCGTTTCAAAACACAAAGCAAAAATGGAAAGAAAGAGTTTCCGGTGCTATTATTTACAATTTAGCGTGCTGGAAAACTGGAATGCTGCAGTCCCAGATCACATCGGATAAACCAGGTATTCGCAGACATTTACAAACCTAAACATTTTTGTGTGCGTTTTTTCTCTCATTTCTGTAGAATCCTATAATACTAAGCCTACCATATTTTCAATTTAGTTCCTTCAGAAAACAGTGGGGCAGACTAAATAATATTCCTTATTTCCTTGATTCTGGGGTCCAAAATCTTATATGCCCATCCACCTTTGTTCAAAAATGTAACACAAGGACAAAACTTTGAACTTTCATCCCAAGGATATATAAAAACACTCTTCTTTATAAGAAATGTAACTCTTAGTGGCTGAGAATATAAATATTTACAGGAAACCCCAAATCTTCACTCAAGTAAATTTCCTTAGGGTTTTGGGAAAATGATGAAAGTAGCAGTGAAAATATTTGACTGCAAATGACAGAATCTCTCAGTGATCTTAGCAGGAACAAATTAAACACACCTTGAAATTTAAAGAACTGAATAGCCATTCACACCTGCTCCTGAAAATAACATGGCCCTTGTGTAAGTCTTGCTGTTCAGGAATTTTAATGTGCCTCATAAAAAAAATTACTGCCAATTTTGCTCTGTAGGTGATGAATCAGATAAATTATCTGATGGAAACGCACAGGAATTTTGACTTCATTTGGTTGGGTACCTGCTTTAGTGCTTAGTCTAACATTTCCTGTAAAGCAGAGGCTTTGTATGTTCAGTGAGTAAAATGAAAATGTGAAATAAAAATCTGAAATGAAATGAGCTTGATTTCTTCACTAATCAGAAAGTTAAAGGCTATTTTTTCACTATCAGCACCTTTCTGGATGCTGAAGGTTCAAAGATTTGAAATAGTTCCCATCCTCAAGTGAGTTACCATCAATTGCGGGGAAGACAGACATGTTCTCCACTAACTTGAGTCCAAGCCTAATAGCAGAAGGGTGGACAAAGGTCATAAGAGTCGGAAAAAAGGGGAATGGAGAAAAGCTCAGGGAGGAAGCAGCATTTGGTCAGGGAGTCAGAAGCAGATGTAAAAAGCCAGGGTGTGTACTCTCTTGTAGAGAACAGAGTGAGTCAAGAGACGGAGTAGCTTGTACAGGATGGGTCTGAGGAACAGCAGCACGCGACTGGTTTAGGGGGAGCAGGGGGAGGTCAGTGTTGGAAGAAATACTGAAGGCCGACTGTGGAGAGCTTTGCATGTTGTAGTACGTAAGGAAAGTGGGCTCTATCCTCCAAGAAGGAGACCGTAATGGTGGTGGGGACCAGATGGGAGGAAATTATAGTCATCCAGGTGGACGGCAGCAAGTGTTGAAATTCAGGAAGTGACAGAGTGAGTGGAGAAGAGTAAGATAAACATGGAGAAACTAGCTGGGCAGAGCCACAGGCGTGATGGTGTGGAAAAAGAGCCAGGGCCAGGTGTGGAAGGGGTGGAAGGGGAGTGCGGAGAGAGAGATCTGGTTCATTCTAGCATTTCACGCTGGGCTGCAGACCAGCTGCAAGGCCTGGGAGAGCCCCTTACTTTCCAGGTGCCTCAGTTCCCACGTCTGAATGAAGGCATGCAAGAAGATCAGTGGCTTCTGGATTCCAAGGAAGTTTTGCTGGAGAGGAAGGGCTCGGGGAGAGGGGTGTTGGGGAGTGGGAAGGTATGCAATGGGCCGTGATTGGACAGGGAATTGGGAATCTGGTGTTCTGGATCCAAGACCTATTTAAGCAGAACATCTAGAAATAAGATTCTTTGTAAGATTAAACTTGATGTGTTAAAAAGCCTGAGAAACACTGGACTGTGTAAGACAGCCTCTCAAGCCCCCTTGAGCTCACCGACTTGAACCATCACACACAATTATCCCAGAAACCTGCTAAAGTAATGGACATGGGTCTCATGTTTAGGACCCCACTTAGTTCTTCTGTTTATTTGATTAACTGTTGCACAAACGCTGGAACAACGATTGTCACTCTGACTACCAGCCAGAACTCTCAAGAATGGGAAGGACTTGCTGAAAGGCCACTTGGTGCTCTCACTCTAGCTTGGTACCTTCTCCCAAGACCCAGTACACCTTTTCAAACTTCATAAACACTAGTGTGAAGACAGCCCTGACCCGGGAATGCAGGGACTTTGCTCCCCCACAGGTGGCTGTCTGGTTCGGGGTAAGTCAAGTCATGAGTCACACTCTGGGGCCCCACTTTCTACAGAATGCAGCATTGCTGCAGAGCCTCCGAGAGGGCCCCTCGCTTTCACATTCCAGGATTTCAGGATCTTAAGGCCTTGGAGCCTGTTATCTGAACAATTCCCTGATCAATAGCATATGCCCTGGGTCCTGCACAGTCCGGGTCAGACGGTCAGTTTACCGAGGGCTTTGGTTGTTTACTTTAGGGATTGGGCAACGTGTGGGTCAGTGAAATGTCCTGCAAACGGATCCCTGGGGGGCAGAGAGTTCAGGTCTAAATTAACAGCAGATTTTTAGTAACAACAGACTTTTAGCATTGGGGATCAGTATTTGGAAGAGAGAAACCCACGCGTAGGTAGAACTCTCTGCTAAGAAGGCACCATGAAAACGGAAACAAGGAACGCCAGCGAATCAGGACCAGCAGGCAGTTGAGACCAGCGTTTCAGTGATCCGAAATTCACATTCTCCTGCCTGCCTTTCCTCTCCCGTCTTCTCCCCTCCGACTCCCACAATTTCTTTAAAACAATACTCTTGTTGGGAGGAATAAAAAGGGGAAAGAAAGAAAAGAGGAATGGGAGAGGGAAGTGCAGACTCACTGGGAGAGCGCGGCCAGGCTGCGTCTTCCGTGGGACCCGGTTCCGAGCATGTCTGCAGCTGGGCAGGGCCGGGCGCGGTGCGGGGCGGACCGGGCTGGGGTCAGGGCGTGGGCCTGGCCAGCGCCCCGGCCATGCTGTGCAGCTGAGCGCCTGTGCGGGATGCTGGGGCTCTCCCTTTGTGTTAGCGCTGTGGTCTGTCCCTGTGACGAAAGTCTGGGCTTGTCCTCAGCTAAATCTACTCCTCCCCACCCTCTCCCTCCACACAAGATCATCAGAGAGCTGATTGTTATTTTGTACTGTAATCTCTCTAATAGAAGCCCATCACTTTTGGGTTTGAAAGGCACAGATTCTTACTGCAGGGCTGCAGGGGCCAGAATCCCCACTAGTTTTTCGGATGAAGACTTTATATGCTTAGCAGTATGAGATACCTAAGCATTCCAAGGTAGTAGTCAGAGGAAAAGATCCTGATGCCTGCGCCCAGACTTTTGGAAAAGAGTCGCTCGTGGGATTATGACATATATACACAACACAGCCCTGACAAGATCAATAGAAATCAGCCCCCTGAAAAGTTCACACCAGTGCAGTTCTCAGGCCCTCCTTCTGAGCTCTGTTCTCAATTAGCTTTGGGGTAGGTGGCTTCCAAAGCAAACAGCTCCTACTGAGAAATCAAATCTGAGCGCCTCTGCTTATCCCTTCTATCCAGAGAAAGATGCAAGGCATAAAAATGTAAACCAAATGCGAAGGATGAAGAGATGGACAGCCCTGCTCAGTGATGGGCCGGACCTTGTAGGGGGTAGGGTACTTGTACCCTGCTGAGAAACGAGGGCTCGGCCCACCTGGGAACGTGTTGGGACAGCGGGCCCAGCTGTACCCACAACACCCACAAGATGATCTCATCCACCAGGCTGGGAGAGGGAGGCCGATCAGCAGTGCTCCGAGAGCGCCCAGATTCCAGCCCCTCGGGAGGGGGCGGTGTTGATCCTATCTGCAGATGACACCCAGCTTGGCTACAGCTATGAATACATTTCCTCATCTCGGACAGCAGTGAGCACAAGCATGGTGGGTGCTGGGGTACAGGGCTGCACACTGGACTGGCGTTCTGTCAAATGAAGAGAACAGTTTAGAGCTCCCCAGTGTAGGCCTGGGTTATTCTTTTGGTAAAGAGCAGAAGCAATGGACCTCATACACTGAGAGCCCTGAGCACAGAATGAAAGAGATCTTTGAGTTCAGTGGCTTCATGTCGCACACCAGGAGGAGGACACTGCACAGGGTACTCGGACAACTTCTCTAATATCATGGAGTGGAGGTGTGGCAACCCATCATGCCTCAATTTAAAGAAGTTTAAGTCAGTTGGGTTAAACACTCTCATCACTCCCTGTTTAAATATTGTATTGTCATCAAAGTCATGGTTTACAAATATGATTCAGTGAACTTTAGATTTAATTATCTCCATATATCATGATGTATCTAAACATTGAAATTTCCCTCTCATTATACATATTATCACTGAACACAGCTGGTTAAAATGCATAAGACACAGAGATGTGCCTGGGCTCACACAAGAGGATTTAAACACTCATTTGAAATGAGTTTACTGTTCCAGAACTGTTACACAAATATGTTTTGAGGCATCTTGCTGCTCCCTTTCCTACCAGATTTTTGTTTACTTAATTTTTTTCCCTTCAATGGCTGATAAAATTCAGTGATTCACTGTTGTAGGCAGAATGTTTCTCCCAAAGATGTCCATATTCTAATCTCTAGAACCTGACAATCTGTAACTTCACCCGGCCTAAACACTAAGGAGTCTGCAGATGTAATTAAGGTGAAGAGATGCAAATGGGGGATTTATCCTGGATTACCAGGGTGTGCTCCATTTAATCAGACGTGTCCTGAAAATCAGAAAACCCTTTCCCTGTGACTCAGAAAGGGATGGAGGGCTACAGAAGAAGGGTCAGAGGAATGTAGCATTGCTGGTGCTGGAGAAGGAGGAGGGGCCAAGCTCCCAGGAATGTGGCAGCTTGTCCTGTTGGGAAAGGCCAGGAAATGAATTCTACCCTGGAGCCTCCAGAAAGGAATGCAGCCCTGCCAACACCTCGATTCTAGCCCAGCGAGACCTGTGCTGGACTTCCGTGGACCTGTAGATAATACATTTGTGTTGTTTAAGCTGCTCAATCTGTGGTTCTTATAGCGGTGATAAAAGCTATAATATTCCTTTTGATGTGATATGGGACCTCCAAATAATCTAAATAATGTAAGGGAAATATTACAACTTTCAACCTGTCAGCCTGTTAGATGTCTGATATGCTGAGTTTGTGTTCTCTAACATCAAAGAATGAATTCTAGGAACAACAGAGGTTAAGAGCAGAAAATATTTATTGACAGATCTCAAGGGAGTTTTATAGAACAAAACCACTAGGTGAAGTGGTTCTAAGGTGGGACAAAACTATAATCAACTAATAAGATTACAGGTATTGTCACTTGGGTGACATTAATCTAACGGGCAATCGTAAGGTGGGTATGAGATGGGACAAAAGTATGGTCAACCAATAAGACTGCAGATATAATTGCTTAGATGATGCTGATTAAATGGGGAAGCAGTCACTGTAGTACCTGTACATGAAGGAACAGGGACTTTACCTGAAAGGTAGGTTTTGGTTCCCCCACCCAAGATGATCAATACTTACTTAGAATAGACACCTATTTAGAAGGTCAATCACTGCTGTTCACCCCTTGGGGAAGTATGTGGGTGTATCATTCCATCTTTAGTCCTGAGACATGGCCTTTAACTGAATGTGCCTGCACTCGAAGTTGTAATGTTTCTGTACGGACTCCTTTGGGGGCCTAGCCCCGTCTGACTGCCTATAATATTTCTCCCTACCTTAGCTGTCTATAACAGTTTGACCGTGGTAATAAATGTTACCTCCTGGTTCACTCCTTCCCAATCCCTGCTGTCTCTCCACTTCTGATGTGGCAAGTAGAGTTTTGGAATATTTGTAAAATGGAATAGCCTAGAAACAAGTTCTGTGTCCTTCCAGGCCACTAGAGCCTCAGTCTGTCTCATGCTTCCTTTCTCTCCCCCATGCTCTGCAATACACACATACCTCTCCCTCCAAGGAGGAGAGCAAGGATGTAATAACCTGTTCCGGTGCTGAAATAGCCAAGCTACTTCCCACTTGTAAAGACCTGGAAGGCAGGGAACCTCATGTACATACCTTGTTATGACTGCACGCATTTGGGGGAGCAGCTGTCTTCCTTGAGTGCATGACAGGGAAACTCACAAGAATTGTAGCTTGTGCCGCATAGTAAGGTCCTGATACAGGAATAGCAAAGAACAAGGTGAGACTCGAACCTTGGTCAGACCCCGGCAGGGAACTAGGATAATATGAGACAAAGAGAGGTGAGGCAGGAGCTCAGGGCGGAGCTGGGAAACAGCTTCTAAGTGGTCCTCTAAGTGCCTGGGAAAGGGGCAAAACCAGAGGAAGAGCCATTGAAAAACTGCCTGTGTATAGTACTCTATACAGAGACTTCCACGGTGTGCTGAGGACTGGGGTGCTCAGAGTTTAGCTTGGAGAATTGGCACCTGTGGGAGTGGAACTCATGGCCATTCACTGGGCCCATGAACAGCTGGGCCAGTCATCCTGAAGCAAGACAGTAGGTGTCCCCCATAAGATGCAGCTTTATGACTCCGATTAGGAAAAATGAAAAACTGGGCCACTCAGGATTACTCATAGCATCCTTTGTTTCTGTGTATTTTATTGTTTAATTTTTCATCAAAGACATTCTGGGCTGGGAAGATTTGTTAGAGGTCAGTGTGATAGAAAGGAACAGTTCCCACCACAGGGTGGTCCTTTATTAACAAAATATGATTTTAAAAATAAGTACTTCATGGAGGTAAGAGACTGGACCACATGATCTGTTCCAGACTTTATGGTCTGTAATAGTTGTTTAAGAACAGCTTTACTTTGGAGTTATTCCTTAGGGATAAGAGAGGTATGCGGGAAGTGCTGTGCACTACCTTAATGGACTGAAGACACACACGTGTATATACATTATGTATACACACACATGCACGCATATGTGTACACATGAATGCACATGCATACATGTACACAAATTTGTGAACACACAGCTATTCAGTTACTATGGAAACTCACTTCAAGCTACACACTTGGGAGGCAACAGTTTAAGTAGCTAAAAGGGAATTTTTGGAAAAGTTTTTGGAGCTAAATTTTCTTAAAGAAATTCAGAGTCAACGCTCTTCAAGCCAGGCAAAAATGTTGCCCAGGCAGCTGCTCCCCAGCAAGCGGCGAGGAATGAAATTAAAGGGGTGAACAAGAAATCTGCAGACAGATGCTCTTCTCTCCTTTCTGTCCCCCTTGCCGTGGCACTGAACACGGCCACCTCAGGTCACTTTGACTACTTGCTTCAAACTGTCCTATGTTAGGGCTGGGGATATAGCTCAGTGGCACAAGCGCCTGCCTGGCAAGCGCAAGGTCCTGAGTTCGATTTCTGATACAAAAAAAATGTCCTATGCTTTTAATCACTTCTAAGAAATCCTTCATGAAATGCTTCTCCTTTTCTGCATTCCCCTTCACAGTAATTACAGACACCTCTCTCACTTCCCTGCTTTCTCTCTCCCAGTAACTTTCTTCCCTTGTGTCTCCTTCCCCATTGTGTCTTTGCAATTCCACCTGCGTCTTCCTCTAGGACTATGTAGTGGCAGGGTGGGGGTGGAGGAATGGGTGGCTGCTGTGAAAGCCACGGCTACCCCTTCCTCATCATCAAGCATGACTCCTTGTCCTGCACCACAGTGCCTCTGCTCTGTGCTGACACCCTTTTCCGAATGATGTTGCCTTTTCTGTCTCGGGTCCTGTAATATGGTCTTAGGGTGCTAGATTCAGAGTCTTTATTGCCCTTATAATGGTGGCTGTATAGTTTCATCCTAGAATGTCTTTTTCTTTTTCCCACTAGCACTATTTGAATTTTACTACAGGAAAGTCATTGAACTGAATGCTGTGGGGGTTTCAAATACAAGAGAAGTCTCAAAGGGAAGTAAGATAAGCACACAGACATTTCAGTACAAGCTGGGCATGAGCAGTTCTCTGAAAGCAACATAGCGACTGCACTATACTTCAGAAAGTGACCTCCTGTGATCAAAGCCCCAGTGTTTAATCACTTGCATGCTCAATTTGTTCTGTTATCAAGCTAGACTTCCTGTTGCTGAACTAGAAACCCATTTATGTCTATTAGGGCCACAGGTATTAGGTTATCCTCTAGCCTCGTCTTTTCTAGGCTAGATGCCAATGCCCATTTTCCATCTTTTAAATACCAGTCTGAAATACAACTCTTCAAACGGGAAACCAAAATTGGATGTAATAAGGCTGGAACCGAGGCTGGTTGTGCCTGGATGAAATCCCAGTTCTGCCTCCTGTGTTCTTGCAAACACATCCTTACATCATGTTTTTCATTGAGAACAGCATCCCTTACAAAGGTTGTTCATTCACTTTCTGGCTAAATCCAGGTTTCCCTTCTTTTCTGTTCTGTATCCTTTGCTTTGTTAGTCTATTTCCAGCATTTATCTGTAGAGCTGTTTTTACTGTTACTACTTTTGCCCTCAGTATAGCAAACCACATCATTTTCAGGGGCCCATTTTTCAACTCTTTCAGGATGTAGGAGATTTCTGCTAAGGTCTTGGTAACTTAAATAGGAAGCTAAGGAACAGAAGAGCAGAGAAAAAGACCTTTCAAAGAGCACTGACTTGAATTTTAACACCCGAGAAGCCTAGTGATCCATTTGTGACAATAAAGGTTCTGGATGGCACCAATAGCAGGTGCCTGTATCTCTGCCTCTCCTTATGAGACTGCAAGCTCTTTGAGTGGGAGGACTGTCTTCCTGTCTCTGTGACCCCCTCCTGTCCCTGTTAGTATGGTGCCTCAAGTGGAGTGGGCTTTCTAATCACAAGCATTCCATAAACCAGTTAGTGCACGTGGCTTCATAAAGAGCAAGTCACGACCTTGGGCGAGTTGATTTATTTTTTCTGTAATTGAATCAAAATGGGAACACAAGGGATGTCAGTGGTGGCCTGGCCTCATGCTTAGTGTTGCCCACCCCTGGGGCTGAGATCTGTGTGAGTGTCTGAAGCTGAGTAGAGAAGCAGAGGACTATGGGAAGGACTGGAGAGACTGCTTGCTCTTGCAGACTTGGGAATCAGTCCCTTAGCCTAGTCCCATCCTACAGGTCTGTGCCCTGAGAAAAGCTGTCTGCAAAAGGATGCAAAGCAGTTTCCACAAGGTTTGTGGTACATGTAGACCAAGCTTTGGTGTCCAGTTGCCAAAGGGTAGAGAGCAGAGAAAAAGGTCACCGCCCTGCTCTGTCTCTGCTTCTAAGGTTTTAGAATTCTGGAGGACTGGGAGGGATGAAGGACCTCCTTAGATACCTCCAAAGGCTGCATCACAGGGCATGCGATGGTGTCTTTGGCATACACGCCCAGAACTAGTGTGGGCTCCAGCACAGTGAAAGTGAGAGGGTTCTCTGCAGGGAACAGGAACTATTGGGATGGTTCATGGTAACTGAGCTTATCATGCAAGAGCTTGTGAGAGATCGCCATGGAGACACCAAAAAACAGAGGAGCTTTTAAATTGGAAAAGCGCATGATAGCCCTGCTTGACAGGTAACACAAGGAGTTAAATGACTACTGATGTGATTCTCTTGACATCCAAAAGCCAATTCTGACTGAAAAGACACAAGTAACAGCAGACAGACTCTATACCTTTTACATGTGGTTATATTTTGCTCTGAAATTTGACCAACTTGAATTATAAATGTAATGGGCAGGTGCAAACTCAGCAATGAGCCCAAGAAAGCAAGCTTTCCAGGGAAGGGAGCGCCCCTGTGTGCTTCGGACTAGCATTCTCCTCTTTTCTACTTGAAGCCCCTGCTCCCCTGAAAGAGTTTGCGTATGCTCTTCTTTCTTGAGAGCCAATCCTCTGGGCTCTTCCTTTCCCATTTTTCCACGAGCATCTCTGGTCCTACCCTAGCGGACCAATGAAGCAGTGCTTGAGGGTACCAGTACTGGTCTCCAGGGAGGGAGTGCAGTGTGATAGTCACTGAGTTCTGTCTTGATGTTTCCATACTTTTCATGGAGAAATACAGATTCTTTTATCCTGAGATTGAAACAAGTGTGTTCTTTCCTCACAAGATCAAACCTTGCACGGGTCCCAGCCTTGCATGGTTGATTCTTCCCCTACAGCACAGCTTGACCTCTAGCTGTACTCTCCCTGGCAATCTCACACACACCTTAAATCAGTGCAGTGCACCTTACCATTGCTCCAAAGGTAACTAACTGGTGGTCAGAATGAAGATGACTCCCTTTTGTCACCTTTTGCCTGCTATCTTTTGAGGTTTTTCCTCTTCCCTGACAGAGTTATTCCTTCCTTTGTCTAGGATGCCACATTCCTTTTTCTTCTCTGAATCCTAGTGATTCTCTAAGAACCAGTGCTTCACTGAACCTCCATGAAATCTTCCTCTTTTTGACTTTGTTTCGTTGTGATTTATCACCGTAGGGGGAGAAAGCAGGAAGTTTGAGCCCCCCCCCATTTCGACTGCATGCATTTGAGAAATAATTATGTCATAATGCATGAGTCACCCTCTGCACTAACTTGTTATGAGGTTCCCCCCTTTTTAAAACTCTTTTGCCCCAATTACTTAGTTCTACTCTCTAAGGTCCTTTTGAAATCTAGGGATTTTTAGCTAGCTATGCTATTTTCTTTTCCTGGAGAGAAAAGTAAAAGAATCATGCTTCTAACTCCTTTCTTCCCTCACCTTGGAAGACATCTTTAAAACAAGAGGCAGTGCTTGGAACTAACAAGACTTTGGCAATAATTTCTTGAATGAATGCCTTCAAGCATATGCCCACAAATCTCTGGTTCTTCTGTCAGGGTTCATAATAATAATACTCACTTTATTTAATTCTAGGAAAGAAGTATGTACAGGAAACCTATGATTTTTAGGGGTAAGGACCTGAATCTTGGCCATAGTGATACATTTTAAGATGTAGATGCAATTAAACTGTGAAGGGAATTAGGAAATCATCACAGGAGTTCTAAAGATGTATTCTAGTGCGGGAGAGAAAGTCCAAACCTCAAAGAAAGCATCTTAGTTTACAAACCACAGAATTCTCAGTGTGTCTCACTTTTGTTCAAAGTATCTAAATATGTCTACATCCATAAATGTATCTCCTGATGTCTACTTTACACATCTGGATATTACATTTACACATGGCTTTTATAGCTGGCATCAACTCCAGGGTTTTCCCAATGATACCATATAAAGGTTTTAAAAATATTAATTTCATGTTTTGGAAGTCAGACTTTGACTCAAGCATATTTGTTCCCAGTGCTAGAGAAATGGTCTATTATGTGTTTTGGATACTTTGGATTTTTTATTATTTATATTTAAAAAGCTATTTTATATATGCAGGCATTAGCTCCTATCCTGTTTTGTAACAATGTATTACATGAAACAATACATAATTATGATATCTACAAATCCATATAGCAATACTCTATAATCCATATGGAAAGAGCTATGCAGATTTATATAGAGTCTATTATTTTTATTTGTATACTTTTTCTTACCAAATAAATTAATAATCTTTTTGCTGGTAAGGATATGTGTTAATGTCTCTTCTGCACGTGATACAGCCTAGATGAGCGTTAGGCATTCAGCAGAAGGTCAATAAGTGTTTGTCATTCGCTCTCTGGAATAAAGAACAATGGCATGGAGATGCTGTACCAACAAGTCTACTCGGCTGGACCATCCAATGGCTTCCACAGGGTAGTGTTTTTGGGAATTCACCATCATTTAGGATCTAAAAGCTCTACTGCAGCAGAAACTGGATCTTGGGAGCTCTAGAGCTCATAGGACTCAGGGAGAGTCCTGGTTGAGAGACTCACATATACATCATAATGCCAGTTGATTAGAATAGAGTGGATGACTCCTTCTTCAGTGCCTGGACAGCTGTCATTTCCCAGCAGGACATCAATACCCCGGAAACCCACACTGTCAGGAAACTATATAGACACTTCATGTATGGAGGTGAAGTCATCACAAGGAATATTTCACCCAAGCCAAAGGGAGACAGCCCAGTGAGAGTAGAGGTCTCATGTGATAAGACTGAACAAATTCTGAGACTTGAAGTCTATATTTGGATAGTCCTAGATCCCCAGTGCTCTCCCTTGGTGTGGATGTGGCGCTCACACAGACGTTTTCTGCTGTCTCGTTCCTCCTTTAGAGTCCCTAATATCCCGAGCTAAAGTTAGAGTCCACTTGGTTAAATCTGGGCACTAATGCAATTTAATGCTGATATAGTAAATTTATCAGAAGTGTTCTTTTGTAGAATTTTGATTGCCTTTAGGATGGCAAACTAAAACAAGAGCTTAGAAAGAGACTAGGAGAAGAAAGATTTTCAGGGTTGGATGTTATTTGACTTTGATGGTATTGAGCAATAAAATCAAGCCATTGGTAAGATTAAAACAAGAAAACAAATGAATTCCTTTCTCTTTTTCTTCTTTTTCCCCCCCTCACTAATTTATAGGAAAAAAGCAGACAGCTTTATTTAAGGAAAACATTTAATAAAAATCATATTCATTTTTTTGTCTCATTCAAAAGCCAAGAATCATCTGGAAAGGTTTTTAATATTAAGGCTTTATGAAGAAAACAAAGCAAATATCATAAAGTGTATTTTTAAAAAGTAGCAGACAGTCCCTTTGAGTTTGAAAGCCAGTGATGCAAAATATGAATACAGCTTTTTAAAATATGTTGCAAAGTAAAGAGCACTGAAGTAATCTGAGATTCTCATAGGTATTTTAGCGTTCAGTCTTTCTAGGATAACTTCAGATTATCTTTCCTTCTGACTCTTTCCCAGTGGACCAAAGAATCAAAAATTAAATGAAACATTAAGAGATGCCCTTGTAAGCCTATGGTGGTTTCTGTTATGGTTTCCGGTCCATATGCTCTGAGTGCTCCTGTTTACCACTTTATTTTAATTACAAATTTTATGTTAACAAATTAAACAAAGAATATATATTTGTACTGAAGAAACTCAAAAATACTCTTCCTCCTTAGTCCAAACAATACTATTGGATGTACATGAACTATTTATAAAAATAAAACAAAACAGAAGAAAACTCAAACAAAATACCCATGACTTGATAAAAATGTCTTGGTTTTTGAATGTATTGCTTTTTTCTTCTTTTCTTTTTTCTTTTGGTCCATAATTACATCCCAATACTAGAACACAACCTGCCACTTAGAGTCTAAACTTTAGGCCCAACTTGTAGATGGACCTTTTTCTATCTCAGAAAGAGTGGAAAATACTAGGTTGAAGTTGCCCCTACCTCTCATCTATTTCTGTCCATTCTCCTGAGGTTAATTAACCACAAAGTTGGTCTTTCATTAGAGAAAGTATTGAATGTACAGTTTGTTCACCAGTGGACTCTTGAGGATTTGGCTTGAATCTTATAATTTGATTATCTGATTTTACAGTGCACTAATTACAAACAATACTAAGGCCTTGAGTACCAGAGCAAATAGGCCAACAAAACTGACTCCTTATTGATATAATTTATCCCCTAATGCAACTAGCAAAGCATAATTGGCCAAATTACATGATGTAAAAGTCCAGTTATCCTTAGTGATCAGAGAAATACACAAGATGAATCTCTTTATATCTCTAGAGAAGGAGGTAAGGAATCAAAATCCAATGGCTTGAAGTCTCAGCTGGGAAATGATGGGACACCAGGTAAAACACTGATGAAGTTAAGATTCAGAAGATATTTTGAAGTCACTAATTTTTTTGCCTCGCTTAAACACATCAGCAAATTTGACACAGTTTGCCTTGACACACAGACACAAACTGAAGTATTTTTTCTCATGCAGCATTGTGTGTTGGGCTTTGGGGAAGATGTCACTTCTGATCTAGAGCTGTTTGCTTGGTGGGCAAAGCAGAGATGCAGACAAACACACATATACAGTGGGTGGTCATAATGAACATACATGCTAAGTGTTATGTGGGACTCAAGGTTTAAACTAAGTCACTATAAAGGGCACATCTGGGAAGGTTTTTCCCAGGATGACCAATGAGCAGGACCTTCAAGGGAGGGAGCCTTCCTTAGTTACGGAGGCTTGGAGGTAAAAGTCAGGGTCATGGAAGCACTGAGGACTCCTTGAGCCGGAGTCCTCTGCCAACCTGGAAGAAGATTGGTCCAGCAGCACAGCTCTCTTTGTGAACTGCACAATGTCATTTTTTAAAAATTCAGTTTCTTAGTACATTTTATATATACATAATGATCATATTCATCACAGAGAATATGTACTTGTATGTATTTGGATTCTTCTTTTTTCCCAATCCCCTTTCCTCCCTTTGGCCCATCTTCCCTTCCGTATTTACAAAGCTTTGTTTCCATTTTATCCTTTTGCTAAACCATTTTTTCCTTTTCCCTTCTTTCCTTTCCCCCACTGCAGTTCTTCTTTCCTTTTGAACAATATCTTCCCATTTCACAATTTCTATTGTCACTTGGTCCTAAGGGAGGACATTTTTATAAACACAGGGACTGCTCTCCTGGGCTACAATCACAGCTGTGCATATGTAGGGTACAAACTCAGTGCAAGGACATTACTTCAAGAATATATGCATATCCTGGGTTCCCTTACTAGTCCATGAAAAATTATATATTCATTTGAGCACAGTGTCATTCTGATTGGGATAAAGCTTCCATTTTCTCCTCAAAGCAGAACCACAGAGAAAGGGAAGATAAAAACAGTTTTCCTTTTTCTGAGGTCCTAAGCCTATTCCAGAGGTGACAAGGCTCTAGGGAGAGTGGCAGATCACATTTTATAGCATTTCTCTGCACCTGAGTTTTGAAAGCTCGGAATACCTGAGGGCCAGTCAGATGGCATAGGTAGCCACAGGCTGACAAGTAAAAAAAAAATTTTAAGACAAAATATAAAGCCAGAGTGAAACCTCCAGTTTAACTACAGTTCAGTAGAAAGGAATCTGCCTTGAATAAATCATACAGGCACCTCAGCAATGTTAAAGGATGTCATGTGCATCACCTTTGATACTTTTGAGGACATTTTTCTATATCTTCACTTTCTCAGTCACCCGGAGAAGTTTTAGTTTTGTTTTATAGACCAGGAAGATGAGGTTGACTACATAGCTATCCTTTGTCATCTTTTTACCCTTGTTCTAAAAGTTACCTGCATCAGCAGAGGTTAGAAGACCATGTATGGGTTTTGTGCTTATAGATTGAGAGTTGAGCATGGCATGATGGAGAGAACAAAATGCATTAAGGTTGAAATAAGTGACAAGGTTTCTAGATTTTTCCCTGCCACTGACTGTGAGCTCTTGGGTATGTTGCTTTGTAAGCCAAGTTCAATGATTTGGACCTCTACTCCCTAACAGAAAATGTAAGAGAGAATTTTTTGTGTTTTGAGACAGGGTCCTGTTATATATCTCAGGCTAGTCTTGAACTCATTATCTAGCCCAGGCTGGCGTCAAACTCTTGACAATCTTCTTCTGAGTGCTAGGATTCCAGCATATGCCACCACATCTGGCTCAAGAGAGAATGTTCTTTTCTGACTTTTAACTCAGTAGGACCCCAGAAGCAGTCTCCTAGCAGTAATTTGTACTCCAGGCAGAGTGCTCACAGAGAACTAACCCCATTCTGAAGGGTAGGCCTCATTAGCCCAGCTATACCATAATGTCAACAAATGCCACAATGATAAAATCTATATTCATGTGCCTATAATGTGAAGCACCAAGAAACTAGAAGATTAGGGAATTTTACATTCTGCCTCTGCCTTGAGTTTTAGAAAAACTCATTCTGTTTAATGAGAAAACCACCGAGCACATGTAGAGTGATAATCCCTGAGTAGCCAGGGTGTACTGTGAAGGTGGCTCAGAGAAAATACATGTAAATGGAGTGGCCGGGTCCAATATGTTCCCCCAAAAGGCCCAGTGTGTTGAAGGTCTGTTGCCAAAGGGTTTTTGGGAAGTGACTACATCCTGAGGTCTCTAACTTCATCAGCGGATCCGTTCACCATGAGATGATAATTGGATGGAATTACTGGGAGGAGGTGGAAAACAGGAAGTAGAGCCTACTTCCTGTTGAAAGGACTAGATTGTGGGGGTGAGGTGTGACTCTGGGGATTACATCCCGTCCCCAGGCCCTTCTCTGGTTTCTCTCTGCTTCTTGGCTGCCATGAGGTGAGTAGCTCTCCTTTGCCAGGCCCTTCTGCCATCCATGGTATTTTTGCCTTGGAGCCAGATGACCATGGAGCGAAATACTTCAAATTATGAGCTAAAATAAACCTTTCCTCCGTGAGGTTGTTTATATCATGCATTTTGTTACAGTGACAAAAAGCTGAAAGAGCTGGTTAACGCAGCTGACTTTCATGGTAAGTTAGGAAGAGTTAGAGCTTGGTAAAGGGGGTAGTAGCATAGCAGGCTTTGGTTGTCAACTTTTCCTACAACGTGATTTTCATCCACGGCCCCTTAATAGTAGTTTTCTTTCTTCTCTTTTTTATCAAGGAAGGAGAACTGTTGAGGGAATATCAGAGTTCTTGAAATGGCTCCCACCAAAGATTTACACAACAATATTTTGATTAGAGAAACAGAACTGTTTAAGGAAGGAGTGGGCAGAGGTACACATCTCCTGGAGTTGCCAAACTGCCTTGGGAAAGATGAGGGGAATTATACCCGATGATGCTTCTTGTCTTTGAATCAGCCCAATAACCCATCATCTCATGCTGTTTGTCTGTTTGTGCACTTCCTGCCCAGTTATTTTCCGTATTATTCTCTTGAGTTCCCCAGAAAATCCTGCCAACATTGCAAGTTGGGTTTTTTTTTTTTTTTTGATGGGAATCAAAAATGGGTTGACAGCTGTTATTCTAAGCGGGGATAGCGGGGCCACTAGCTCCGGAAATAAAGGGCCCTTTCATTGCCTCCTTGCTGATGCCAACTCTGGGAGTTATCTAGCTTTCATCTGGGCGGCCCCAAGGAGTATGCAAAATTCCCACTGGACAGTGAGCCGCAGGCTAGTCCTAGAAAAAGAAAAAGCACATATTGAGCAATCTTCTGGAATCTATCCGTTGGAGTCCTAAATGGCACAAGAAAACGGAAGCTGGTAAAGATGTGACGTGGGATAATCTGTGTCACCCACAATGGAAACTATGGACATTGGAAGAATTTCCTATTCTAAACAATGTGGGGTTTAAAATACACTCTCTGGAGATGCTCCTGAATGCACAGGCTTATAGCTGTTATTTATAGAGGCTGATGTGTACTTTACCAAGATTTTTATTCCAACAAAGGAACTATATGTGGTGTAGGGAATTATTAAAATGGAAAATAAACCATCATATTTCAACTTACTCAATTGGTACTAATCTCAAATGTAACATCAGATTTCCCTAATCTAGACTAACTGGCAGGAAAGCCAGTATAAATCATGAAATATTTTAAAAGAAAATTGTGTCTTGAAAAATGTTCAAGGATACCTGGTAACTTTCACCAGGCTAACAAAACATTACACACTTGTTTTAAAAAGATGAACAAATAAAAATGACTTATAGTTAGGAAATTAGCTGTTAAATGTAGGTGAATATTTCTAAAGTTGTTTAAAAAGTTGTACACCCCAGTGTTTAAAAATGAAGGCATGGAATGTATCTTACATACTTTACATGTTAATCAAATCCTTTATTTATAAATAGTTCAAAGTTATACTTTACTAGAGCCCCTAAATAAATGATTAAACATTTAAAAATAGAGAGGTCTGAGTTAAAGTAGATTTATGATAAACTAAAAATGGATTTCCCAACTGCTGGTGAATATTGCTTATTAGGTAGCAAACTGGTGAAAAGAACTGATTTTACTCACAAAGCATGCAAGTGACTTCTCTTTAACCTTGTTCACGGATGAATGAGGATCCACTTATACAATCACGGCATGGTTCCCTCTGCTCAAGGTTCATGCCCAGTGTGTACTTGTAGGCTCGTTAAAGACCTTTCGGATGGTAAAAGTTAAGAACTTCCTAAAAGATTTAGAAGGAATTGAGATAGATCTCCCCTTGCTAAGGTTCTGGAGTGCTATGTAATCCTTCTTGCCTGCCATGTTCACAGATGGAAACAGCCACAGATGCAGGTGTCCCATGCCTGCCGATCATTGAGAGGAAGAAAGAACAGAAGAGGGAGACTCAACATAAATATCTGTTAGCCTTATTACGTTTTCACCGTCTTTGGGTGAGGATTCTGTCTGTCACACTGCACACTTCTCTCAGGTTCCCAGCTGCAGACAGTATGTGGATTCCCTGGGTCCTGTGGGTTTACATAGAAAACTTTCCTGCCCTCTCAGGGGACTGGGCTCTCAACACCCTTACCTGAGAGACTGGAGAGTACTTTTCAATGTACTGATCACAGGGTCCTGGAAAAACTATCACCTAAATTCACATTACCTCATACACAATTTTGTTGTAAAATAAATGAGTTATTCAGGGCACTTGTTATTGCTGTGGGTGGAAAGGTCAAGGGAAGGGGTTGCAGAACTGCGTGCAGGGCTCCTGAGGTATAGGAAATGTGCCTGATTTGCAGCAGAGAGATTAGTTTAAGGGATGTGCACCATGATATGTTAGGACTTCTACATATTATTTTGTATATATCAACTTTTTCATAAGTAAATGAGTAAAACCAGTCATGTGGAATAAATAAACAATTAAATAACTATATTATCAGTACAGTAGTTAGATATACATGGTATGATCAAAATGTACAATAAATATATAAATTGAAAAAGATCATTAAAATATAAAACATATTGCCATGTGCTTTCCCTCTTCAACTCAGATGGTAAAATTTGATTCTCATTTTCTAACAATTAACCACTCTCCTTCTGCCTACCCACTTATTTTTCTGTTTTGTATTTTACTAATCATAATTTGATATAACTTCTCATTAGAAATATTATCTATAGGCTATTTTTAAATGTAAAAAAAAATTGTTCTCCACAAAACACTTTGTAGTAAAAACTCTTCCCAAAAATATATTCCATTTCCTTAAGCAATAGCCACTGGCAGTTTTCTATGGACAGCAAAGTCAGGCTTTCTTGACTTATCCAGGGGTCAGCACATGTGAGCACACTGTTTCAGCCAAGATGGGTGATTCTGGGCATGGTTAGCCTCTTTAGGTTTAAGTTTCTTTTTGTGTAAATGAAGCTTTTAAAATTTACAGATACTTCCTGAGACATGATAGTGCTGAGTCTCTGTTACTTCTAGGGAGATCAGGGATTCTTTGGCCCAGGAGGTCTGTAGCTGGAGTCCATGATGCCATTGAAGGTGGGTACCACAATTTGTGAGTGAATGTGTTTTTCTTGGAGGAGAGTCCATGGCTTGTATTAGGGCCTCAAAATAACGCTGGGTGCAGACATGAAACTTTAACAATGTACCCCAGAGAAGACCCAAAGGTCAGTGACGGTCTTCCAAGCGATTACATGACCAAGTCCCTGTCCTGATGGTAAATGCAATCTTACTGAGAAAAATCCGGTGAAAAGTCATGACCCAAACTGTCCTTGGCTTGAGGGGTGGAACTTGATCTCTGCTTCTGTTTTTCTGTGAAATGGGAATAACATGGGAGACTTTTTGAGGGTGAAGAAAAAAATGGCTATGTCTACATGTGTGAGCAATTTACCTGCATAAGCATGAAGAACAGTTCAGTTGGCCCCATCTTTCAGTCAGTCTATTGGCACACAAATGCTTTGACTGATTTCTCCCTGTCTTGCGAGGATATTTGGCCATTATAGAGACAATGGACCTCCAGCCAAGGCAATGAGTTGAGACATGAAAAATTCCATTGCTTGATTTGTTGTAGTGGAAAGATTCTGAGATTTGGGGCAGGCAGGCAAAACTAGTTTTCTCTCCTTCTATATGAAATAGGAATGTTATTTACACTTTCAGATCTATGTATTCCTCAACTGTGAAATGGGGATAATGACATTGGGTCATACGGTTGTTTTGATGAGTTAATGAGACCATATATTGAAGCACATCACCTAGAAACTGGCATGTGGTTGATGTTAAACAAATGAATTTCTTCTCTTACCAATATTAAATGAAAAATTTAGCTGATACTTTTATTTTCACTTAAGAATAATTTTTGTGAAATTAAAAATTTTTTGGTACTGGGAATTGAACTCAGGACCTTGCCCTTGCCAGGCAGGTGCTGTGCTGATGAGCTATATCTTTGGCCTGAAATTAAATTTTTAAAGTGAAATTTGGAGTAATGTTTTAGACCTTATACCTCAAATAAAGGATATATCATGAATGAATTTGAAAATTAATCACACAGCTACAAAATATGATTTTTGGAATCCTCATAAAACAATTATATTTATCTGACAAGCTAGGGTGTGGCCAGCTGAACGATAGAATTTTCTCCTAACCTTAGTACAAACATTTTAGTAAATGTCAAGATCACCATAGGGAAGGAATTTTGTAGTCAGGAGGCAACAAATCATAATGACTGAGTTGGCAGAGACATAAAATTCAAATTCAGTAAAATTTTATCTTGTACCAAAGAGCTACCAAAATATTAGTATGATTTTAATAATAACCTAAAATTCACTGACCATATATTATGCGCCAGTGATCTCACTGGTGTCTATACATGAATAGATATGCCATGTTGGATATGTGGCATATGGCTATGCACACTGGATATGTGGTATATGTAGATATGCCACACATGCATATACAGGAAGAGATGTGTTCATATATATGCCATTTTTTTTTCCAGCTGAGAAGGAAGTCATGAATTGACATATGAGGTTCCTAAGGACCTAGATTTTCAATGTTCTTGTACCACTAGTTTAGAAGTAGTTATTGAACAAATACCACTCTGGATAGATCCTCCTAGTATCACAATGCAGGACACTTTTAGGACCAGAGGAATTATTGGGTGAATGGAAATTGGTCCAGGTAAGTCTTTATTGATGAACTGACAGGGGCAATCAATACTGGCAATTTAGAGTGACAGAAAGGATGAGAGAGGGTCTGGGTATGAGTATATGCATTTATTTATGGCTGAGTATAAATAAATAACGATCTCTTAGTGGAAATTATCTACTTCATCTTATCCACATCCTTACATTCCAGTTGCACTGAACCTACACAATATCAAACAGATATAAAAACCTTACAGAGGGGCTGGGAATATAGCTCAGTGGAATAAGCGCTTGCCTAGCAAGCGCAGGGTCCTGAGTTCGATCCCCAGTACCGCAAAAAAAAAAAAAAAACCTTACAGAAATCTTCTGAATCTCTTCAATGCTTATTATTCAAGGAACTTGAAGTTTTGAGCAAATATAGCTATTATAATGAGTTAGGCAGTTTCAGAGGAATATTTTATTTCCCTTCTTAATGGAAAATAGTGTTCTGATATTAAGATAATAAAAAATTGCATTTGAAATGGTTTTTATTTGGAAATTTCAAGGGCATGATTTAAGCATTTTGAATAAGTGTTTTTGTGTGTGTGTGTGTGTTGTGTAATTGCTGGTGGGTCATGGCATTAAATCATGTAAAAAAGTGTCAGGGTAACTCTGGAAAGGGATTTCACAGACTCAATGGATTTTTAAAAATTGCTTGTTTTTCTAGTGCAGTAAAAATATTTACTTTCAAATGTCTAATCATCAGGATATTTCAGAAGCCCATAAAAATGTATGAGTGATGGCAACAGCCAGAATGTTTTCTTTCCTTTATTTATGCCTGTGGGACTCTGAATCTGATAATACAACTCTACAATAGGGGCCTTTTTCTGATCAGACAGTGGAGCTGGGGTTGGGTGTGGAAAGCGCTTGCTGGGAAAATAATCAGTTTACAGCTTGGAAAGGGAGGGAGCTGCTTGTTGCTTGCTTGAAAACAAGCCCAACGCTGTGCGAAGTACATCCACGGAGGACTTCCTCATGGATGAAAACACTGATGCAGGTTCCTTAGAAGATACACCGAACATCAAAGTCCTTGTGTCCTAATTTACAGGACCAGCTTGAATTGGCGTTACCTCTTCTGGCTAAGTCCTCAGTGTTACCTCAGACCTTATGACTGGTCACCCCGCCCAGAGCTCTTGACTAAGCAGCAAGTCCTGGCTTTTCATCTCGCACAGGGTTCTCATAGCCTCTGAGATGTACAAACAAAAACTTTCGTATGTTTATTTTGTGTTTGTGTCGCATAGAATCAAATTAATAACAATTAATAGCAAAGCTCACCCAATGTTTAGAGAGTGCAGTGTTGATACCTTCATATATTATCCCGTTAAGTCCCCACAAAAACCCAGTGAGATAGGTACATTTATTTTCCTCACTTTGTACAAAAGGAAACAGAAGTTTTTTGAATAGTGTGTAAGAGCAGGTGGCTAACAAGAAGCAGACCTGGGATTGGACCCCACAGCCTGTATCTATAACTGCTAAGTAATGCTGTCTCTGACCATTCCACTTCTCAGTGTTCCTTCATTCCTATAAAATATCTATGTTCCATTCAGACACATCTCTTCTCAGTGCCATTATTAGTACCAGGCCTACAGATACATACAAAGGGCCTAGCATTGTTTCTTTGCACTTGTTGAGTAGGAAGAGAGATGGATATGAATGACCCTTTTAAAATGTCTTCGTTCCCATCTCAGAAGTAGGTATTCCCTGCGGATACAAATGCCTGTGAAGATGGAATTCAGAGTAGATTGTCCACAAGTCCACAGAGGCAGAGCTATTGAAACTGAAGAATTAAGTATGGGGAAAATGCACGCACAATTAGGGAAAAGTACAGGAAAATGCCCACAGGAATACAGAGACAAAGGCAGAGTGAGAGGGATGGCAATGCAGTACGGAAGACATCTACCTAAATTTGCATTCCTATGAGGTTAGCAGAGAGAGTAAGCAGCGAAACTCAACTTTTACTTATTTATTTGTTCAAGCGGGTAAAATGTAACTTAATTTGAGATGTGTACAAATAATATTCTTTGCTTAGAAACATGCATTGCAGATTTTCTGATTACCTATACATTCCTTTCTGTCTACTGAAATGTTTTTCTTCCTCATTGGTCCAGATTACATTAACTACAGTTGCTAACCCACTTAGGATATGACTTTTATGACTACTGATAAACTATCCCTACTTATGACCATGGATCCTATAGTTCAGTGTAAGATCAGGAACTTTGTAGATATAAATGCAAACCTGCAGGCCTCATCTCAAAAATGCAGTGTAAAGGCTAAACAAGGACACGGACGAGGTGAATACCACAAAGTTACACAGCCTCAGAGGCAAGACAAAGAAAGGAAGGACATTTCGGCTAACCAGCTTTCCAACCTAGCTTATTGCAAAGCTGGGTCGTTTGAAGCAGAGAGCACCCACTTTGTAAGGCATAGACAGGGCAGCCCTCTGCAGTGAGTACCAGTTCTGGGTGTGAGAGCCAGCGCTACACAGGACATGTAGGCAGCATTTCCAGTGATCTTGTAAAACTATTCTAGAGGAAGGAAATGTCTAAGAATGAGGCTTATTTAAATTTGTGGCTATGACTTCTGGTCAGAGTGCAAGTTTTAAGGGATTTATCACTGCAAAGTAGAAATGCACCTCCGGATCAAACTCAGTAAAATGAAATGAAGCGACAGAGTCTTTTATTTGGAAAGTTTCTAAGTCAGTAGACTTTCTCTCCTCTCCCCAGGGGTCATGGGTGCAATATACAAAGGTAAAAGATATAAAAAGACTGTAAAAAAGCACAAGTCATCTTACACCATAAAGGTTAAGTCATCTTTATTAGTAAACCAATATGAAGGTGCACATTGTGTTTGAGGTTATATGAAACTATTTCTGATCATCCGTTGGCTTTGTTTAGGTTGAAAAACATTAAGCACACTCTTCTAATTCTGTCCCTCTGTTCTCTCCTTGGTGGCGCTGGCAGAGTCTGGAGCAGCAGAGATGTCCAGTAAGAGTGTGCTGAGAATGGACGGGTTGCTCTGTTGCTCCAAGCCTTGGAACTACTTATTCTGGCTAACTTGCTGCACTGCCATTCCAGGTCTGGGAACAGTTTTTTCTTTTTACTTTAGGTCTTCTGCGGACTGGCTCTAGGTACACACTGCATAGGGTCACAGAATTATTTTTTCTATGGAAAATTGTTGTATTATTTATGTAATTTTAAATCAAGTAATATATGATTGTTGACAAAAAAATTTAGATAATATCAAAGGCACAAAGAAAATAAGAAGGACTGTAATCCTCCTGAGAAAACATCTGTGACAGAAGAGGGAGTCAAGGCTAGAGCCAGAGGAAGAAAGACTTGTCCTTGTATGGCCCTTTGCCTTCAGATCAGTACTGTGACTTCAGAACAGTCCTTGAGTTCTGGTTCTGGGACTCTGTTTCCCGGACACTAAAGTTGGCTGGATCATTAGGCCTCCCCTTCATTACCCCCATAAATGTCACATTTTACAAAATCCTGAAGAGTGAACATGGACTTATAAAACCCTAGGATAACAGAATTAGAAGGTTCACCTTGAAACATGGAAAGGTAAGCTTAGTACAAATATATGGGAGTACTTTATTTATCTTTCAGAGAAAACAAAATGCAGGGGGGAGGGAGTGAGGGAGGGGAGGGAGAGAGAGAGAGAAACACAGAGAGAGAGAGAGAGAGAGAGAGAGAGAGAGAGAGAGAGAGAGAGAGAGTAGAACATGATCTACCAAAACAAGTAATAAAGACAGAATTGTAAGTAAAACACATTGGGAATTTTTTTTTTTTAGGTTATGAGGGATACCTCACTAAACTTTCCTGTGTAAATTCCTTTTAAGACTGTGATTAAAGGAAAATAAATCCTTACACACACACACATGCATGCACACACAATTACAATTAATAGAAGAATTAATCAAGTACAGTAGCTGTGTGGTCAATTCATAGGTGAAGTCCTGGGTCTGAAAACCCTTGGCTTACTTCATTTCATCCCAGTGTCACTCTAGCCACAGAAAGTTCATCCTATCGTTTCTCTCATAGTGATTCCCTAACCCTCACTGATGTAGAAAGCAAAGAAGCTGACAATCTGACTCTAACATGATGCCTAATATGCAAGTCCTCCTTTCTGAGCCCCGGCTTGCCCTCTGGTGGGTCTACTCCTGCACTCGGATTGATTTTCTGCTCCTATTCAACTCTAGTCTCTTGCCGTGACCTGAGACCCACAAAGGCAGAAGCCGTGTCTATTTATCAGCATTATTCCCGCGCCCCCAAGCATAGACACTGGAAACTGGTCGGTGCTTAATAAATATCTTGTGGGGAAGGTATTTTTCAGATTGTCAGGGGACTTTGAAGCCAAGTAACATGGCACTGGAAATAAGAGGTACCATTAAAATCACATAATGAGAGGTTGCTCCACTGGGCCTGCCTGGACACTCTATGAGCCTTTGATGTCCACTTCTTTTCCTGGTTGTCCCCCACCTCTGACAGTTTGTCTCCTTTGACAGTGTCTATTATGTCTTTAGGACCTCTCGCTTACTGCATACTTGATTTCTTGGCATTATCATTATTTCACCGCCACCATAGGAGTTTGCCCACATATACTTTTCTAATAATAAATTTTCTTCTTTTCTGAACAAAGATTGAAATTGTCTCTCTCCAGCCTCTTGGCAGAGGTCTTCATTTGGATATGGTTTCTACGTGAAATGAGACATTATGCCCATGACCACCCAAGAAAGGAATCTTTCCCATCTTCTTCCTTTGGGACAAAGTGGAGACCTTCTTTCTAGCTCCTTAGACTCACCATCTTTGGAATTGTCTTTGAGTTTTTCCCTTTCCTAAAAGGCTTGCTGGTCCCCCCTCTCTACAGACTCGCACACGTGACCTCTCCATTGCATGGTCAGTGCCCTGACTCAGGCTGAGTATTCAGTACTAACTCTCCCAGGGCAGTATGGCCACACTCCAGTCCACCGCAGGTGACTTTCTCTGAAACACTTCATCACACCTAACTCACTTGTTATGCCTCTTTCTATTCCTATTTTTTTTTTTTTTTTTTGCGGTACTGGGGATTGAACTCAGGACCCTGCGCTTGCTAGGCAAGCGCTTATTCCACTGAGTTATATCCCCAGCCCCTTTCTATTCCTATTAGAGAAACAACCAGGGTGCGCAAGACCAACCCCTTTTTCCATCAAGCACGAAACAGACGTCTTGCTCCAGGATTTGTATTTCTACTCTTGAGTTTTTGCTGGGCTCATTCCCTCCCTTAGGCTGCCTTCCTTTATTCTTCCTCATGCCCATCACTTTCCGTGGCCTACCCTTCCAGAAATCCCTTTCTGACTAGTTTCTGTGAAGGATGACGACGTCCTCTCCTTCTCCTGGCATTAATATTTAGTTTCTGCTCTATCACTAGCTGGCTTTCAGAAACCTGTTTAGCTAGTGATAATGGTAAATAATAATCATGATAATGGCTGTTATTTATGGATACAACGGACCAGGTACTGGGAAGGGTGCTTAGGAAGTTCAATAATCTTACGGCAAGCACACGAGCTAGGGAGCTCTTATGCTGCCCAGATGAGGCAGCTGTGGCTTGGAGAGAGGGCAGCTGCTCATGACCACAGAGCTCGTAAGTGGCATGGGGCTAGGATTTGATTCTACAGGGCACACACAGTGTTCGTGGTGCTCTGTGCATGTGCCTAGACTCTGGCCAACCTGATCTAAGGCAGGAATGTTGTCTTCCTTCACATTCTTTATATAAATAAGCAGAACGTAGGCCCCTGATACTTTCACTGATGCAAGTTTTCAGTTTATTGCTGCAGGATCGTGGAAGGGTCATCTTGTCTTCTTTTGATCTGTACATTGGAATAACTAGGAGGTATAAACTGAATTGATTTTAAAAACATTGTTTAAGTTTTCTCTTGTGAATGTCCGATCTGCTTTCTCAAAAGAACATCTGATTTAAGCCACATTAAATGCCACTGCTCTTAATTCTGGGCTTAAAATACACATTTGTGCTCTCTCTTTTGTATGCTGATACTTTATTTCTACAACCTGCTCCCAAAGTCCCTGCTCCAGGAATCTCCCACAGCGTGACAGCTCCCAGCTCCATCCAGTCTTCACAGAAGCATGGCCCGCTGGGCGTTAACCTCTCCTACGTCAACGCCTGGACTTCTGTAGAATAAACGTTTGTCACAGGACTCCTCTGGGGCTTTCTGCCTTTCCATTTTTAGATTAAAGATTCATTTCCTACATGGCTCCAGTGTTCAATATTTGACCTTTTCTGTAATTTGAATATCGTTAACTCGTTAAACCTTTATTTACACATTGCCTGTGTCATTAAAAAGTCAACCATGAGAAGCACTGCTTAAATGCAACTGTGTGACTCTTTTCCAAGCTCGCTGTTCTTTGTCCATGTTTGCCTTCCTTCTTTTTTAAATGCAAAATTGAAAGTCTTAATGTTAGGGAAACGTCCCATTACTTCTTTTCTACACAGATTGATGCGCACTGTGGCCCAGGTTGGCCTGCCAGTGGGAACAGTCTTTGAGGCCTGGGACTGACATTGTTAATAATGAAACACAAGGTTCTGTCAATTTGTATATCCTACCTTTCTGCTTCCAGCCGCATCTCCTCCCTCTTTTGCCTCCTGAGTTCTCTGCGGCGTTCAAAATCATCCATGGTGAGGTTTCCGGCTTAAGGAGACCAGGTAATGTCTGGACGAAAAGGGGAAGAGGCTGAGTCAGTACCATCCTGAGACGGGCATCGATTCACTCATTCCTTCTCACTCCTTCCTTTAGTCTTAGGAAAATGCCTTAGCAGACTGGTAAGGTGGTCAGCGATCGACCTCTGACTCCCTGACCAAGTCCAATTCGGCATCATTCCTGAAATCATTAGACACAAATGCACAAGATCCCAGGCTTACATTTTTTAAAAAGTTATAAAAGGCCCCAGGAGACAGAGATTTTCAAAGACTTGAAATATTGGTAGAATGACTTGAGAGCGATTGAATAATTTTGCTCTTTGTAACTTGCTGAACCCCAGACAAAAGTTATGAAAAAGGGAACAAAGAAAGAGAAAAGAAAAAACTGAAGAGAAAAAAGTAAAAGCAAAATAACGCAGCATCTAGGCATCGTTTGTGTACCCTGATAGAGTATCAGCGTCTGGATTCTAATAAAGGCTGCAGCAGTAATTCCATGAATAAACATCACGAAGCAACATTTTTAAGAGCGCTTTAAGTAGTGATCATGCTAAAAATTCTCAGCTTTCTCTACAGATGTAAGGCCACCATTCTACCCTTTCCTACCTCCTCAGTGATGGTTTTAATTCCGGAAAGACCTTCTCTTTCCAGCTCTTCAAAGAAGGAGCCTGCTTCCCCTGAGTTTCTGTGCCATGGAGTCAAAGATTCCAGAATTTCACTGTAGCCCCCAAACCCAAAATGACTACCAGGAAAGGGGAAGCGGGCTCTTTTTGTCCTTGCTTTGTTTACAGAGCTGTCAGTGGTTAGTTAAACTCGGCCTGGAATCTGGCATTTAAGGCCTGCTTGAAGATTATTTCCTGTGTGGAGCGGGAGGCCTCCACTTCCTCTGGAATCTTCGGCTCTGTGGCCTCAGCTCGCAAAAATATTTTCCAGCTCTTTCTGTGCACACTGGATGAGCCCTGTGCCCCGGGTGAGAGTCAGCCCCTTGGAAGCCACAAGCCATCACCTGCGGGCATCTTTGGCAGAATAAAGAGCAAACCTTCAATTTTGGAGCCAAGGTCAGGAACCTTCCTAAATGAATCGACAAATTCTTTGCTTTTCAAGGATTTTCCCCTCCTCTTAAAAAGCTCACAAAAACAAAAATAAAACCTCAGCCAACAAAAACAGAACTATACCAAGTTTGAAATTTTCCTCCTTTTCTTCACCTCTTGGGTATTATTTAAATTACTCATAAATCTCTAGAGATTCCAATTTTGGTATTTGTTTGGGCTTTTAAAACTTGAATCTGTTGTTCTGTCTCACTTAGACCAAGAGTAGTGCTTCCTAAGACTTTGCCTGTGATGAACAAAGCATTTTTCTTTTACATTTTATTAACCATAAATAAATATTTCTATAATTTCTAGTCTGATCTCTCTGTAATTATTAGAATGAAAACAAGTGATGTGAGGGTCTCTTAGGAAGCTGTGTGAAAGTCTTTCTGGACTGAGCTCCTGTTCCAGCCCCAGATCAGGTGTGTGAGTCAGACCGGTGGGAAGCAGGACAGAAATGTGGGGTCAAATGTTTTGTCTGGTGAGAGAGGGGGTTCTTTTTCCTTCCGTTAGTGTAGTCTTTTGTTGTGTTATCTCTTGAATAACCACAGCAACAGTATGCAGAAGTTCAAGAATGAGGTCTGTCCATAAGTGAACAATTTGACTTTTCTTGATTTATCCAGGCAGCTTGCAGGGCATCCTTGGGGCCTCTGGTTGCTTGCTCTTGGCTGGTCACAGAAAGAGGCCATTCTGGCCGCTTGTCAGACACAGTGCCACACCGGTGCCTGTGCGGGAGGGAGGTGCTGGGGAGTCAGGAAGGAATAGCTCAAGATGCTCGTAGTTTGCAGGGGGGATGACATCCTGGAGCACTCAAAGGAAGCACCAGGAGGAGCATCGTGAGGTCACTCTGGCTGGCTGTCCTCGCTGGCTTCCTCCCCACGCAAATTCTTTTCCTCCTACCCGTCCCCTCCTCCTCCTTGTCACCTTTTATTACTCACTTGGGCACTTTTTTTCATTTTTAACAAAGAAAAACCACCTACCATATGAACCCTGCAGAGTGTGCACAAGGGGACCCTCGGGGACGCAAAATGCACAAGTGCGGGCGGCATCTCATGCAACTCTACAGACAGCACTTTGCTGGCTGATGTAGCCGAGAAAGCAGAGCAGAAACACAGCAGTGCACGATGCGGTAGGATTGGGTTGGGGCGGGTTGTGCTGGGTAAGGGAGAGGTGTGTGTGTCTGTGAAACAGCTTGGTGTGGTTCCCCTCAGGATAGAGCTAGAGGACTTCCCTCAGCCTCACACCCTTACGTCACAAGCCTTCCTGAAGGTCTCTGGCACGGTTCCATGTCAGAGGAGCCCCATCTGGGTAGAACTGTAAGTGACCCACCCCCTTTTGGGAGCACTAGCTTCCATTCCCCAGCCAGTAATCCCTCGTTTCCTCTCCTACCCCCAGCAAGTGCTGAATTCTTTGTAGCAACATTGGTTAGGAAACAAACTCTCAGCCAATGAGAAGATGCAGTGTCAAGGCAGAGGGCTTCTGTAAACCACGCATGAAGCACTCGGGTGTCAGTGCAGAGGAGCATGAAAGAGAAACAGGAGGTGTGTGACAGATACTTTCTTGAAAACTTGTGTGAAATTCTAAATTTGGGTGTGTTTGGGGGGATTGTAGTCACACTATTGAAAGAACTCTGCTGTGACTCCTTTTGTAAAGGGGACAAGCCACCTCATACAGCTGTGTTTTCCACATGGTTTCTCATTACTGGGTTTTCCTAAAACAGGACATTCCTACCCTAATTAAGGGGCAAGTTAATGTCACTGACTTCATTCACTTAACATGAGGGTCTTCCTTTTGGTAAAGATGCCGCAAAGCCTGTGGTCCAGGTGGGAGGCAGGATGTGACAAGAGGCATGTCCTCATGCACTTTGCCAGCACCTAGAGCCCTGCACTGCCTTCAGTTCCGTTCTGTTCCGTTCCCTTCCCTTCCCTCCCCTCCCCTCCCTTCCCTTTCCTTCCCTTTTGCCTTCCTCCCAAGAGTGAATACTTATTGGCATTTCTTCTGCTATTTGTTTTGTTATTGTTTTCTTGCTCTGATTCTACTTAGTTTCTTCTGTCTCTCCCTTCCTGTATAGGGACGTAAAGTATACTTACAGTAGTTAAATCCAATTCTTATTTCTTTCCGTTACAATTAATTTGATTTCTGTTGTGTGCCTTTCCACCAGGGAACCTACTGTTATGTTTTATATTCACAAAGTTTTTGTCATTTTCCTTAGATGGGCACAGAGCTCTCCATAGATATTTCCTGTGACTCCTTAATGAGGAGAACTAGTCTGCTTCTACATTTGTTTGGGTCAGGGCTGGTGGGAGCTGGGCGGTGATATTGGGTATGTATGTGTGTGTGTTTTCACACACATGCACATGTGTGTAAATGAAATCAAGGCAGGAGAAATTCTGAGCAGGTTTCTTTCAAATCCAGCACTCAGTTATGAGGGGATAAGGTCTTTGGGTGAGAATTAAATCCTATGCATTTCCAAGTCCATCATAAGCCCAAGAGCGAGTGGGGGTAGGCTGGAGGGGTCCTGGGGACTTGGGGGCATTGCCAGTGTTGGCCTCAGAATGCTTTAAGAGTAAAACCTCGAAGAAGTTAATGAAGCCTACAAGAGCAAGCAACACTTGTATACTACATGGCAGGTCATTTTTCAAGCCCCTTGAGATTTTTGATTGATAGACTTTATTTCTCAGAGCAGAAAAAAAGTTGCACAGGAAGTACAGAGTTCCTATGCACACCCTTTCTCCTACCCTCGCCTGCACTTTCTCCTTCATTTGGGTTCAACTTTAACCCCTTTCAAGAAAAGATATACTGAAGCCGGGCATGGTGGCTCATGCCTGGAATCCCAGCACTTGGGAGGCTGAGGCAGGAGGATTACTGTGAGATTGAGGCCAGCCTGTGCTATATAATGAGTGAAGGCCAGCCTGAACTGCCTAGTGAGACCCTGTCTCAAAAAAAAAAAGCTGTACCGAATAGTGTCAGCATCAAAGAAATCATGGCCTTTGCTCAGTACTTGCCTTCTAACATCGTTATTGCTTTAAGCCACCCACCTTGTGTACTCTGTTACAGAAGCCCTGAGAAACTAATAGCCCTATTATTAACATCCCACAGTAATGTGGAACACGTGTTACAATCGGCAACTCAGGGTTAACATGTTACTACGTACCAAAGTTCATTAGCGTTCGCTCTGGGTTGTAGCCTTCTGTGGCTTGCGTGCGGCGCACTCACCATCACAGGATCATAGTGAACACCCCTCATCTCCGTCTATTCATTCTTCCCTCCTCCTCAGGCCCAGCCCACACTCGGGGTTTTCTAGAATGCTGTGTACTTGGAACCATGCAGTACGCGTGCGTCCTCTTCAGACTGGCTTCTTCCTTCCGACAGCAGCGTTAGAGTTTCCTCCTTGTCGTTTCTTATTCCTGGGTACTTCCGCTGGGCCAGTTTGGTATATTTTTGTTTTGTCTACATAATAAACCTCTGAGGGAGCTATGCTAACCCCTAGCCTACAGAATTCCCCACTTTGTGTACTCTTAACTGGAGTAATATTCTTGAACTAGTCCACTTGTTCCCTTTAGGAATCATTCTGCATTTTAGAGAACGGTTAGGGGCACCCCAGAGAAGTTCCTGAAGGAACGCTGCCAGTGATCTCCACTTCCATTCTCGGATCACAAGAGTTTAGGCCAGAGCGATCTTAAAAATTACCTCTGCCCTCACTGTCAACCCCATATAAATCACAGACTCACCAAGTCGCAAAAGATTCCGAACTAACCTTGCCCATACTTAGGGGAGCTCTATCATTTTATTGCTGGTGCTTTGTAAGATGCATAGAGCAGGGTGGCCGTGTGCCTGACAGCACCTCGGTATACACATTTCTTTGGTATCTTAAAAGTAGCTTCTCTTGTATTACATCTTTCTTATCACCCGCTCTCTCCCTGTAACTCACTGGAACTTTATCAGCGTAACTCTTCTTGGCTATTGCAAGGGATTCTAGTCTTTTAACACTAGCATGCCCATTATTAGGCAGGCCCTGTCTAACGAGGCACTGCTTTGCCTCCACGATCAATTTCATGGTCCGACTATTTCAACAAAGCTTCACAAAAACATTTATGCAAACCATGTTCAATAAACATTTACAGAGTGTTGCTCTGTCTGAGCCAGGTACTGGGGCCCTGAAATAAAATAATGAAGAAGGCAACAAAGACCTTTGCCTTCCTGTGACTTGTGTTCTTTGAAACTTTGGTCGGGCTCTTGTAGTTTGGGTGTGGTTTGTTCCCCACAGGCTCAAGTCGGAAGCTTGGTCTTTGGGGTGTTGGTGTTAAGAAGGCGTGGTACCAAGCAGGAGGTGGTAAGGTCGCTGAGCATCCTGCTCTTAGAAGGGATGAAGATATTTCACATAGGACCTGGCTTGTTTTCTGGACAGGGTGTTATAAAAGGGCAAGGCTGACCCTTTTCAGCTCTCTGGTCTCCTGTCTTGCTATGCGATCGCCATCCCTCACATGCCCCACGGCCTGCCAGGAAGTCTGCCCCAGAATGACCAGCAGAGGTCAGTGCTATCATCTCCAGCACTGTGAGGCAAATGCACTTCTTTTCATTATAAAGCTCCCAGCATCAGGTATTCCATTGTAGTGGAGCAAAATGAACTAATACACAGGCCTGTGATACCCATCTTCCACCTTGAATCACATCTGCTCTCTGCAGTCTGCCTTTGTCGTTACTATTCAGAGATGTAAGAGAGAAAGCCAGGGAGTATGTTTCTTATACCTTAAAGATTTGTACTAATTTTAGCTGAAGCATTAATAAAACTCAGTGGTACTTCTCTTCATCCTATTGGTATTGGGTAATTTCTGGGTAAAACATACGCCACAAAATCCCCGATCTTTAATCTTCAAGTTGTCTTCACTTACTGCAGTCCTTTAATTGTCTCCCTCCACAAGCCTTTGGCAAGCACGGACCTAGACTCAGAGTTGGCAAGCACTGACCTAGACCACAGCTTGATGAGGTTATCTTCTCTGTAAATGAGATAAGTGGACCGGATGAGGTCCAAAGTCTCATCCTACTTTATATAATACTAAGCACGGTTTTGTACCTGATCTACCCAACACAAATGAGGGCATATTGTGTTTCTTCTTGAGGTATAAGTGATTTCAATATCTGTGTATTTTCTTTTAATTTTATGATTTCAGAGGTATTAAGATTTCTTTCAAGCTTATAATAGCATGGCATCCTAGATCAAAAATATTTTATATCTCTTAAATACATCATACAACTTTCTACCTCTGCATTTCTATTTATTCTGTTTCATCCATCTGGAATGAGTTCTCCTTCCTTCTTCACCGTCCATATTGTCTTCATTAATTCACTCACGCACTCCATCATCCATCCATTCATTCATTCCTGGGCCTCATTTCCCTGATGCTTTCCCTAAGGCCCTGAAAGTGAAGCCTTCCTTTTCAAACATCTATAATTTATTTTTATAATTAATAATCCCTGCCTGGTCATACTTCATTAATTGTTTATCTTAAGTAGCACTGAAATACTTTTATTGGTATTTTACTTTTCATAGACTTTTGTTCTGAAGGCCACTTGTGAGTAGATACAGTCTTTTAAAAAGAAACCCTTATGATTGGGACATAACAAGCATTCAGGAACTGTACCTGATTTGGGCCACTGTCTACTTATAATGGCATTTTTTTAACCCTTTCAATCATGAGAAATGTAGCTGAGGCCAATTTCTCTCTCTGCACTTTGTTGACTGCTCAGTGTTTACAAACTGAATCAGAGACCTTACAACTAGACTACATACGAATCTCAGAAGTTACATGAACCCAAATGTACAATAGTTGGCACAGTAAACCTGATAGTTTTTCTTTTTGATTGTAGAAAATGTTCTTAAACATCATTTCATCAGCCAGCTTTGCTCTTTTCCAAACTGAATGGTTCACTTGGAACTTGAAAGCCAAATAAATCAATGGATTGTAATGTACAGCTTGGACTTAACTTTAGCTCAGCCTTCGCAATCTTGTTCCAAAAATCTGTGCTACTTAACAAACACAAGCAATCAGAAGGCACATTTGTCAAGACCAGCAATACAATAAGAACTAGCATCAATCTGAGAGATTTTCCCTTCTGAAATTGCTTCTCTTTAACCAGCCATATCCAAAACACAAATCCCTACTAACAGCAGGTTAATAGGGTGTGACCTGGTTTTTCTCCTTCCTTCCTGTTCCGTCCTTTAAAATCACTTTTTCCTACTTGTGAAACAGGAGACCTGACCAATGAATGTTCTTCTGCGGTCAGTGTCTCCATGTGTCTCCTCCCTCTAACACTGGGAAATTTAGACTTGTGAGATGATGAGTTTTACACTACTGACTTCAACACTTGGGAAGACAATATGTTTAGGGATTGTCAATTGTATCTTAAAGTGTTAACCATAAATAACATCACCTGAATTTGGAGTTCTTCATGTTTTTCAAAACTATGCTTGTCATTTGGTCCTTCAAAGGATGGGGAGATTCATTCCATTTAAATAAATGATACTGAGACATCTAGAGCTTTGGCTTTAGCTCCTGAACCACAGCAAATCAGTGGGAAACTAGGACTAACAGTTGGACTAATCTCTGTCCAACTATCAGGTCTTATATTGGATTTAAAAATTGCTTAGAGGAATGAGAAGAAATGAAAATTGGCAACACAATTTATTCTGCTCCCTGCTCAAGGGCTAAGTCAATTTTGCTCAATATTCAAGGAGACTTTGTTGAGGGACAGATTAATACAAATTATAACAGATAATACAAAATCAAAGAACTCTAAGGCAAAAGTGAAAATCCTGTGTCAGCTGTATGCATGTGAGAAAAAACTACACAGCTTTGTTAACAGAAAAAAAGTATAAATGTATACAGAATATCAGAAGTATATACAGAATTACCACACAAAATTCAGGTGTAAAGAAAAGGCTTGTTCCTGTAGAACTAGTCAGCAATGTGTAGGATTGCTGAGAAACTCTGAACCAGTCAGATAGGGATGAAATGGCCATCATTTTAGAGTGATAGTGAAAATATTTTTTGTGACTTAAAGGTTGTGCTATCAAATTTGGTACCCATCAGTCACATGATGGTATTTAAATAAAAATCAGTTCTAATTCAATAAAATTAAAATCTCCACATCTTAGGCTTACTGGTACTTTACTGCAAGTGGTCAGTGGCCATGGGTGTTCAAGGGCAACCATGAAAGTGCAGAAAATATATTCATCATTTCAAGAAGTTCTACTGGACAGCCCTGCCACAAATCTCCTGCTTCTTCAGCCAAATGATTGTGCTATATGAAATAGCTCAATGCACTTCAGAGATAGGAATGTCTGTCGTGTGGTCTCTGAGTCTATCTTTAAAGATCTATGATCTCCTGGAGAAGGTGTAATAACATATGTGGTGTAGCACAGTCCCACCTGTCCAAGTGAGGATGTGCTCTTTGGATCCCCTCACTAGCACCCTCTGCTCTCTTGTAGAAGAATCTTTGGATCGGACAATACCTCTGATTAGGTATTTGCTTCTGAGATGATGAAATGCTTGGCAAATGCAAAAGATGCCTGAAGAAAGAACACATTTAAAATTGAGTAACAAGACTCGTGAATAATTTCTTTGGACGTGAAGACCAGCGTTCATAGGTTTTATCAATTATAAATATGGCACTGAACTCACTGTACTTTTCTTAATAATAATTTCCCTTGCTGGACTTGCTCATCTGTAAAAATAGCAGAAATCCCTATGCCTGCCCTTTGTCATTGGTTTCTTGCACTGGTATCACTGATGTGATGACCAAAATTCAGATCCAGAGTCTTAGTCACCTATCTGGAGACTCCAAGGTGAGAGAACGTAGACTGCAGGGGACAAATTTGTTTACACCGCTAGAAACAATGGCAAGGTGTCCTAGAAGCCTGTTATTCATAGCAATGATTTTGTACATGGAGAACATGTATAGTTAATCAGATACTAATTGCTCCCTGCTGAACTGTTCAACTTCTATTCATCATGATCATCAAATACATCTATTGTGTTCTAGAACTATAAAGCAAGTGACAGACTATCATGTAGGAGTTCACTATAATCTAAAATGAATAGCCTTCAAGCCAAACCATGGGACATTATCTATTATGTCTTTTGGATATAATAGTCACATGATTTAATCCTGTACATTTACAGATAAATAATACATTGAAAAGTCCCCACACCATTTTCTTCTCATCAGCATTTTAGATGGTAGTTTCACCCCTTTGTCAGTTTGGAGAGATTTAGATCTTTTGTTATGTAAGGGATGGCTTGGGCTGGGGATATAGCTCAGTGGAATAAGCGCTTGCCTAGCAAGCGCAGGGTCCTGAGTTCAATCCCCAGTACCACAAAAAAAAATAAAGGAATGGCTGGCTGTGGGGCCTTGCTTAAGGCTGGCAGAAGAACTAGGCTTTTTGGACCACTTACCTGAGCTAGTGCTGATGCCCTATTATGTTTTTATTGGTGCATTTAGTCTATAGCTGTAATTTGAATTACTAATCACATATTTGTCTTCTCTAAAAGACTGTAACCTTGAAGCGATTACTCACTTCTGTTAACCCCCAAAACGTAACCAGCTATTTTTCTTACACTCAGCAGTTAAGTCCACACTTGTTGAGTTGGAATGAATTCCAGAGCATCTCTTATTCATTGACATTAATTGGTAAACAGGCGGGCTTTGCTAAGACATTATTAAAGGGTAATGGAGCTTTACCAACCCAGCGCACGATGGTGGTTATAAAACGGAGCTCTGTTTTCCATTTGCTGCTATTTTGATTTGTAGTTGGGTTTGTTTTCCTCTAGAGAAAAAGAACTTTGTCATAGACATTTTCCTTTTAGGAAGAGAGATATTAGGCATTTATAGTCCAGGGATAGTTTATTTTTCTGGGATGCTCAGAAGAAAGGGGAAAGAAGGTAGGGTAAAAAAGAAAAGAATCGGGGTGGAGCTGATTTTGGATTTCTGTGGCCTTCAGAGACTCCCTGCTACTCCCGCATAATAATTAGAGAACACCGGCGTTCAGGGCTTAGTTAGAGGCTTCCATCAGCCAGAGGAAAGAGTGCTGCCTGATTTCACTCTTGACCATTCTCAGTAATCTTTGACAATTTGCTTAGAGCCCACCCTTCCCAGGCCTGTGTCGTATCCATCGGCCATAACACTGTTATCTTTTCTCACCATCTCTCTGAGGAGCCCCAGCTCAGGTCACAGGAGGAGCGTGCCTTTGCCATGTGCATTTCTGGAAATAACGGAGGCCTTGGGAGCCACTTACACTTCAGAATACATGTAAGAAACTCACTGTGCCTGCCTGTTTCCTCCCTGAAGCTTTGGATCTGCATTGCATCGGAAGGCAATAGCTCGAGGTTGTCTGCATTCAAACCAAGAGTCAAAAGCAGGGTCTTTGCTTACAATCAGCTCAAAATGCCAGTTTAGGTTGTTTCTGACAATAAGCAGGCTATTGTAACAGCTGAGTCTAGAGTTCTTCACACTCTTGCTGGGTGCCTGCCTGGCAAGCACAAGGGCCTGAATTTGATCCTGGGTACGACCAAAAAAAAAAAAAAAAAAAATTGTAGGCTAGGAACATGATTTGTGAAGCCACAGCAGTAGCCTTTTGCTTCTGACAAAATCCAAGAAGAAAATGGAAAAATACTTGTAATTAAAGACTTTGACTTGACAGCTTGTCAAATTAAAACGTGGCAGTCACTTGCTAAGAATCTTGGGAAAAAGAAAAGATACTCTCTTGTGCTCTATACCTGACCTAAAACCTTTTTGGAGCACATCTGCATTTCTCAGTTTTTCATAGTTAAACAAAAGCTGTCCACGCTATGTATAAAGATGACTAAGCAATTTTGAATTAAGTAATCAAAAAGGGTCCTGGCAATTTTAGCATAATTAAGTTTCAGCAGCTAATGTGAACAGTTCCAAGAGCTACATGTGGCCTACCAAAGTATACTTTACAAGTAGTTCAACCCTGTGGCCAGCTGGCAGGCAGATCAGCCTATTAAAGTAGAATTGTTCAGAATTTGGAGTATTATTTTCCTTTCCTCCCACTATTTTTTCTGCATCCAACCTTATTTCTTTGGGAATGTTTTCAAATATACAAAGCAAAAAACCATTGTGGAATTGTACCTCTTGTAAACCAATAAGCATTTCTCTTGGGATCTTTTGGAACTTGAAAATCATTCCTGTCTGCATAAGCAGCCAAAGCAAAATAAAGCTAATGAATCTTCATCGTTACCACTCAAGTTGAAGTGATCAGCTTTTGCATGGCCATCAGAAAGTTGTGCAGTGACCATTGTGGATATCAAGCCATATGCCCAACAGACACCAAAACATTTCAGTGACAGCTTTTACCAGGTAGGCTGATGGGCCGGCCAGATTTCTTTGTAGTAAGGCTAAAGTTATAGACCCAATTCCACTAGAATGAGTTACCTAATTGAGAGATTAAAAAAATGAAAATTTCAATAAAGTACATATTGCAAAGTATTATTTATGAATTAGCCACCTTTTGCATTGTGATATATGAATTGAGAATGCATGCACTCTGCCCTCACAGTGCTGATAGTCTGATGGCAGAGACAGGCAGTAAACAAATAAAATGCAAACTAGGAAAAGGGTTAGGAAAGACAGAACAAGTTACAACTATGAGAGAATTACAGGAGTGATCAAATGGGTCCTTTTGGATTTGAAAAAGATATAGATGCTAGTGGACTGTCCAAACAGGAATGATATGAGGACACACACACACCCACAGTCATGAAAGGAACACAGATTTGTAAGGCTAGAGCTTGCGTTCCTTTATCAAATATAAGTTGACATCAAATATGTGCCAGACACCCCTCTGGATACAGATAAATGAAACTGCTTTCTGCTCCCTTCGACAGAAGTGGGTAAGTAGCCAGTCAAATTCAGGGGAGGGTGAGCTATGCTTGTCCTCTTTCCCCCTTGAGAGCCTACGTGAGTAATCTCAAAATAATGATTTGTTAGATGCTGCCTGCCAAAATTTATGCAGTGAAGATGCTGTATTAACTAGCATAAAGAGCAAGAAAGAGGATGTGTCTTTCTAGAGGCAAGCAGCTCAGCGACCTTCTGACAATAAAAACATGTTTCTCACCCATCATCAGGCAGAAATTTGCTGGTGTAAACGAAGCTGGCCCACCGTGTTTCCACTCTGCTGTATGAGTTCAAGAAGTGAACAGTGTGTCATGCACACATCCTTGGGCCGAACAGCCCGCAAGCAGCTTTTCCACTTTGCATACCACAAACAGATCTCTTATTTGTTGACACAGGCTTTGGATGTTCATGCAAACAAGATGTTCTCTTGCTGCTTTTTAAGTTAAACAGATTGAAGTCAGGGTCCCAGCCGAATTTCAAAACCAGATGTTACATCGCAAAAAGACCAAAATGACCCCAGCAAGGAGAGGCGATTTCACTTCATCTTGGGTATTCTTTGTTAGCAGGGAAGCGGTCACACGGGGTTTAAAATGGAAGCAGGAGTGATACAAGGTTTACTACTGTCTCCATTCAGGGGCTGTCCTTCAGGCATCACTAGTAGGGGCTGGAGTCTGGAAGGTTTGGTGCCTTGGGCTATGGGGAAAGGATAACCTTCCTCCCGTGGGCCACCGTCCTGCTTCTCTGTAGACCCCCAGAGCCTCTGTGCAACAGGTCTTCTCTTGTACAAACATAGCTCCTGGCCAGGCCAAGCTCCTAGCTTTATGATACTTTAGCCCTCACTTCCACCTCTGAGACTTTGTACCTGCCTCCTTCGTCTCTTCTGTAACCTGAAATGACCTGCACTCTGCACAAGTCCTGTACATTTTTCTCGATCTGGCCCAAGTCTTCTCTTTCTCCCAGACCATCCTATCTTCACTTCTTTTTTTTTTTTTTTTTTTTTTGCGGTACTGGGGATCGAACTCAGGACCCTGCGCTTGCTAGGCAAGCGCTTATTCCACAGAGCTATATCCCCAGCCCCTATCTTCACTTCTACAGCACTGTTGGCAATGTTTTTCATGGTGATCAATACTATACACATTGTTATTCAAGTGTTTTTTTTTTTTAACTCCTCTTCCTCTTGACAAAGTCTGAAGCTTCTCAGCGTTTGAGCTGAGATCTCTGATACCACACCACACTATTGTGGATTTTGCTGCTCATGTATAAGGCAGGAAAGCATTTTCTGATTTTAATTTAAAAAGCTTTGGAATCATCATGAGTTCTCCTCAACCCATATTCCTGCTTTACCCCTCAGCCACATTACACTCATGTACTTGCTGGACCTTTGTAGGCAGCGGGGGCCTAGGGACTGGCTTTGGCCAGTGCAGGGAGACCTGAAGTGTCTCTCCTGCAGGAGACCTGCAGAGATCTCTTCTCGCCATTATGGTTAGCAGCATTTCCAGGGGGTAGCTTCAGAGTGTGTCACTAAGATGGATGACTGTGACACAGATCACAGACTCCTCTCCAGGGTGAGTGAGACCCAAGGGTGACAAATGCACTGTTTGAAGCACTTTCTCCTCCACCCCAGCTCCCTCGGCCCAGCTCCCTCGGCCATGAAAGCGGTACCCATGAGAGGCATGCTTGTGTGCTATGCGATGCTTCATTTATACCAGGCAGGACACCTTCAAATGCTTTGAGGATTAGAGAGGTAAATATTTAGGGAGTAGCAGCCTTTCGGGAGATGGAGCATGCTTGCTTCCCCAAGAGTATTCAAATTTAAGTCTTTATAAAAATCCGTGCTGTGCAAGAGAAGCACATCAGAGGGCAGCATGGGCCTCTGCTTGCTTTCTTGACTGACCATCTTTCATGGGTGACTGATCATACACCAGCTGGGCACCATGAAGACTTGCCATAGTAGTTTATAACTGAGATGGAGAAAAGTCATAGAGCACTATGTACTGAGCACAGTTCTGAGAACTCCATAAATATTCATTTAAATCCATATAACAATCCTTACTGTTGCTATTTCACAGAAAAAAGTAAATGCCCTGAGAAGGTGAACTGTTTGCTAAAATTCACATAGCTAGTTACCTGTTCTTTCCTGAAAGTAAGACCTAGCCTGAAAATAATCAGCTATGACAACTAGAGATGAAAAATGCCAGGCCTATCAGCCTACCCTTCCTCACCTGCCTTACAGAGCAGCCACCGAGCCTGAGAACAGTGATGGCAGGTGAGGCAGGGTTAGGCTGAGGAGGCTGGCATTTTTCATCTCTAGTTGTCAAGGCTGATTATTTTCGATAGGTCTTATTTTTGGGGAAACAGGATGGCAGACCTGTGGTTCCATCCAAGAAAGTTGGTTCCATCCAAGAATGTGTGCTTTTATCACTGCTCTCTGCTACATCTCGCAAGACCTGCAGATGGATGACACAAGGTAGAGTGTCACAAGGGCCTGGATGATGAGACAACTTTGACACAAGCTGTTTCCTGTCAGGTGGGTTTGGCTTATCCCAGAGTTAGGATACCTTCCTACCTGGTGCCTATTAATGAGGTAAAGATGAATCTCCTGCTTAGGTTCATTTGTGCTTGGAAGACTGATGGATGTATGTTTCACTTCAGTAGGAGCTTACTTTAGAAAATAAACTTAATTCATTCTAAAATCTTAAAAAAACAAATGGCCACAATTCACATTTTGACCTTTGCTTTGCTTTTCCCGTGGAATTAGCTTGAGGCCTGAAGCTACATCATCTAAGTTTATCTGTGCTAATTTCAGGCCCAGTCAAGGTTTTGAGAGGCCTCCTTTAAGAAACAGAAGACAATATTAAACAGTGAGGCACCGAGCCTGTCCCGAGAGAGGCCATGGGGCTGGTTTGGTTTCTCAGTTGGTTTCTCAGCTGCTCATCTTTAATTCTTACGAGCATTGTATAAAAGTGTCATGGCAGCTTTACTTCACTTTTCATTTCAACTCCTTTAAAGCTTAGTTACATGCTTCCTCTTCTTTGTAAAATGCTACATAAAAATCATAATTTAGAAAACAACTTGAGGGGGCGCAATTAGGCATCCCTGTTTGAAACGATTTGCAAAGAAGTGGAATTACAGATATTAGCAGTGCATTGCAGTGCTTTGCATATAAACCACATAATTAAGTATGATAGGTGGACAAGAGGGCAGAGAAATTTAAGTATCACGACCCTTTGCCAAGAGGAGGCCAATGTAAAAGAAGAATCAGACACACCAATTTACGTCAAGGAACACATTATCGGACGCACCCAATTCTCTATCACATGGAATTAAAAAGTTTATTTTATAGGAAAGAAGACTAGTGGGGCTGATGTAGTCCAGACCTATACGAGCACCTGGGGTGGCGAGCGGCTAGTTCGGGCTGTGTCTGTTGACAGACTGAGTCAGTAAGCGACTGAGTGTGCCTGTGGGAGGGAGGTGCTGCTGCTGTGGGTGCAAACCTCCCTCGTCTGCCCTAACTCACAACTGGATCCTCCCCTCCTCCAAACTAGGATTAAACCCCCAGTCCTCACACTGAGCAACATCCCTACACCTCCTCTTTTTAATTTTTTTTTTTTAAGTTTGAGGTATGGTCTCACGAAGTTGCTCAGGCGAGGCTCAAACTTGTGATCCTTCTGCCTCAGCCACAATTGCATGTTTAATTTATAAACCACTAGCCAGTAATTTCATCAAGGCAGCTAGACAGGCCCCAGAGTCTTTCATTATAACAAATATCTTTATATACATGCTTTTGGACTTACACTGGGGTTACACCCTGACAGACTTACTGTAAATCCCAAACGCATTACTACACTTTCCGTATGGACCATCACAGCTTAACAAGCCCGAGTACTGTAGCACATCAGCTGTTTCCTTTCGTGAAGATGGGGACAGTGGGGAGCTCTGCTACCTAGTATTGCCAGAGAATGCTAGACCATACATATCGCTGGCCTGGGAAGAGACCCAACACAAAATTCAAGTTGTGGTTTATATCAAACGTGTGTGGCTTTTGCACCATTGCAGAGCTGAAAAATCCTAAATGGGACCATCATAACGTAGAGACCATGTGCATTGATTAAATTTTGTAAATGTGTGATAAAATCAGATTCAAAAGCATGGGCATAACATACTAACAGGGGGGAATTCTTTGAAGAACTGGAAGAAAATGCTCTTAGAAGAACTCTTTCCTTAAGGCCAACATCTGTTTACATTCACCACCCCCCTGCATTTTCTGGGCTTGATAAACACACTTTCTCCCAAACACAGAATGCCCCATTGCACGATATATCATTCTTAGTTATTAAATAACAGGACTCTATATTAATGTTGGCCTTCTTCATCCCTCTTTAAGAAAGTGTTTTTAGCCAAAGATATTAAACCACTCTTTTCCCGTCAGGAAAGCAGCCAGCATCCTGAAATCACAGCTCATTTGTACCACATCGGCGTGAATGTTCAGACTCCATTTGTCTCCAGCTCTTAAAGGCTGGTGTGAGAGTGACTGATGGATGTTTTGTTTTGAATAAGCAAAAGGGAGGGGTGAAAAACCCAAGTAATAAGTTTAGGCTAAAATATCTGTTTCAAGGAATATAGCTCTGCCTTTTCCTCTAGGAAAAGTTGATTTTAAAAAATTTGAGATTAATTTGACATTGTTGGACCTGGGATACAGAGAATGGTAGGAAGGAAAATGTCTCAGATTTTCACCCAAGATTGAGTGTTTGTTCTACTTGAATCTGACTGGAGTATTGTTGCCCTGAGTCACACAAGAGGTTCACAGCTTAATTTTGGTGAGCATCCCAAAGTGGACTCTGGAAGAAGCTGAGTCTGTGTCCGTCTGCTGTACAAATCTTATTGTAATTGGAACTTCAGGTAAGACCATTTTTTTCTCTTTGTGCAGGTTTTCAGGACATAATGATCACATTCCTTGGGGAGCTGATACATGTACATGGCATAGCTCAGTTTTCTTCTATCCTGTTTCCCTCTCTTCTTTCCATCTCTCCTCCCCATTTGCAAAAGATCTGTCTCCCTGGTATCCATCTTTCATAGGCTTGCTGTATGTTGGCCTTGTTATATGAGAGAGACCACGTGCTATTTAAACACGTACCTAGCACTGTGATATGTCTAACTCTTTCAGGGGAGCATTCAGGTAAGACTTTTGATAACTCAGGTTCAAAGCTAAATCGTTGCTTTCTTTTTACTGTGTACCCGGACACAAAGTGCTGGGTAAGAGCTCCTCCAGGCACAATCTCTCTCTGTCAGTAGTTCCCCCGGGCAGGGACGTGAACTTCCATGGAGTTCCTCATAAGGCAAGCTGCAAAGCCCTGGCCGGGGAAATGCCACCACTGAGCCAAGCCCACCAGTCTGCATGTGGAGAGTTCGGAAGCTCTTTTACCCTCTTTATCAGAAAGGTTTCTGGGATTCTGAGAAGATCCTGGAAACTGGTGTTGCCTTTTCCCTCAAACTTCAGCTGAACTTGGGCTGTGTCCAGACTTGCTGTGTCCTTTCCTGGCTGTATCTCATGACAATACTGGGAGTTGCTTCTTTCAGGGGAGACTCCTGGTTAAAGAATAGGTCCCAGGCCTCTCCTGTCTGAGCCTTGTTCTATAACTTATCACTAGAAGTCCATAGGAAAACATCTTAGTTTAAGAAAGACTTCTTTAGTAAAGGGTAGGGGGAGATCTCTTCAAGCCAGGCCTGGTGGCGCATACCTGTAATCCCAGCATTCTGGAAGGCTGAGGCAGGAAGATCAAAAGATCAAGTCCAGCATGGACAACTCAATGACTTAACAAGACTCCATTCCAAAATTAATACAACAAACAAGCACACAAACAAAACAAGGCAAAATGGACTCAACTCAGTGAGAAGGCCTAGATGTCCAGTGCTAAGTACCACCAAAAAAGAAAAAGATCTTGTCAGAGGCTACTCTGCTGTTCTAACAAATCTGGGCACATTTGTGCGCTTGAACAAAACACGAGACTGAGTATTTTGTTAAGGGTATCCAGGGAGACTTAGAGTGAGAGTGAGAGAGAGAGAGACAGAGACAGAGAGAGAGAGAGAGAGGGAGAGGGAGAGAGAGGAGTTCCACTTCTCTTTCCATTTCATGTGAAGCTTCAGTTGATTTCAAAAGTATTGGCCCACAGTGATTATAAAATCCCCCATTAATGCTCTTCTAAAACAAAGGCAAATCCTGCAAGGCACTTACAACTCAAAGCACTTCTTTTACCTGCTCATAGGAAAATGCTCTTTCTCTCAAGCCCTGTAGCTGACGGAAATTAATGGGAGGCACCTCCACTGGCCCTCAGCCATGGTTCACTGGAACACTCCAGCGAGGCCATTCAGAATGGCAGAACTCTCTCCTCTCACCTTCAAGATTTTTCCTTTTACATAAATAGCAACTTGTGGAAAATCCGTACTTCAGGTGTCAGTGACATTTTGAGCAATGTCAAGATAACGGACATCTTTTTGCCTGGTTCCTCCAAAAACACGAAGAGGAAAGTATGGGAGCGGGTGCTACTTGAAGAAAGCTGGTATCTCTCAAACTTCACCTGCAACCTGGGTGGACAGTTGCGGGAAGAAGAAAGAGGCCTCCAGAACTCTGGCAGCTTTTTCTCCTAACATCAGACCATCTTAAAAAAATCACATGTTTCTGCTAAAGAAGGAGAACTAAAGGAATGAGAAAGAAAAGAGAGAACAAAGTAAAGGCGCTTTTAAACCCCTGCTCCTGTCCCACGCCGTTCGCACTTCCTTGTGTAGATGAGGGTTGGGGATTTCCCAGCGGGTGTGGCATCCCTTGTTTCCTAGATACATACCCGGCACATCCCGCAGGCCCTCAAACTCAGGAAGTCAGAGTCTAACCTCACCGTCCTTCTCTTTGGCTCCCAAAATAGTGTTCTTCTCCAGGGGATGTTCCTACCCCTTTGATAAATAAGAAAATACTAATGCCATCTGCAAACGACAGCTTTCTTTTTACCTCTTTTTCTTAGCCTTGACTTGTTTCTGTTTGGAGCAGGGCTCAGCAGGTCAGGAAAATGTGACCTTAATAGTCATTTGGAAACAACTTCAAGCAAGTAAATGATAGCTTCAGAAGGTGGATCACACCATCTATCCTTTTACTCAGTCGTTAAATGTATTTATTAGATAACTACTGTATACAAACCCACTGTAAAGTTCTAGGAGAGGTAAAAGGTACATGCTACAATTTCAAAAATGATATGATATCATAGGGACACGTGAGGCCTACATGAAGGACTGCGCTACAGTGCGGAAAATCCAAATGCTGCAGGAGTTTGGGAGACGAGAATCATAAGAAGGTCATGTGCAATTAAATAAAAATCAGGGCATTTAAAAAGGATGATGGTGTCACAGGCTGCACTGGATTCCTCAGATTCACATGCTGAAGTCCTAACTCCTAGTACCACAGAATGAAGCCACATTTGAGCAAAGATCTTTAAACAGGCAATTAAGTTAAAACAAGATAGTTAGGGTGAGTCTAACCCAATATGACTGGAGTCCTTACAAGAGGAGGAAACTCAGACTCAGACACCAGGCAGGGTCTGCATGGAAAGATGACCCTGTGGTGATGCAGGGAGGAGGCGGCCATTTTGTGAGAGAGGCCTCAGAAGAAACCATATCTGCCAACATCTTGATTCCAGTCTCTCAGCCTCAGAACTAAGAGAAAATACTTTGCTTTTAAACTCAGTCTGTGGGATTTTTCTGTGGCAGCCCAAGTAAACTAGGGTAGAGAACAACTGACACAATCCTGAATCAATAATTACCTGAGAATGGTGCTAAACTCCTGAAAAATTTTTCCCTTACTAGGGCCAATTTCAGCAAAATTGTGAGCAAGTGATGCTGCCTGTGGTTTCTCCATCCCCTACCTTCAGAACGGCCCTTTCTGCTTCCCCAGTGATCTTTCTGCTGGGCATGGTCTCCTCCTAGATGAGGGGGATTAGTTGAAAGAAAGAAGGGGAACATAGACCTCTGGGTAGAACTAGCTATTGCACATTTGCATTTGAAAGAAAATAAATACAGTGCTTATTGCTCCTGAAATCACTAGCATTTGTACAAAGATGAGTTTATTTACCCTGGAGAGTAGTTATTATCTCTTCTTTATTTCTCAAGTCACCAGCATTATTTAGAGGAAGTGAAAACTTTATTACTGATGAAGGATGATTTTAAGATATGTCATATGCAGAGAAAAAAACAGTAAAAAATAAAGCAGAAAGTCAGATTATCATACAGGAGAACAATTCCTCCAAAACTTGGTAGATTCTAACTGAGTAACTGGCAAATAAACTAGGAAGGGCATAGAAGGAAGGCTGTTTCACTCCATGAGCCTTTAGGTACAAGAATTTAGAAAACCAAGCAAAGGGACTGTGTAATTGCCAAGAGCAGAAATCAAAGAAAAGCATCAAATTCTACTCACAGGTAAACAGTCAGTTGTTCACTCCTGAGTCTTCTAGTGATCAGCGAACCTTCTAGATTGGATGATCTGGAAATGATTATTGATACCTGGAACAAAGATAAGATTGGAACCTAAGTAAGTGGAATGAATTTTGGTGAACGTGGACAGTATATTTTAAAGTATTGTTTCATACTACAGCTAATTAGGACATTAAGAGGAACATAGATGGGAACATGAATCTCGGGTAGAAATAGCTATGGCGTATTTACATTTAAAAGAAGATAAATACATCTCTTACAGTTAGCCCCTGAACTATTCAAATAATTATAAAGCGCAAGTTTTATAGTTATGCAAATACTCTGACAGGGTTAATGTTTATTTGTCTGGTTTCTTTTTCTTGATCCCAGTTCCTGCAGTATTTTTATTTTAACATTTTGGAACTAATAAAGGGAAAATAGAAAAAGAAAATGCTATACGTGGGTGGAAGGCAACTTTCTGGTCTGTAGCATTTGCGTGCGTTCATGAACCATCTCCGTAAGAAAGAAGAAAGGATTTAGAAGAGAAAACATAAAGGGAATGGCAAAGTGACCGAGAGCAGACTTTGTCTTCTGATAACTCTTTTCTTTTAATTTCAGGTTTATAGTTTAAGGGCCAGGAAGCTGATGAGACTTTTATGCTCTGTTTTAAGATCTTATGTTACTTCACAACTTCATATGGATGCCAGCTAGCCACCCCTCACTTTACCTGTTTATAAATTGCCCAGCACATAGCTTCTGGCTGACCCGGCACAGAAGCAGTTACCGAAGTTCCCTGCAGGCCCACCTGTGTCTAGACCAGACAGGGTAAGGAAGGAAAAGACCCAAGGTGAAGGAAAGCGAAGGGAGGGAGGGAGCTACACGCATTTAGCATGCAAGCCTGCCTGCCTTTCCCCAGTCCCACTCCAGCCAGTGGCAAACAGCCAGGTGCTATTTATTGCTCCTTTGATTTAACCTTCTACTCAGCCATGGGAAGAAGCAGGTTTTAGATGAAAACATTCAGCGTGAGAGAACCAAAGTGGAACAAAAGGAAAGGAAGAATTCTCTCCTTTTGATCAGATTGCTAGCTCTCCCAGGGTGGTGATTTTCTTAGAGCCCTCAGGAAATCTCCAGGTGAAGCCATTCGGAAGCATGAGAAAGGGTAACTGGCATTTTCCTAGATTATGATGGAAAAATATTGCCAATATTTACTTTCAAAAACTGGTTACAATAATTCTTTAAAATGCAAAACATGGATGTTTCCAGAAAGGCACTATTTTCCAAACAGAAGCCCAGGGGTAGGGTCTCCAATGATAACTTACTGTAACAGGCAGTCACTGCAAAGGTTAAAGGAAGGATCCTTTATAAAAAGGGATAACTCTACACTAATGAAAACAGTGAATTAAAGAAGAATTTAGTTAATTTAAAAATTTACCTTATGTAGTTGAACTAGGACTAGATTTCAACATTACTATGTCTATGAGACAATCCTTGTTTCATAATACGTTGCACATACATCATGGAAATAACAAAGCCCGAGCCAAGTGCTTTGTGACCACGGCACTCATTCAGACGAGGGGATTCAGGTTCAGATGTCATTAATAGGGAATACTGTGCCAAAAGATGTGCAGAATGAAGAGGTCCTACCAAAAAATGGTCCCCAAATGTGACCCTGTGATGGCAGATGGCCATCCTGCCCATGGAAGAGAGTGGCAAGGGCGCACACGGCCACCTTGTACCCAGTGCCCAGGAGGAGAGAAGTCCCCACTGTCTTGTTCACATGGGGAATGTGGGTTTACATGAGCTCCTTTCAGTCTTCTGTGTTGGACAATAAGGCAGAATATTTCCTAATAATTGAAGAACGAGGAGCTGTAAGACATAATCTTTGGAATGGGAGAGGAAGGGTAAGTAGCTTTTTCAGTCGTAGTTGGCAAGGAGGCACATAATTTGTGGGGATGGATAATAAATGAAATATTTAAAAATAGGTCCATGGGTTTTAGTCAAAAGAAGCCAGGGATAATAAAACATTAATAATTGTCTCATTTGTATTTATAGTTGAGTATGGGAGCTCAGAGTATGTTAGAAAGGCAAAAATATGTGATCGTAGGGAATCTGGGGTCATTTAAATAACTACTAATGAGTGAATTGACCTTGAACAAGTTATTTATGCATTCCTATTTTCTCAATTCTTTCATCTCTGGTATGAAGCATTTAGAATAGATACTTTTATTGTTGCTGTTGGTGGTTTTTTTGAGACAGGATTTCACTATGTAGCCCAGGCTGGCCCCAAAATCACATCAATCCTCCTGCCTCAGCCTCCCAAGTGCTGGGATTACAGGTAGAAGAGACTCTTAAGAACCCTTCAATTTAGATGGCTTATGTATAATTCTCTGAACTTTTAAGGGAAAAAATGTAATTTGTATCTCAATATCTGTGAATGACGCTCCTGTTGTGGGTAACACATCAACTGAATTCTGCCTTTACAGCATCTACCAGATGCTCAGGAGCAACATTGCTTTACAGGGCTATCTTGTAGCATCCCTTCTGCATCCCTTCTAAGTGAGTGTGTTTTATAGCTCTGAGAGATATGATAATATCTGTAATTATTGACTACCTCCTATGTACAAGGTACTTGGTATCTGTTATTTAACTTTCCCAAGAAAACTATGAAAGTATTGTTTTCTTAAAGAAAATTCTCTTCAGTTAGAAGGAAAGTTTTGGATTTATGGTGCCACAGTTGATCAGCAACAGAGTTAGTATTAAAACCCAGTTTGGGCCTCCTCCAAAGCATAACTAGGCAATCATCATGGCTGCCAATGTGGACTCCTTTGAGATCTATTACAGAAATATGACGGAGGAGGGTTTTGTTGAGATTACTGAAGGTCTATAGGCTGAGTTAGGTGTCTGCCTTTAATGGGATAGCATGTGGCAGTCCAATTCTGTCACTGGGAACATCTGTGAGATCTGGATAAAGGTTTTTTAAAAAGCTAAAATGTATTTGAAAGTATCGGAAAGCTGCTACACTAACCAACATTCTGAAAGGAAGGAGCACACTGGAGCAATAATTTCCTATTCAATAATTTCCTCTCGCAGCATTTGCTGTTCATAAGATACAAAAGACAAACAGAGCAGAAGATGAAGCAGGATGTTGCTGAGAAACAGCAACATTTCTCACACAGCTGACCAGGACAGCCTTACAGTTTCAGGAGAAAGGACCATTTTAGGGTTGATAAAGCTATTCTACATCTTATTTGTGGATTGTTGTTATAGCAGCATATGAATTTGACAAAACATGCAGAACTATACACTAAAAAGAGTAAACTTTATTGTGTGTAAATTATACCTCGCTACAAGATGGAAGCAAACACAAACGGAGCATTCATCATGGAAAGAAGGTAAATTAGAGGCTGCTGAGTCATATGAGGTATCATGCTAGTTGCAGATAACCTCATTCTATTCAGCTAAAATGAATGTTTCCAACTCTATCAAACTATCAAAAGTTAAAATAATCCCTATCTGGGAGGAAAGTAATATCATCTAGCACCCCACTTGAATATTCATATGGGAAAAGGAAAACCATATCTTGACCTCTAGTTAACAGCATAGCCCTGAAACAATTACAGATTGATTATAGAACTAAATGTGTTTCCTTTTCAGGAAGCAAAGTGGAAGCTATCTTCATGATGTTGGGATATATCTTGGGATAGATTTTATAAATAGGACATAAAGAACAAAAATAGAAATAGTACTAAATTAAAATTAAGAACCATAGTGACAATAAAAAACTAAGCCATAGAATGATAAAGATAGTAGTAATATATATATCTGACCAAAAAATGCATCCAAAATATATAAAAACTGCAGCAAACCAATAAGAAAAATGTAGATCATCCAATAGAAAAGCAGGTGAAGATTTCAACTGGCACTTCACAAAAAAGGATATTATGATGGTCAACAAGCACATGGAGAAGTACACAATGTGATTAACCACTGGAAAAAATTAAAATTAAAATTAGAGTAAGCTAGAACTACACAACACTAAAAGAGCTAAAATTCAGACGACCAATGTGTAATTTAAAGTCTGGTGAGCAATTGGAGTGCTCATGTGCTATTATGGGGATGCAAATTTGCAAATAACTTGGGACCTGAATATTTGTATCGCCTGTGACCTAGAAATCTTACTCCTCATCATCTATCAGTATGCAATGTCCCTGGTATACTAATACCTCACAAACTGGAAATAACCTTAATGTCTATCAGTAGCAAAATAAATTGTGCTAAGCAAACAATGAAATGCTATAGAGCAGTTAGAGTTCTCTAAGTATTGCTCAAGCAATGAACCTTAGAAACATAATAATGGATGAGATTCCAAAAAACTATAATGCTAGTCTATTAACATAAAATTTAAATATGGGCACAGCTAATCCTTGGTGCAGAAATCACAGTAATGATAATCCTAAGGCAGTGAAGATGGGAGGGGTGGACTCGATGGGAGAATTAAGGGGGCACCTGTGGTGCTGGTAATATTCTTCTATCTCTTGACTAGGGTGCTGATTACACAATTGTGCTCCTCTTGTGAAAATCCACCCCACTGTACCATTATAATTTTTGTACTTTTATGTCTAAACATCATTAAAAACATTCTTTATATAGCATATCCCTAGTAAAAGATGAGGTCAATCTGGAAAGATGACAACTAAAGGGAATTTATGAACTCAGTATCTATAAAATCATGAAGGTTCCACATCCCCGGTCATTTGTTATACCAGTAGGAAAATAAAATAATAAAAGGAAAGACAAACAACGAGAGAAAACAATAAGGTAATACAAATCAGTGTCCTCTGTTGAAGGAAAATCATGACTGGGAAAGCTGGGATCAATTTGGTGAGTTATTTCTAAATTAAAAGTCAACACTGGGTTATTTACCAATGACTCTGTGAACTTTCCATGTATATATTTTGGCTTGCCGTATCATGGAAGAGAAATATTGAATGTTTTTGCAAGTGGCCCGTACCAAAACAAGTCAAATGCAGGGACTACTGATCACTTTAGGATGCTGTGAAACGTGGGTCTGTGCAGTCCTTTGCTCAATGTCTGCTGTTTCTCCTCCTCACGTTCTAACGCCCACATTCCCAAACCCATTTCTACTGGCTCAGACATGTAGGAAGACATTGAACAAGATCTTTTCTTTACTTTTAATGTTAAGTGTTTCAAGTTTCTGGGCTGTGTGTCTTGAGTAAAATTTATCTCCAGGATGCTTGTATTTTGGTATAAAGTTTTATGTCTGTGCGAAATTCCCTTGATTTTCATAGAGTACATTTTGCTATTACTGTAGAACTGTACATGTGGAACTATCTACAGATACTTGTATTAACGAGTGGGTAAGAGGCTCAGGGTGTACTACTAGGATAATATATTATGAGCTTAGCCATAAATCATGTTAAGGTGGCGTTATGACTTGCATCTAGACATCTCCCAAAGCCTCAAGTGCTCACCCATAGGTGGGGCTTTTTAGAGATGGATAGATCTAGGGTTTGGGAATATGGGTTAAGAGTGTGGATTAGTCTGTGGATTTGATTAGCATAGTTCTGAACATGGCTGAATGAATTTACTGAAGACAAAAGATGTACGCTGGGTGTGAATACAGCCAGCCAATAGGCTTGTAGCCTGAATGGAGTGAAGAGAGGGAGGCTTGTGTTGCTTCCAGCTTCCTTCCTGCCCTGCCCTGGACTGTTTTTCCTCTGCTCAGGCATGTCCCCCCTAGACATGCCACTGTGGCTTGGAGCCAGCTGACCATAGGCTGAAGTCTCTAAAAACTGTGAGCTAAAAAAAAAAAAAAAACAACCTTTCCTCCTTTAACTTGTGGGTATCAGGTATTTTGTCCAGCAATGAAGAAGTAACTAAGACAAACAGGAAACTATGGAAATTGTTCTCACAATCAAAGAAAAAGTCAATTGCTCAATAAAAGAATTCTTGTGGCATTCTGCAAGAAACAGATTTACTGGATTGCAGTCAAAACTTTAAATAACTCAATGCTACTGGCCTAAAGTCTTTCCCTTTCAAATAGCATGGAATTGTAGAAGAGAAACTGTGAGGCTGCGTGAACCTCTAAACTTCATAGAAGGATGGCCTTAGAGAAATTCTGTTTTGAGTGTGTTACTTCAGTTATGAAATGAAGACAATCATAACTACTTTGGAAGGGTATTTTTCTCCTTTGGGGCCTGATAGCATTTTGTCAATGCCTTGATGCTAGTATTACCAGAGAGATGTCATTGCATAAATACAGTCATCTTGATGAGGAGGGTTTGGTCTGCTATATAATTCTATCCCAAGTGTTTCACATATTCCCATGCATATAACATATGCTTCATGGAATCTTGTGGGTGAATGGGTGGACAAGCGAACCAGGTAACATATAAAGTGCTTCTGTAGTCCTGAATGAAGCATGGCTATAAGACCCACGAGTACCACTCGCTTCCTTTCCTCCTCTTTTATTATTCTGTGTTTGAAAAGAAAATGCCTCATCCCTTAACTTACGTCCTTAACATCAGGTGGTGAGGACAGGCAATGCTAGGTGGGGAAATTTCTCTGAGTTCTTAAAATCTCAGGGAGTGCCTAGTATGTGTTCTCAGCAATGCCAATTTGGTAAATGCAGAAGAAAAATTTTTCTTATTGTAATAGAATTAGTTCATAACAGCATGAAGAAAGGGCTCTGATACCTTCAGACAGAGCTTATTTTCGTACAGCTATCCCTACTGTCTCTTGGATGGTCACTTAACAATAATCCATGCTGCTACTTGTATTAATGAAGATCTTTCCATTGTTAGCAGAAGGAGTGTGAATTTTTGCAAGCCCCACAATTTCTGAACAGATGAGCAGTAAGGATGTATCCACAGCAGGGCGAAGTTCACATGTTTATTTTTAAGTTTTATGAAAAGTTCTGTACTTGTCTGAAGCAAATAAGAAAGAGAAAGTCACTTAGGGCGCTGTGAAATTTCTGAATTTCTCATGGGAAAGTAGCTGATGTCAGTGTTTCATAAGCTTCCCTTAGCTACAAATGTACAAAATATTAACCCTTGAGAAAAATGTACTCTGTCTTTACAGAGCCGTGGGTTACCTGCAGCTGGAATTTTGTATCGCTTCTCCACATCCTACAAGATGCAGCATGGGTAATAAAACATCCAAAGATTGTAGACCATTTCTCTTCTCATTGTTATTTTTGCCATGGCCATCATCCTTATCAACAAGTACGGATGTTTCTTGTGTTGTTTGTGAGACGTGAGGTTAACTGCTTGGGCTCCAAGAAGGGGTAAGAGATGAGCTGGGAGTGGTGGCACACACCTGTAATCCTAGTGCTCTGGAAGGTCAAGTCAGAGTACAGTTCAGATTGCAAGTTTGAGTCCTGCCTTGGCAGTTTAGCGAGTTAGTGAAACCCTGTTTGAAAATCAAACATTAAATAAAGGCTGGGGATGTAGCTAAGTGTGAAGGCTCTGGGTTCAAAAAAAAAAAAAAAGGTGCATTTACTTTTTAGTTTGTTCTTTTTTATCTGGTACCGGAAATCAAACTCAGGACCTTATGCTTGCCAGGCAGGAACTTATGCCACTGAGCTATATCCCTGGCCCACATTTACTTTTTAGAGATGTTAAATTCTCCAGTGGATGCAATCTTCCTGATTCTCTTTTGTGTGGTGTGTGTCTGTATGTAGCTTCCTAAATTAATAGAACTTATTGAGAAAGAAACAACTACACAGATTAGAAATCTCATAATTGATAAATCAAAGCTAAGAGCTATGACTGACAAACACCATATGCATCACTTATTTGATCTGTAGAGTTTAGCACCTAGGAACACAGGAGAGGCAGAGTAATGACCTGTGCAGTTAAATTGAACTCCATTAATTCTATTAGACTCTCTATTTAAAGTCTCAACAATCATGGTGGTTCTTAGGAAGTTTGTATATTCACAAAGAAGCAGAATCCTAATCAACACTGCTAGCTGAGGTTATCAACACTGACACAAGGTTACGTGTCATCATCAAAGCAGTGGGACAGTTCACCCTGTCAGTCAGCTCTGGGAAAAGTTTGGGCATACTTTACTGATGTAGTGAATTGTTTTTCAGGTTCCTATTTCACACTGTGTTCCTGTATGAAGTATCATTAATCTTTGTCTAGTGTTATTTTTGACTACTGATTGAAATTCACCTCAGGACAGGGATGTATGTTATATATGTTTTATGTCCAGTTGCTGAAAGCAAACAAACGCCACATCAAAATAGCGCCCAAAGCAAAATGATCTTGTTCCTCTTTTCTACCTTCCAACAAGCCGACACTTCCTATCTGTTGTGGTTTGGATCTGGAATGTTCTCCCAAAGCCTCGTCTGTTCAGAGGCGGGGTTCTGGGAAGGGGATTGGATCATGGGGCCACTTACTCATGAGTGGATTAACCTCACTGGATTAATCTGTGCTAATAACCTCAAAGTTTAATCCACTGATGAGTTAGCAGCTGGTTGTACTGTGGGGAGGCGGGCCTGCTCTGAAGAGGTGGTCACTGGGACTTGACCTGAAGGATGGATCCTCCTTTCCAATTCCCCCTTCTATAACTGCCTCCCGGCTTCCTGGGGTGAATAACTGTCTTCTGCTAGACCCTTCTGCCATGCCATTGCTTGGGAGTCATCCAGCTATAGACCAGAACCTCCAAAAACGATGAGCCAAAATCAACCTCTCCTCCTTTAGGTAGCGGGTGTCAGGTATTGGTCCAGTGAGCAGAAGTGACTAAGACACCACCTCATTCCTCCACCACAGAGCCGTGTGCTAAGACTCAATCCAAACTCTGGGCTCGTGTTCCAAACAAAATGCTGACGTAGGGGCATGGTAGGAATGATGTGCTGTAGGATTTGGGGCCCAGGCTCAAAGCTACAGTCACTTTGTCCACCCATGTAACAGCAGGCGAAGCCATCAGCGTCACAGAGAAAAGCTCCCAGTGGATGTCACTCTTCTACTTTTTAAAAGTCAGTGCATGCATTATGTATTTGCATTTGCCACTGAAAGAGTAACCAGTGAAGGCTGCAATTCATGGCCTTTGCACTAGAAAACTGGTAGAACATTGCCCTCGCTCTGTCCACTCAGCATCACCCACATCTCCATCTGGGATTGTCTAAGATGCTGTAGACACCAGCAAACACAGCAAAACAACAGTGCACGAGGGACCGTTTTTATCACAGGGCCCTGGGAAGGGCTAATGGAATTCTTCGGACCAGTCTCCTTTTGACTTTTTCCCATAGACCTCATTCCCACATTAAAATGTTTGGAATGCTTGGTAGGAATGAAATGCATTGGTCCCTAGGCAATTATGCTTCTGCTGCCAGTGAGATCAACTATCTGTGGACCGATTTCCAAGTTACTAGTGGCATCAAAGTGGGTTAAGAATACAAACATATAACACTCTCTCAGTAAATGGCACTTTCACATCCCTTTTCTCAAATGACTTTTATAGCAACTCTAGAGGCCAGTAAGACACATATTAATGGTAACAGTTCCTAAATGGGCCCTAGAAAGGCACAGAGAGGCTAAATGGTTTACCCAAGACTCAGTGGTGGGGAGAGCAGGGCCTCAAATCTGGTCTGGTCCTGTTCGATTATTTATCAAGCAAGTTTGTTTAGCAGAAGTTGGTTTTTTTGTATTTTAGGACAAATCAATCACTATGTTCGTTCTTAAATATTTGATCAATCCACTGCTTGATTCCTAACTTCCCTCCTGGGCTTAAAACTTTCATATAATTATCAAGGATTGATTCTTCAGGGATCTTTCACTTTTGCCTGTTTTTGCAGTAATCATGTAGCAGGAAAGGGTAACACGTGATAAGTATTTCACCCAACTGTGCTAATAATCTCAAAGAATTGGAATGTAAAGGCAGGCCTTTGGTGGGAGTGTGGTGGCCTACCTCAGCAGCTGCCCACATACAGTCCCAGTCTCAAGTGTCAGCACTTGTGAAGTACGCCATCAGAAATGTGTCATCAGTTTCATGCAACTTATTTGCTAAAATATAAGGAAGGATTCAGAGTTACTGCTATAAACTTGACTCTTAAGTGACTACATTCTAAGGATCTGTCCTGAATGGAAGAAAAAGTCCTCTTTACACGTGTTCCACACAGTAGGTCTTTTCTGTGAATTACATTCCTTATGTGAGGAAGAAAAAAAATCTCCCATTCCTATTCCCTGAGATAAACAGTTAAGTCTGACTTAAAAGTACAGTAATACCTTGGTTCAGGAACATTTCTGTTCATGAACAATTTGGTTCGCAAACAGAAGTCTGGCAAAATTTTGCTTCTGTTGCTTCTGAAGCACTGGGTGACCAACATGATGGCAACAGTCTTCCTTGCACGCACATGGATGCAACCAGCTTCCCCAGCATCATGGAACAAATTGAGTTTGTAAACTGAGGCATTACTGTATCTTTCCATTTATTAAATGGAGCTTGCTAAGGATGCAGCAGAGATGGTGAAAGTCAAGATCCCTGTCCCAGTGGAGCTGACACTCTCCTGGGAAAAAATCCACTAACTTATTTATGTCATATTCATTTCTGTATCTCCAGAGTCTTGCATAGCTTGGAGATCATTTTAGTTTCTCAATAAATATGTGGTAAGTAAATTAATAATGTCTCCAGATGCTTAGTCATTTCCATTTCTAAATCCTGATGAAAACATATTATCCAGTGTCCTTCCCAGGAAGAAGTCAGTACAAAACAGAGCTGCAATCCAGCTGAAGCATGGTACTGTCCTTTCTACTTGCAGTTACATTAGCTGGTTGGTGATAATTTGGACAATACCCAAACTTCAATCTCTTATAACCACAAACATAAAGCAAAGATGACATCATGTTTTAGAAAAATATGTGTTTTTAATCAAATGAAAGATAATGTACAGATATGACGGGTCAATGAATCTATTTCCACATTAGTGAAATATTTCAAATGACACATCTCACAATAAGTTATCTCCAAATTACAGGTTTTTTAAAAAATCGAACAATTACCAACTTGATTATGTTGATAAAAAGATCAACAAAAGCTCCATTAGGATCAACATTTATAACTGAGTTGACTGAATTAAATGAAAAGATTGATTAGAGCTTGTTGTGGTGGCGTATACTTGTAATCCCAACCCTCTAAGAGGCTGAGGCAGGAGGAAGGCAAGATCAAGCCCCATCTGAGGAGTTTATCAACTTAGTTAAATCCTTTGTCAAATTAAAAAATAAAAATTAAGAAGGGCTGGGGATGTAGCTCAGTGAAAAGGTTCTGGGTTCAATGCTCAGTACAGAAAAATTCAATAAAAACTTTTAGGAGTTGACACCAAGTAACTGTTAGACACCTTGCTGTCTGTTGAAATGGCAATTCTGGTGGTATGCAGGCACAATTTTGAGCTGAAAGCATATCCTATAGCTCCATAAGGAGAAGTTCTGAAATATGCTTTCCGGTGACAAGATGATCATTCTTATATACATGGAACATAATGTAATTATGATAAATTACTGCTGAAAAATGAAAACCAAATGACTGTGAATAATTTAAAGCAAATAAGCTTACATACAAATGCCATCCCAGAACTTCAAGTAGAGCCACAAATACATCATGTGAACTATGCTGGAAAGATGGTAGAAGGGGAAAAGCGACGGTGTTAAATGTAGCTGGAGTCTAAATGATAGCGAGGCTGCGACGGATGTGCTTCGTTTCGGGGCGTTTTTTTTTTTTTTTTCTACTGTCTGTTTGTTCTTTCATTTCCTGATGCTTCTCAAAATAAATAAAGCTTCAGAGATGGAAATAGAAATTTCTAAATTTCCCTTATTATGCTTTTACCTGTTTAGTCCTAAAGGAAGGGACTCCAGGAGTTTGTGAACTTGGCCATGAGCTCCATGAATGAGTTATCACATTTACACATATTTTATACCCACATAATAATTTAAACACTGTTTGATAATGTTTTGTCATTGGAGTACAATACCAAGATTTTTAGACCATTTTCAATTCTATTTCATTCTACTGTAAAAGATGCCAGTCATCAAATCTTTAAGGTTGTACCTGTCTTTGAGTGCTATGTCAATGTACATTTTATTATAGAGAATATACAGAGGTACATTTCAATATAGGAAAGCTAGAACATACAGAAATATATGTAGAAAACAATTCTATTATAATAGCAAATTGAATATGTTCAGTTTTTCCACTTGAAATCACACCTTCTTTGGCTATTCTTGTAGCATGGTTAATACCTTTGCTGTACATATAAGCATTCCCCTATTGCTGGTCATAGAGAGTATTTAAGGCTTAGTCTAACAGACAGTCTTGTACATAAATCTTTATTTCTAAATCTATATCACTTTTTAGTTGCTAAGTACTGTAGAAGATATAGTGTTCCATCATTAATTCTTTAAGGACTCAAATAATTGCCTTTTTGATTTTTTTTTTTTTTTTTTTTTGCGGTACTGGGGATCGAACTCAGGACCCTGTGCTTGCTAGGCAGGCGCTTATTCCACTGAGCTATACCCCCAGCTCTCAAATAATTGCCTTTTCTTCTTGTGATTTTTTTTAACTTCCAAACAAACTACTGGAGGAGTTAAAATATTAACTTCAATGCTACCATATTATATGTACTTGATTGACAGAATAACAAGAAGACAAAATGGCAAAGATCTCTGGTATCAGCCATTCATCGCGAGATTATAGAAGCATCAAAGTGGGGAAGATTGCCTTTAAAAGTCTGATCATTAAAAAATTACTTTTCTAATTTAGTAGGTTTATCTCAGCACTGTTTTTCTGTCACGAAGGTTGCCTATGCCTGTTTTTTCATTCTCCTGTTAACTGGCTTGTTCTCACAATCTAGTTTAAAATATTTTTTCATTAAGATAAAATACAGTCAAATGTTGGATTCAGAGTAATTTGGTCTGGGAGTATTCTGGAAGATGAGTAAACATTTTCTAACAGATTTTAACTTGGTAGCGGGTGCTATCTTGCAATAGGAATAGTACACATCCGCATGTCACGTGATCACAACTGAGCCAATGGTTCTCTCCTTCTCCCTCTCTTTCTCTCTCTCTCTGCTTTGATATACAAGTGTTTTGGATTACGAATAGAACACATTATTTTTGCAAATACTGCACATATTTTGGGATTCAATAAAGTAATTTGATACACAAAATGATGAGGCCGAGGTCAAAAGCAAGCATTTCCATCTCCTGGAATATTAATTGTTTCTATGTATTAAAGACTTTCAGGCTTTTCTAGTTAGTTGGATGTACGTCACAGATTGTTGGAGACAATTGTTACATACTGCACTATAGGAAACCATAATTAAAAGATTGACCAATGTGAATCTGGAAAATGAGATCATTTAAAGGTGTAGAAAATTTACTAAAATCAAGCACACCACAGGCTGATACACACTGACGAAGAGAGGAGAGAGACTAAATCCTAGCAGCGCATTTGCCCTGGCGCCCCAGCACAGGCCCAAGCAGGTTGAAAAGTCTGCTAAGGAAATGTCAACAGTGGGCTTAATACTGGATGTACATGCTCATCCTGGAGGTGGAGGTTATGCTTTATACTTCTGTGTCTTCTACAACTCCACAATCTCCACTGCTTCCCCCTTTTCCTTCAGCAAGAAGGATGCAACGAAATACAGCCCACCTTCCCCAGGTCCTTCCCATCCCAGCGGGTGACGGCAGATAGTCCCTGACTTGCTGATGCTCCGGACTTGGAGCCTCTCCAGACTTTCCCCTCCCTCGCCATCTGCTCTGTGCCATGCCTCCCACGTTAAATTACTACATCCACAGATTCTGCCTTCAGGGTATTTGCTTGAAATGGTTCATTTATTTCATCATCATTGCTACCATTCCAATCCAAGCTACCATCATGTCATCTGGACCACTCCAGAAGCCTCCTAATGGATTTCTCTGTTCTAAAACTCCAACCATGTGTAAATAATTACCTTTTAAAACACATTAATCCGATCATGTCACTGCCCTGCTTAAAACATTTCAGTGGCTTCCCAGTACATGTAGAAACAGATCTGATTCTTCAGCACGACCTACAGTGCTGTATGCGATCTGACTCTGCCTTCCTCTCCTGCTTCCTTTTGTGATTCAGTTGCTCTAGCTCTTTCAACTTCTTGAACGGATCCAGCTCTTTCAGGCCACAGAGCTTAAGGCCTGCTGCTTTCTAAGACTGAAACACTTCCTTTACCCTACCTTGTAACAGTCATGGATATGATTATTTGGCTATTCTTAATCATCTTTAACTCTATATAGTCATGACTGGAAGAGTAATGGCAATGCTGTCAAACAGTGATGTTTTGTGTGTCCTAGCACAATCACAAGACACATGATAAAGATTTCAAGGATCTTATCCACCCACTGCCAAAGAATAGTAAATTAAATGTTATTGCCTTAGGCGTGGAGATTTTACCTTTTTCACCCTGTTATTTATTTTCATGAACAATCACAAATTGTAATGATATTCATGTTTGACATATGTTTATTTAATATTTTTCTTTTTCACTAGACTGAGAGCTCCCCGAGAATGTGTCTCATTTCTTTACTACAGATCCAAGAGCATTTTGCAGTTGCCTGTTAGTGGTGGCCATTCAACAATATACACGTGGAATGAATGCATGTCCAAGAAGCAGTCAAAATATTTCAAAAGACTAATGACACAACGACAAAGGTAGCTTTAGGGGTTTATCGTGCATTTGCAAAGAAGACATTCAAAGCCTGGCGCACGCCGAGGGCTTGCAACACATCATAGATAAATGAACATGCACGTGAATATTAATTAGCTGTCAAAGCAGAGGAGGGTAAGTCTGAGTGAGGGTAGGTAAGTATAGCAAAGCTAGCAGAGGTAAACCTAAGGCTTTTTCTTTGCTGCCACAACTTGTGGTTTAGAAGGGAAAGGACGGAAGCCAAGAAAACATGCTTTCCATTGTGAGAGCTGAACCGTGCGTTAGATCATTGGACTTTCATAAGAACCCTATGAGATAGCAGAGAAATTAAGTCCAGTGCTTAGCGTTGCTCTAAATGTCATGGATCCAGAACTCAAATGCTTATTTTTTAACCCTAGAAAGTAAGTAATAAAACTAAGAGCAGAGAACGATCCCAGCTTATGTGATCTCGTTGTGATTTCCTCCTCTCCTGTATGTGCTGAACTTTTAACAATACATTGATACACTTTTAATAAGGAACAAAAAAACACCCTCAGTTTCCAAGTCTCCCAGCTTCAAACTCTGATTTCATTCTCAGCTGCTATATCCAATTCTCCTCAGATCAAAGAGTTTTTATTTTTCTTTCCAGCCATATTTTAAATTATACCCTGGGCCACATTTGTCTCCATTCCTTTTAAACCAGTAAGAAAAGCCTTTTAGAAAAGCCTCAGCACAGAGGACTACTCATACACCAGCCGTGATTCTGGCTTATTTCCACACAACCTAATATGGCCAAGAAAACGTTTGACTGGGGCGGAGTGAGGGTTGCCACACTTAACAATAACTTTTAAGTAAGAAAAGTGTCATGGAGTCTTTTGTTTAGATGTGGTGTGACATCAGTTTAGATGCAGTGCTTTGCTGTTCCTATTAACGAAACCATGATTACTCTTCCAGGCTGTAACAGAAGCCAGACGCTTGCCTCCGTGCCCACTCGTGGGCAAGACCAGTAAATACAAGCTGCGCAGAGAGGCTCTTGGCGATTATCTACTGAACATATTGCCCTTCTTGGGGATCACTGGGGATCACCCAATTCATATTTCCCACATTTGTGTGCAGTCAAATAGCTTTAAACAGAACAACAGATGAAAGGGAAGGCACCTCCTCAGTTTAACACTCCAGCTCACCTTGGTGTGGCCACCAGCTCCCCCAAATGGGGCTTCTGAACGGCATTCCTGTTTCTTCATACTCCCTGTACTCTGCTAGATTTGAAATGTCAATATGATCTGAAACGTCATCTTTCTCTTAACTCAAGCAACCCTTTCCCGTCACATAGGAGGATTTCATGTGGACTGTTTCCGTCTTGCCTCCGGCCCCACAGTGGTTCCTTTCCTGGGCAAAGTTTCTTGAACCTAAACCACTGCTCTCATTATCTGGCCAAGCAGATGTAAAAGTATTTTAAAGTCAGAGTTCTGGATTTGAATCCCTGGGCTGCCACTTACTTGCAGGGTGACCTTGGCAAATTGTTTCTTTATTAAAAAGCAGCAAACCTAGCCTGGTTGCTGTGGGAATTAAATGGGAATTTAAAGATTTTCAACTATCCTAATCACTTATTCGGATAGCTACTTTGAAAAAGGAAATCTAAACTTACATTTCTAGTAGCCTTAACAAAGTAGATTTGCTGCAATGTGAGTGTATAATGTCCTCTAAACAACTCCATGCCCTGGAGTGAGACATCAGTGTGACTGAAGTTCAGGCATATCTGAGTGTACGAGCCTGTCCATCTTCTATCCCACTCCTTGCCTCTTTTCCCAATCCTCATTCCTCCCCTACTTTATCTAAATAGTGATGCTTTGAGGTGACAGTTTAGATTAAATAATAGAATCATCTCACATTATGGGCAGTACACACTCAAAATGCATTTCTTTAGATGCTGGTACCAGGCTAAACATGCACATGGGTTTCAGAGGACTTTAGAGACATAAATGAATGAAAACTCTTAGTAAGGTTTTCAAAGTGTCAGGGAATAGCATAAATTCCAGCTCAGAACAGCTCTCAGGGAAATATGTATCAGAATCTAATAGTTTAATAGTTTAATGCAACGTGTGCCAACTATTCTCCATGTTTTTGCCGAGAAGTTACCATCACAATGGAAATGCAAAGAATCAAAAGACTCTGTATGCACAACTGAGGCGGGGGGGTTGGAAGAAATGTACATTTCCCATATGCCAAGTGTCTGTCAAATGCCATAGGATCTCTTTTTAATATTCCCAACAAACCACAGGGTGAGTGCTTTTCCTCTCTCCACTGGTAGATGAGAACATTGAGGCTTGAGAAGCAGCTTGTCAGGCATCAGAAAGAGGTGGAAGAGCTGCAACTGGAACACTGATCTAACCTGTAGCCTCCTTCTCCCACTCCAAGGGGAAGCGATTACTTCCAAGGGAGAAAAAGGAAGAAATAGAAAAGCTTGTCCAGGGGTGCTGTGACTTCAGTCACTTTTGTTTGACTAGGAGCAAATGATTTAAATAACTCTGCTCAAGTGCACAAACCCTGATGAAGATTTAACTGAACTCTTATTGTTCTGGTGGTCAGTGGTCATGTGTAGACCTGGACTTAAAAAATGACCACAATTAAGTCCTCTTGTTGGAAGAGCACAAAAAAGCCTGAGGAAAATCAATGGCAAGTTGCCACTCCACACAAATTGCAGTACATAAGCTCTGAAACTTGAATTGCCCTTCAAAGATTAAGGTTTGAGACTGTGAAAAATTAAAAATGCTGCCTAACCTAGGAAACAGTGTATCAATCAAAAATATTACTAAGCTTAACTGCATTCTTAATCTTCCACTTTCATGACAGGGAAACTGTTTTGTTATTCTTAATGAACTAAATCCCCTTCTGGGTAATGTTTTGGAAATTGTATTTTTGTGGTAATTTAAAAAATCATAAGGCATATTCTTTCTATTTGGTTTATGTAGGAGTTAAGACCACTTCAAACATACTTTTCTTTCTTAGTCAGATGACTATTTAATGTTGTGTCATTCACTGGTTGAAGTAAAAGTAAGTTAATCTGCAAAATAAAAAAAAATGTGGACACCCAAAAAGGACTGAATTGTATCTTTGAGAAATGAATTTCTTTCTCAAAGTCAGACATCAAAGGCTGCCTATTGCAGAAAGTTTATTTTGAGAAGCTTCAGTCAAAACAGTTTGGAAACTGTGGAATGAGTCATTTTTTTTTTTTCTTTCTTAAAGAAATGTAACTTTGTCAATTCCCACTGCATTTTTGGTTTGGTAGGAGACCTCTTTATTCCACAGGATTTTAAAAGCATGTTTAAGATTCCATAGGTTTAGTGTTACATCACTAATGGTTTCTAATGAGATCCAGGCAATGGCGAGAAGGGGAAGGCACTGCCCAAAAGCTGATTTCTACAGCACCAAGCACTGTGGAAGATGTGGAAAACTCTCTAGGTTTTATCTGTTGCTGGGGCCACCTGGATTAAAAGGGAGAACTTTATATTCTATCAACCACATGTGCGAGTGACACAATACTCGCTGTTTCGCTACTCGGAACCAGTCATCTAACACGCTGGATTTTAAAACTTCATACAAATCTTTGCTGCCCTCTGATACTATGGTCCAGACCGACTGGTGGTGCATTCATCCGATAGAGTGCTGAGGACCTCAGCTAGCAGTTTGGATTGGCTCGTGTAGATATCTTTTTTAAAAAATTAATTATTATTATTATTATTTGTATGTATGTGGTGCTGGGGATCGAACCCAGGGCCTTGTGCATGCAAGGCAAGAGCTCTACTACTGAGCCACATCCCCCACCGCTCATGTAGATATCTATAAGGTATGAATTACATTAGTTTTCCTTTGGGGCTGATGTCTCTCTCTCTATATAAGCAGAGAGTGTGAAATGAATCTTCCCTGAACTTCTAGCAGCTCTGATGATTTAAGGAAGGTAGATGAGGGGATGGTTGGATCAGGCAGGATAACCCACAGAAGTCACTTTTTTATGGACCCACCCATTAATTTCATCACAAGGCAACTCCACAACTCCACAATTGTTGAGTGCAGAACTTCTGTGTGTGCACTGCTGTCCTTGTCATAGTGGAGAAGCAGGGGAACAGACTGAAGTGATTTCTGCCTTCTACAGAACGTACAATCCAGTCAGCGAGAGAGACACAAGTAATTACATTATAAAGTAGAAGGCAGAGGGTGAAGAATGCAGTGAAAATACATAATTCTCATTAAATAACTTGCTTTAGGATTAGAAGGTGGTTTGAAAAGGAAACATAAAAGGAGATGTTTTAGAAACCTACAATACTTTTTATAAGGAACACCAATGTCTTAAGTTATTTATAGCAACTGTTATCATTCATTCACACAATTGAACTCATAAAACATTCCAGGAGTTTGCTGAGCAAGTTCATACCTTTCTTTAACAAATCCATAATGAAATTTTATCAGGTTTCTTCTGAACATTATCTGACATTCAACTAAAGAATGGGTTAGTCTGCTAAATGTCTTGCTTGTGTTATGCTGGGCAATAGGTTATACAAGTGAACTAATCAAATTCACATCTTGTTCAGACACATGATTCTGGAAATGCTAGAAAGTCTCCCTTCATCCCATTTGTTCACTATGATTTATCAAATAAACTGGTTGTCAGGGCAAAGTGAAGAGTGTTAACACTTTCCCATATTTTTAGTGAACCTCTTTTTGGGCCCAGATACTGATGTAGTAAAAGATAGTTAGTGGTACCCCATGAAATAGAAGATTCTAAAGACAAACATTTCTGATTTCCCTTTCATATAGAACTTTAACTTAGCAAGCAATATTGTTGCCCAGGATAATAAAGAGTTGACCAAGGATTGGCACCATTTCCAACAAGCATCTGGTGAGGTGCCATACAGTTGTCAGCTGTTTTGTGATTTTTGGTTTCCATAAATTTATTGATAGTTTAAGACTTTCTGCTATGTTATAAGTGTCTGGCCAACAGAGTTCAGCGTGCTGAAATTTAACCATTTTTATAAAAATCAATTGCTAATTTTTTAAAGAAAAAAGGCAATGATAGAGTGAAAGAGGGGCTGGGGATATAGCTCAGTGGAATAAGCACTTGCTTAGCAAGCGCAGGGTCCTGAGTTCGATCCCCAGTACCGCAAAAAAAAAAAAAAAAAAAAATAGAGTGAAAGAGTTTCAACTTTTTGTCTAAATACACATCTTTCTCATTTATAAAAATAATAGGAACCCATTTAAAAAATTAAACATCTGAAAGTACAAATAACATTTTAAAAAATTTCCTATATTCCAGCAGTCAGAAATAATCTTAGTTAGCATTTAGTGAACATACTTTTGAATATCTCTTTAAAGAAATACAAGAATAGATAAATAGAAGTAGTTTTAGATATAGCATTATGTTGGAAAATAGAACTTATAATTATTATAAGTATTATATTTGAAAATAGTACTTAAAACAAAAAGCAAGAATATTATCTCTAAAAAGTTAAAATTATGAAAAAATTAAAAGGTTGGCATTATTATTGTTTTAACTGCAGATATAGTTTTTAGATATTATCTAAGCTCTTGTCATAAAATGTAGGGAAATGTGTACATAATTTTTCTTGTAACCCATCCTTTCTCTGTTTAGAAAAATTATTTTATACAAAGCACATAGAGTTTACATTTCATAATCACAGTTCCAACAATTGCTCAGCTTTAGTTTTACATATAAATCAGTTAATTATAAGATAGTCTCAGTTTGATAGAAAACAACTGCATTTTAGCCACTAAAGGCAAGTGATTAGTTTTCAACTTTCCTCCTCCACCCCTACAATTTTTATTGTGGCCTCACATTTGGACTTAAGTTTTTCTGAGGAATGAACCCCCTTGCCTACATGTCATCTTTTTTTTTATTATTTTAAAAGGAAAAGAATGAAGACATATTAACAAACAGACACAAAGTAGCATAAGAATAATACAATCAAAACTGATCTACAGACAAGGTGACAGGGAATCAATGGTTGTTGCTTTACAAATTGGTAACCTCGAAGTGTATATTCAGGAACAAAGATATAGACATGCAAAATTGATCAATCAATTAATCATCAACTATTCCTTACTATGAAGTCCACATGTCATCTTATTAGTCTTCTTTTAAATATCTTTTAAAATACTGAGAATGCTGGGCTATATCTTGAGATAACACTTCTTAAAGTTTGCCACTGTCTCTCATCATGGCCCATTTCCCACCCCAGACAAAAATATTTTATCAGTATTGCTTAGTAACACATGGATTCTTCTTTGAAATCGGGCAACTGTAGACATCTACTGTTTGTGGAGTATCACATTTTAAATGATATCAGTTATTAAGTGTGCAAGGTAGCCTTTCAGACCATCTAAACATTTGTAATAGGTAAAATGTGGCAAAAAAAAGCTAGTAATAAAAATGGTATTTTTCCTTATATTGTTACTTTCTTCAAATATTTTGTATATACTATGATGGTATCTGAGTAAGATCATTCAGTGTCCAGACTTTCAAATATCTTCCAGCAACCTTTAGACCTATAACAGGTATCTCTTAGATTTTATTGTTCCTCTTTTTGACAGCAAAGAACTGAATATTTTCCCATGGAAACCAACAGATTTGGGAGTAAAATGGCCCAAGGGAAATTCTAACTATATAGGTCATTATATATCCAATGGCAAGACCATCAGATCAGTCAATGAAATCTTATCCCTAGGGGCTGCAAGTTACACTTAAAATGTCTTAAGCTTCTGGTTACCATCCTTGTAGCCATGAACTCAAAACAACAGCCCGCCCCCTTCCCCCAATACTTAGAGCTGAGTTTTCTTGAAAATCAAGTACATAGAAGGTTGGGTGGAAGGACATTAAAAAAATTTCAAGACCATCTCAGATTTCCATTAGGTACATTGCTCCAGTTCTTGTTTTCTTGAATTTATAGGCTAGGGTACATTTTTATGATTCTCCTCATCTTTGTAATATCAGGGTTTTTATGTGCAGTCATCATAGAATATGTATGTTCTTTATAATGATGTTTTAGGTGCCCAGTTCACCAAAGCTTGGTATAGATGATGTCAACATTCTTGCACTGGCCAGAGACTATGAGAATATTCAAACTGTCTTAGTACCTTCTAAGCCATCTGGGTTATCTCAGACACTAAAGGTGTAGATATCATTTGGCTTCATGACATTCACTTAACACTTTGGCTCAAATTAGGACAGTGATTTGATTTTATGAAGCATCTACTGTGTGCTTGACACAATGCTAAGCAAAGAAGATGCCATTGTAAACGTAAGGAGCATAGTCCTAGTCCTATTACGCAGTCTGGTAGGGACATAAAAATTAAGTTCCAATGCAGTGGGATAACCATATTCCAGAGAAAGTACCAGAGATTGTCAGAGCGTAAAGGAAGGCAGAAAATCAAACTCGAGTCTGCTAAGCTTCCCTTGGATAGTAGTTTCTAAGCTAATGCTTGAAAGGATGGGTGCTATGTGCGTGAAGAGGGGTGGGGTGGAAAGTTTTCCTAATTTCCCACAGGGGGTGACTGTGTCCCCAGGGTGCTCTTCAGTTCCAAGATGTTTGTTCTTTCTCCTGGGTTTCAGCTTGGTTCACTATTATACCCGGTTGACCTCCATGTCCTTAGTGCCTCTTGCCTTGCACAAAATCAGAGGAGCTTGCAGAGGGGAGAGGGGAGAGGGGAGAGAGGAAGAAACCTGCCTGGGACTTTGGACCTGGGTATGCTGTCCAAAAGAAAAGCTGTGTTTGTAATTGCAATTTAGATTTTCCTCAGTGACAGAACATGACTGGACTCTACCTCATGCACTGTAACCCAGCCTCCTGACTTTTCTCCCTCAAGTTTTCCATTACACGTAAACACAAGTGTTGGCATGTGGACTTTTGCCACCAGCCAGCTGCTTGCTTTCCATGCTGGGTGTGTCACAGAGACCAACCTCACCTTGTGTCCAGCTGCCTCTTGGACACAGCTGTCATCTGACCTGCTTCTGTGGTGACCCACAGCTCTGGCACAATACCGGGTCATTGGGTTACATTTTCCAGAGTGCAGCGATAATTGCAAGATTTACTGAGCAGAGAAATATGACCCATTACATTCAGTCTAAAAATAATTCTTTTCTCTGAAAAAGAGAATCTAATTACCTTGTTCTTCACTATGAAAAACTGGCTTCATGTGGGTAAGGAAACAGGCAACCTTGCTTTGAAGTAGATTGTACATTCCAAAATTTTACTGGCAGTTTGGGGCCTGCTTCTGATTAGATAATTGACATGAATCTCCACCAAATAAACACTGAACCCTTCAAAAACAGAGAAGCACATGAAGGAAACATATCAGCGCTCGAAGCAGAAAGTCTTCTGTGATAATTCATTACCAGAAAGGAGTTTGCTTGTCTTTTTGTCAACCAGCATGAAGACCTAAGAAGCAGAAATTATTGCCAGATAAAAATCTAATTGAAACTTCAAATTAGTATCCAGTCTTTTGTAGGTCCTAGCATATTTCATGTTGATCTTAAAGAGGAGCGTCCACATTTATAGCACTCCAGCTTATCCCTCAGAACTAAATGAAATGTGAATCTTAAAAAGTATCCCGTTTATCAGAATTTTTATGTCTTTACATTCAGAACATTATAAGTACAGTGCAAGAAAAAACCCATACAGACCCAGGTCTATGTGTGTGTTTATCTCTTCAAGACATGTGATCTGTATGTACACAACTCAGAGTTAAAGAAGAAAAAGGGAAGGAGTTTGAAGCCTTGTGTGTCCTTTATAGATGAAGTTATACCAACTGGTTTGGAAGTTAGTGTGACAAAAATGATTGTTTGAAAATTCCAATCTTCTTCTCACATACCTGTGGCTTTTCAGGCACTTTCAATGTGAGAAAACAGAAACAGTATCTTCTATCTTGAAACAACCACTTCAATACAGGAATGAGTATATGAAGTGTTGCTTCACCAAGCTTTCTGAAGACTCTGCCAGTGGATTTCTGCTTTCTTGGGTGGTTTCATCATTTAGCTTTTGTATACTTTGTAAAATGAAACAATGGCTTTGTTCTCTACTTAAGAGGTCCAGATTTATGGAGATAATTTTGTTTATCTCTGAAAAGCATGGTGAAGGGTTCAATAAACAACAGTCAGGCAGTTTCTTGTTAATGGAACAGGTTCTGGAGGAGGGCTATGGCCATTGTGAATAATTTCTTGCTTTAAAGAATCCTTCCTAGCTGAACAAGATCATGGTTTCACCAGTGACAATTTCTTGGGTTTTGATATTACAATTATGTAAGATATTACACTGAGGAGACCTGGGTTAAGGGTATTTGGGATGTTTTAGTACTATTTTTGTAACTTCCTGTAATCAATAATTATTTCATTTTTTTTTTTTGGCGGTACTGGGGATCGAACTCAGGACCCTGCGCTTGCTAGGCAAGCGCTTATTCCACTGAGCTATATCCCCAGCCCAATAATTATTTCAAAATAAAAAGTAAAAAATGAAAATTGTCAGTTGTCAAAAACAACAAAGAACAAAAAAAAATCCGTTCTAACCCGCTCAAGAAGGCACATGCGGAGACTGCTTTGTTAGATAAAATATTTCCTGTAACACTGTCTTGTGGAAGCCCTCTAGCCACCCTGTCTAGCTTGCATCCCTCCATGGAGGCAATCTTGACAATTTTGACCCTCCCTGAGGACATGAAATAAAGAAAGATCTTTAAATAAAAAACTGAAATAGTATCAATTTCCTCACAAATGTCAGCAGCACTGCATTGGACCTTGATTCAACATTAATGTACAACAAACAATAAAATTTGAAACATTCTGTCTCGTCTCCTCCTAACAACTATTGTTCCAAAATAAAAGACATATGACTACTATAAAGACAAGGAGAAAATGGATCCACCAGAAAAGTTCATGGAGATTTAAATTCCTTACTCTGTCTTCTGCCGTAGTAGAGTTTCGCGTACTAAAACTGTGGGACTGTCAATGAAATGCTGATAGCATCAGGGTTATGGGAAATGTCTTCAATGTCTGATTGAAGACATTGACCACATAACCTCACAGTTCAGTTCCAGTTTGCTTTTCATCCATTTATTTGAGGACTCAAAAAAACCCTTTGGCTGGTTCAGTTAAAACGGAAGCATAAACATAAATATCCCAAACTTACTGATACTGTATGTGCAAAACAGGCAATGGAACACTTGGATAACTAGAAAAAGATTCATTCAGAAATAGGTTTTGTGTTTGAGAGTACATATATTATCTAAAAACGGCATCGTAAGTTCTTTTAAATATTTTGGGATTAATTTTAGTGCAAACTAAATATAGTCAGTCAAGTTCTTACCTTATTCAGTGTGTGAAAATTAATAAGTGGAAAATCCAGGAAGTATAGTAATTTCTTCTAATAAATAGCTGTTAATTGACAGAGAGGGAGACTTTGGTGTCATAAGCTAAGTGATGGTCCCTGTGTCCTTCTCCTTACCTAGCACAATGCTGGAAATATATCTGTTGAGAAGTATCACATTATACAACTGGACACAAAAATGAACTTCCATTTGTTGTAAAAGTTGGTTTTATTCTAAAAGACTGTGGTCTATATTTGTGCATATAAACCCTTGCATTGTTCTAGAAAAATAACATTTAGGGCTAAAGAATGGTTCTCAGTGGAAAGAAGTTGTACAACTGAACTAAAATAGTAAACCCTGAGCGAGGCTACCAGCAAACAGAACGGCCATGAGCAAAACCAGTGTTCTGGAGTTAGTCAAAGGGAAATGAGATGAGTTTACAACTGAAAGGCCCTGGTCATGTAACTGTCATGTTAAAGGAAAGATTCCTAAAGATTTAATATCTTACAAAAGGGATATATATAAAAAAGAATACATTTTAAAAAAATTTGTAGAATATGTTTATTGGAAGATCTATAAATATGTTTTATTTGGTAATTGGTTCTTTCCATAATACTATAGCTTTGCCCAAGTTCTGATGATCTCACTGTCCCTCACTCCTCCCTTTTCTGTCATTTTCTCTGGTCTCACCAAAATGTGACAGAACTTGTGGTTTGTTGAAAGTAAATATTATTCTGGAAAATATAGATAATTCTGATGTAAGATGTAAACTTTTAAGTGATCTCAGGTTAGAATCAGTCCCGTGAAATTCCCTAGCCCACTCGTCTTATTCTGCCTAGGAAGTTCCAGGCCTTCACTGATAGTGTTCGAATGACTCCTCTCTTACTAGACAGGAGAGTGCTGGGGAATAAGGACAGCAGAACTCCAACAGCAGCCATGAGCAGTGATTGCTTCAGGTGGGCAGGAGAAAGGAGGGTCACTGTCAAGGACCACTGAAGTTTCCCCGGGGCAGTGGTGTACCCGGGTTGAGGAGAGACCTCAGTGGGAGCAAAAGCTACTTCCTATGTTGCTGGCGTGGCTTTTGCAATGTTTACATCCACTCCAGCCCTTGTGTATTCCTTCACTTCTGCATGGTGACATACTGGAGAGATGAGGAGACCACTAAGGTGGGACACAGACATGAAGCAAGAGGACACTCAAGTTTTATGAAGACTGATGAATGGCAGGCGACGAAACAGTGGTGAGGACAGGACTGAGAACAAGGGACAATTACTATGCCACAGGGCAGGTGTCCTGAGGGTTTGTGTGTTCCCTGTAAACAATGCTTCCCACGCCTAGTAGAGAGAGAAGCAGCCCCCATATTCCATGTTCCTAGAAGGAAATCTCTGCAGTTGCCCAATCTCACCACTATTGGCGGAACTGGAGACCATCAGGACACCCTTCGGGAGATTTCCACACCTTTTAGGAGTCTCAGGGGCTGGGGGTATAGCTCAGTGGCATAAGCGCTTGCCTGGCAAGCGCAAGGTCCTGAGTTCGATCCCCGGTACCGGGAAGAAAACAAAAAACAAAAAACAAAAAAACAGGAGTCTCAAGACTTCTGGATCCTCTTGCATCACCACGTCCCCTTGCGCATCGCCTGCTCTGAGCCTGTACTGTACTATCCTCCTTCCTGGCTTCTCTAGAACCGAGCATCAAGCATCAGCAGAAACCAGTATCTGAAACCCTTCTTTGCACGTTATCTGCAACTCCACACGTTCTACTTCCCCTCACAATTTCCGCTCCTGTGTCACAAAGCCTGCAGGGGAGGAGGTATCCTCCTTGGCCCTATGACTTTTTTTTTTTTTTCCAGAAAACAGAGTCTTGCTATGTAGTCCGGGCTGGCCTCAAACCCATGGCGGCCCTCCTGCCTTGCTGCCCAAGTGCTGGGATTACAGGGTGGCACCAGCAGGCCCTGTTCTGTCGCTCTCTTTTGTCCTTCACTTTCCCCTAAAGCACTACCCACAGTTCCCCTTGTTGCAGACTTTTACCGATCCGGAGTTCTGCCCCTTCGTTTCCAGATTTTAGCTTCTGGTTGCAACTCTTTTCAGTATTATTCCTACCATAATTGCAAGTAATTTCAATATTCTTGTTCAGGATCTTTCTAATATTCCTCTTAGCGTTTTGAGCTCCTGTCCTCCAACGATCTTCTCCACCAACATGCCCCAGGCACCCATCCTTCTGACCTCTCCCTAAAGGCTGCTTCCCAGGGGGTGCACAGGCAGGCAGCAGAGCCAGCGGGAGGGAAGTGCACAGTTGAGCTCACTGGCTTTGTGTACAGGTCTCTGTCACTCATTCAAGTGGCCTTTTAGTGCCATTGGGCAATTTTGCTCTGTTATCCAAGTCTAAAGCTCTTCTGTTCCCTAGAAACCTCCCCACTCCTATTTCTTTCCTTATTCTTAGCTGAAGCATTGATTTCTCTTTTTATTGAGAAAATGATGGCATCAGGGAGGGCTTCCCAGGCTCCTAGCGTCAGACTTTTCAGTCTGCAGAGACTGAGTCAGACATTTTGCCTTTCCTTCCGTGTGTCCGCCCGGCTTGCCCAGGCGCCTGCGTAAGGTCACCCTTGCTCTTATGCTATGGGTTCCATCCCTCGTCTCTCATCCTCCCCTGAAGTCACCACCTCCCTCTGCATCAGGAATTCTCTCTCCAGTGAATTAGGCCCATCTAGGTGTACCACAATAGAGCTCACTTTAAATTAAGAGAGAGAAACATTCATTAAACCAACATGACTCTCCAACTGTCATTTCTCCCCTTTTAACAAAAGTTTCTGAAAGTGTCTCTACTCTTGCTTCTACTTTGTCCTTCCTGTTCCCTTTTGATGCTGTCAGTCCGGCTTTTTCTTCACCACCCTGTTGACTCTTGAAGGGGATCAACAGTTCTGCATGGCCAGGTCCATTTATCAAGTCTCGGTTCTTATCTTAGTCTATCAGCACTGGACACAGTCACTCACTTTCTCCTTCTGGAAGCCCCTCCTTTCTCTGCTTGCTTCTAGTCTTCACCCGATCTTTAACGATGGAAGAGTCCTAAAAGTCATCCTGACACTGTCTTTCTCCGTCTGTCTCATTGTCTTGACATCATCTCGTCTCTTTAGCCTTAAACACCATTCAGGTGCTGATAACTCCCAAATGCACATCTTCCTCAAGACTTTTTCCTCCTTTAGGGGATGGGGATATAGCTCAGCAGCACAGTGCCTGCCCATAAGCCCAAGGTCCTGAGTTCAGCTCCCAGTCCAAAAAAAAAAAAAAGACTTTTTCCTTCAGCTACCTATTTAATAGTTCCAATCAAATGCTTAAGTGTCAGGTCAAATATTGTTTAAAACAAAATTACTGATTTCCACTTCAAAACTCCTTTCTCTAAATTTTTTCTGAACTTGGTCAGCGGAGATTTTACTCTCCCCCAGTTTCTTAGACCAAATCCTTGAGATCACTTCCGACTGCTTCCAGGGTTGTACTGGTAAATGCGTAAAGCAGGTTCTCAGCTCTAAGGAGTGAGCAGGAGGGGAAGACCAGATTTCCCTGTGCAAATACTCCCACAATTGTCCATTTCCAGCTTAAAGGTGGGGCCTTCAGCAGGCCCTGTGAACACACATACATAATCCATTGAATTCCACTTTTGCATTCTGTTCATATGGTCCTTCTGTGTTGCTCCAGCTTCGGGCACATTAATTATAAGAACTGGGACTACATTCTCCTTTCTTTATGGAAAATAAAACAACAGCTTTCTGCTATACCAAACTAGATTGCTGAAGAGATAATCCTAAGAAGCAGGAGAGTAATGATACCGTGGCACATGTCAAAAACACTGTCCAATGACATTCCCAGTCACAGTTTGGTCTCAGAAAAATGGCTAATTGCAAATATTTGATAAGTGTTTAAGAGTTTTCCCAAAGCTCTAAACCCTAGGGGAAGATAGAGTGTTCCCAGGCCAGACTAAAATCTTTTAAAAACATAAATATGTTGCCAAGATGCCGAGTGGATATTTAAATCACCCACTTCCTGTTTCAGTGCTATCTCTCTGTTTTGGAAAAGGACCAAAAATGTTTCATTCCTTTTGGCACTGCTTTCTTCATTTAAAAAGGATTTATACTTCAGGGGTTTTGACTTCAGGAGAAAAAAAAGCACATAGTTTGGATGTCAGATTCTGAATGTTTTGACCCTTTCAAACAAAAACACACCGCTCTGTGTCCAGTGGGGCGAGAGAAGCAGATCAGCAGTAGAACATGTCCAAATGAACTTCCCAAGTGACAGGCAGAGGGGAAAGTTGGTCCACCGACAACAGCTTGTTTAGGAAACATTAAAAATAGCCCATCTGAGAAGATTTTTCCTAGGCCACTTGTAAATAGTTTTCTTTAAATGTAATTTAAAATCATCTATCTAAGTATTTCTATTGTGCCTAAGCTATCAGTCAGTCTAACTGTAAATGTGATGAAAACACTTCCAGGGCTGGTTTTGTGAGGTTTTCATCGTAACAAACAGAAGATTCTGAGTGCTGTGTCCTGGGCAGGGAGAGTTCTTTGAAGGTTCTCACCTAGGATGACGTCAAGCTGGTGAGAAGGGAGCAGGGGAAAATCCCACAACTTCCTGCATAATTTTTCTGAACTATGTGTATCATCCGCCCATGTCGTTTGAAAAAAACTCCAGATGATTCTGGTTGTTCTCCCTGCCCACCCCCCAGTTAAGTTCTCTGGGGACATAGGATAATATTAGAAGTATTAATACAATGTCAGCCAACATTTTTGTCTTCAATTAGTTAAACTAAAATGAATCCAGCATTTTTTGAGCAACAATCTTGTGCTCAGTGTTGTGTTCAACACAGGAAATGAGTGTGAAATATAAAACAATCAGTAAAAAATGTTCTGTCTTTTGGTGATGCAGACAGAAGAGAATGGGAAACTTTATTAACAGTAAAGCCAGTAAGAAGGTAGTGACATACAATTTGAATTAACAATTGACTTTTAGTCACTAAGGGTGAATGGAAAGTGTTCAAGACCAAAGAAATGGTGTTCTTAGCTGAGAGCATGAGTTGTATATATGTGCCTGAGAAAATCTGTGGGTGGCCTGGGTGGCTAGCCATTGTTTCATGGCCCAGGAGTAGCCAAGAAGCTTGCCCATACTCATCTAATGCCACCATATCAGGTGAAGGGGTGGAGAAGCTTCCTCAGACTGAGACCGCAAACACTGAGAAAGAACTAAGGCCTGGGAGCAGATCTCACAGACAAATGTTGGGTTTCGCGAAACTGCTGCCACTGCAAAAGCTGTTGTCTTTCTCCATCAGTACAACAAATACTTAAGACCAAAAATTTATAGAGAGAAAAGGGTTATCTTGGCTTAAAGTTTCTGAAGTTTTGCCCCATGATTGGGTTGGCCCCCTTGGGGTTGTGGGGGCGGGCACAAGGACAGTAACACCATTCACTTCCGGACCAGGGAGCCAAGGAGCGGAAGAGGAAGGGACTGAGGACTTGCTACTCCTTTAAGGCCATGCCTCCCAATCATCTGAGCACCTCCCCCTGGGGCCCACTTCCTCAATGCTCCAACCCCTCTCAGTAGCATCTCCTTGTGGAGCCAGACTTTAACACACAGGCCTTTAGAAGACTTTTAAGATTTAAACTACAGCCCTGCAACACTTGTGTGGACACAAATAAAGAAAAAACCACTAGCCACAGTTTGATTCTTTCATTAACCAGTTTAAAGGTCTCTGTAACTCTCACCCCAGGGAGCCATCTGAGATGGCATACTGTTCTCCTAGGGTCCTTTTTTAGGAGAGCTGCACATAGGTCAAATGCATATTCTAGAGTAATGGAAAAGCAACATCTGTATTCCTACTAATAATGAGTTCGTAGCACATTCTCCTGCAAATAAATCATGTGTAATTATAATCAAGGAGGGAAAGGGTGAACAGATCCCTCATCCGATATAATATGGTGGCTCAGAGGTGGGTCAGAAACTAGGTAAATTTAGGAAATTTGATTGTGACAGCTGAGAGTAACCTGTTGGAGAAGTTGCTATAGTCAGCTATTTGATTTATTTCATATGTTAGGATTTAAGTCAATTCTCTGAAAATGTAAGCTTAGGCCAATTGAGTTGATTGGACAGCAACTGGCAACTAGTCATAATATGTTCACTTTTGGTAAGCATTTATGATCTTTAAGTTTATCCTACCCCTGAGAATAATATTAATCAATTTAAATACTTTTAATAAAAATTCAATATGTACTAAGTGTTTTTAGTGACTTTACTATTTCTGTAAAGCATCCAAGATTCCTTTTAAAAGTTTATAGTCTTTGGTTTTCTAAATATTGTCAAAAGATGAGGGGAAAAATTCTTAAACTCAAGGGTGTTCTTGTGGAATCTGGCTCCCATGTCTCATTTCTGTCCGTATAGGTTAATTTTTTTCTAGCAATGAAAATATGTTCTCATCACCTCTGCAACACAAAGCTCTCTGTTGGCTCTCTGCCTTTGGTGACTATGAATAAGCTGTCAAGGCATTAATATTTTAGTGGTTCCAAAGTTGATTGGAGGGAATTTTAATCTTATTTTCTTTGTTTTCCAATGTGACTGCCCTAAACCTCTCTTTTCATGTTGGAAAATAAAAAACGACAAACATGACCAAAACTGACATGTCAAAATCTAGACAATCATACCCCATTCGACATACATTTTGTTATAGACACAGCTCTCCCAGAAAATACTTGAACTGAAGATTGCACATTTTACACTACATGGACAATCTCTCTTATGTTCTCTCGTGTGTCAGTTCCTCTCTATCAGCTCCAGCTGTCCAGGATATTTTATTAAAAGGAATTTTGAAGCCATAAGAAAAAATAATGTGATTGATCAGCAAGAGCCCATGAGCGAGTCTGCGGTGGGTGTGCTATTTGTGCCTTCAGCAGTACACCAGGATGCCTTCCACAAAGGCTGTTTTAGCTTGAACATAGGGGATGGAGGAGTATAAAATCCTCATGAATTTTAGCCTTCAAATTCTTTCTTCGGTAAACACCAGTTTTCTATGAGTTATATCTTTTCCTCTGGCTGTACTAGTTTCTTATCATTGCTTTATTTTACATCCTAAAGTTTTTACTTTTCTTTTTAATCCCTTGGCATTGAGTCTTTCATCATCCATATTCATACTGGCTTTAGCGCAGCTTTAAAAATCAAAGTTATATTGTTTGATGTTTAGCTAAAATACTTCAATGAGGCAGTGTAATCTGCATATGTATATGTAACTGAACTCTAATAGAACCCTAGGAACTGTCAAGTTAGTAAATGAAGGAAGCTATTTAGGAGTATACAGTCTAGAAATTATAGGTTGATATTTTCAATAGCACTACCTAAATCTGTATCAGAAGGTCGGTAAGTGGACACCAAGAATGTAGCAATAACTTTCACTGCACAAAGGAATAGTGTTCAGTATACATGATGGAGTTAGCTAAGAGATTTGCACAAACATTTTCATTCTTCAGTGAACAACGATGAAGAATCCAACAAACCCGCCGTTCAGGGGTATGCCATAGATCTTGAACTGTATCCAGGAAAAGCTGTGGCTGGCTAGAACGTAAGTTGACCTCCTCACAGAATATGGTAATATTTGCCAGGAAGTGGAGCTTTGGCATGAGGTACTTGCTGAAGCACTTATAAGGACAGAATGAGACCTTCAGCAACTCTATGCAGCAGGATTTGCCATTGCTTTTGTGCCTTCTGGCTAATAGATGTTTGCATATGAGATAGTATTTAACCTCTATGGTAACACATCACCTGATGTTGAGGTTAGCTGGGAACAAGCAGGGCTTATATATAAAACACTTGGTGGCTGCTGGCATCCACCACAGAGCCAACTATGAAGAAGCAGAATAGCTTTGGTCACCCTGTTATAGCCAATTATTGCACGAACCCCAGGAAAGGGTGTCTTTCCCCAGTCTTCTCATTATGCCTAGTCTTCCAGAATTGTTCATCAGAGTGAAGGGAGAAATTTCTCAAGAGGCAGAGCCTTACAACTCTAAACCCCGAGACTTCAGCCCAGAGGTACGGGGTGGAAGCAGGGCTATGAATCAGATACAAAATGAGATTTAGGTTTTAAAACAAATGTTTATCTCTCTTGGATTTAGAAACTAAGCAGAGATGTAATTAAAGGACCCCTGTAATCAATGAGAAAAGGAAATTTGACATCAAATAATTAAGGGTACTGATAAAATATAAAATAACCACTTTGTCATTAAACCCTCCATAAATTGAGATTCTTCAACTATCATAAAACTTCAACTCTGGAGTCATGCTGTCATAAAAATAATTTAGCCTACTGCTCATGCTTTAATAAACATAAAGTCTGAAGCTTTTGGACTTCATATTCATCTGACCATCAAGGACCAAGATTTCTACCTTTCCCACTAAGAGAACCATTTCTATTTAAAAGATTGAACATGGAAAAACAGAAACAAGGACCAGAGGACAACTCTTTGATGACCAAGATTTTCTTCACTTCAGTACTAGCTTCCTTTCACCACAGCCATTGTCTCAGAGGGAAGCAACACATTACCTTCCAAAACACATTCAAAACTAAATCTCCCTGAGGTAATCACATTCTCTTCAATTAATAATAAAGACTGAATGAGGAAGAGCTGAAACTTTTTTTAAATGATGGCAACCACTAACAGGAGCTAGTGGTCAGTTTTATCTACTAGATCTACTGCTTGGGAACGGTGTATGAACAGAAAAACTGCCAGAAAAAATATACCTCCTATGACCCACGTGCCACACTCACACTGTCGAGTGACTTCAACTAATTGATGGGTATAAAAGAATAAATAACCTAAAAGGTCTAACAGGACTGCTTTTTTGCAGATGAAACTGATAGCTAAGCATTGATCACATACACACAAGCAAATGTACACATTATAGTTCACTCAGTGCTCTGAGATCCTAGAATTTGGGGTGAATTACTTTAGACTTCTGTGCAACATGGACCACATAAAGCCAAAAAGGACATTTGTACCCTGCTTCAAATATACCAACAGAGCAGGAAAAAAATAAGAAAAACATTTAGAAACAATATAAATGAGCTTGAAAGATGATGTTCCATCTATGAACAGAATAGAAACACTCTGCCTACAGGGACCTGCTAAAGGAAAAGTAGACTGTCAGCAAGAAGCAAGCCCTGGGTTGAGGGGGAGAAAAACTCTTTTCATATGAAGAAATGCAGCCCAGGTTTAAACATGGAGATGCCTCCACAATCCACATAATGTCCTAAAACTCAGAATGTGGAAGTGTGGCTTGCAGTTCCCAGGAGAAGATTCACAAAGTCTTTTCTGGATACATTTGTTTAAAAAAATAGATCTGTGGATATAGGTGTTTGGAGATTGCCCACGGGGGAAACCCCAGAAATCATACACCATGCAGCACTGTCCTCAGTTATCAGATTGCTGTCATGTTCTCACAGTGCTTGTGTTCATGGAACTCTGATTCTAGTTCACACTGACTTCAAAGTACAAAAGCAGGGAATGTGGGCGATTTTATTTTGGTATGTTGTCAGAATCGTTATATTTTTATTATTAGTTATTGTTGTTGATCTCTGGCTGTGCCTAATTTATAAATTGAATCTTATCACAGTTACATATAGGAAAAAACAGTGTATATAGGGTTCAGAACTACTTATGATTTTGAGCATTTACTGTGGATCTTGGAGTGAATCTTCTGTGGATAAAGGAGAAATACTATATAGTGAATATTAAAATTCCCAGATATAAGATAAGTACACAAAAGCAAAAAAATGGAGAAAAGATGAAGTGGGAAGGGAGAGGAGAAGAAGTAAAAAGAATTAAGATGTGTTATGTACATGTGCCAGCTCCCCACGAGGAATGTATCACTATGTACTGCAAATGTGTACAAATAAAAATTTAAGAAATTTAAAAAGTCATTGTAGGAGGTCAAGCTCTCAATGCGTGGGGTAGGAAAGCAGCGCATGAAAAATGGTAAGAAGGAAACAATCACAAAAATGTATCATAATGATAAATTTTCATGACTAAAAGTTATATTTTCCTAATTTGAACAAGGTCACTAAGTATTCTGCAGAGTGAATATAAGCCCAAATATTACCAGGGCATATTACCATGAAATTTTGGAACGAAGAAGTTAAAAAGAAGAGCCTAAATATTTCCCAAGAGAGAACAGTCAGGCAACATACAAATAGTCAGTAATCAAAATGCTATCAGACTAGCTAAGGTCAACAATGGAATCTAGAAGACAATGAAATAATGTAGTTATGTCAGAAGAAGTTTAAGGGAAATGTAAGTTTAAGCCTAGAACAAATACTATGCCCAGCCAAATAATCAACTATGAGATAAATAAAAAAAGCCACTGAAAACAATTCTCAAAAACGTCTTTTCTGCAGCCTTGCTCAAGAAACTCCTAGAAGATCTTCTTCTTCCAAATGGGTAAAAGAGAGGAAGAATGGGATCCAGGAAGTGGAGGATTCAAATTTCAGCCCACATACAAAGGAAATTCCTTTCAATCCTAGGAAGGAAATTCCTAAAATGACTACGAAGTGAAGATTTAGAAGAGCTAGCTGTGCAATAAACCTAGAAAATTTTGTTTCCAGAAAAGATATATTTAATGAAAAATTATTGACAAATCACTTTATTGGACTATACTGAAAAGGATTTAATGTTTCTGCCAGGTACTCTGGAGAAAGACTTAATGAATGAAAACTAAGCAGGTCAGAGAAGTGAGAAATTAAGCCATGGGTGGTTGGGAAAGACGGAAGTAATTTGCACAATACAGTCTAATTACAGCATATTCTGTGCTCAGCTAGAAGTAATACACAGCTGTAATTCTGGAGGGATGATGGAAGATGGTGTGTTTGAAGAGTTAGTTGTACAAAAGTGCTGAATTCATATCAGCAACAGTGGAAAGGTAACAAGAAACTTCTAGCATGAGTAAAACTATTTATCAAGACTGTTTGGTATTATTGGAAAAATAGACAAATAGACTACTTATGAAACAAGAGAAATACAGAAAGAAAACATTACAGAGAAAGCAACTGATTTTCAACAAAGGAATCAGTGTACCTCATGGGGAAAGAAAATGTCATTTCCCCCAACAAATTGTTCTGAAATGAATGGACAAGCTTATGGAAAATTTTGAATTTAACTGCTACCTTACATTATATACAAAATAATAATTCTTTATAAAACATAGACCTAAACAAAAAAAAACAAAAGCTATAAAATTCTTAAAAATAGGAGGTTACCCTGGCAACCTAAACGTATGTAAATATTTTTTAAAGAGAAAAGAAAAAGCATTAGCCATAAAGGTTTAAAAGGTTGATGCACTGGATTTCATAAAAATATGAAACTTCTGCTTATTGAAGGGCAGCATCAAGAAAATGAAATAGTAAACCATGGAGTGGAATAAATATGTATAATACATACATATCATTTGTATCCAGAAATTATAACTAGCTCCCTCAAAATAACCATGATTAAAGTCTAACTTAAAATGGGCAAAAAGTGATTTATATAGAAGATATATAAATGGCCAAGAAAAACAGAAGACATACAGGAGACAAACATATATTTTATATATTTTGTTAGTAAAAACAAAAAATATACTCAATATCATTTATCATTAGATAAATGCAAAATAAAACCAAAGTGAGATAAAATTTAACTTCTGAAATGATTTAAATTTAAAAGATTAAATACTCTAAATTTTGCTGAAAACAGGGAGCCACTTGAATGCTAACTTATTATTTGTGAAAGTTACAAATGCCATAATAATATTAGAGAATGGATTGGTAATTTCTGACAAATACAAACATATTCCTAATTTTAGAACCAGCAGATAAACTTCTAGATTTTTACTCAAGAAAAAGAGTAATTTATGTACACATGCACACACACCACACAAATGTACTCACATGAATAAAAATGTTTGAGTGGCATAGTTACTTTACTCATAATACCCTTAAGTGGGAACCATACAGATGACCAGGACTAGGGCAATGGAAAATAGATTGTGTATATTAATTCTGCAAAATACTGTTCATCAACTGAAAACTACATAGACCTGAAGTGACACTGATAAATGATAAAAATATTATGCTGTGTGAAACAAGCCAGATAAAAACAATGTACAGTTTGATTCTATTAACATGAATTTTAAGAATAGGTACATCTAATCTACTGCGATGGTGACTGGAACAGTGGATGCCTAAAGCAGATAACTGGGGAGACAATGAGGTTATGATGGGAAGTTTGCATTCAAGTGCCTCTATTTGTGTTAGCGTGTGTGTGTGTGTGTGTGTGTGTGCGTGCACATGCGTGTGCATCTGTTAATAAGTTTTTATTTCTCTCTGGTTAAAAAGTCAGAAGTGGTTCTAAGGTTAAGCACAGGTTTGCCATTGTAAGGGACTGTCAAAGTGTTCTTCAGTGTGGTAATACCATTTTAAATTTTTACAAAATAGGCATAAGGAATTTCCGCATTATTCTATTGCTTATCTTTCACTGTTTAGAGGGGTGTGTGTGTGTGGGGTATGTATTCACTGTTCTGATTTTTATGTAAGTGCTATAGTACACTTAAAATCTGATTTTTCCCATGGACAAGTTTTACCTTTATAGTCATGTGCCACATAATGACATTTTGGCAAAGAACTGCACATGTAATGGTCATTTTACAAGATTACATAAATCTGGCATGATGTTGCATACTCTAATCACAACACTCTGAGAGGCTGATGCAGAAGGATCTCAAGCTTGAGTCCAGACTGGGAAATTTAGCAATTTAGCAAGACCCTGTTGCAGAATTTTAAAAAGACCTGGAGATGTAGCTCATGGCAAAAGCCCTGGGTTCAACCTCCAGTATCACATACACAGAATATAAATATCACCTAATGACCTCATGGCGATTCTTGTGCTTGTGCATTAGCTATGATGTTTTCACAATGACAAAATTGCCTAATGGTACATTTTTTAGAATATATCCCAATGTTTAAGTGATGTAGACTGACAGCCAACTTCTTCTGAATAATAATAGATGTTAGAAGGAAATGGAATAATGTCTGCAAATGTCAAGTAAAAAATATTTTATACCAACTAAACTAGTATTTTAGAGTGAGCACAAAACAAGAAATCTATTTCTATAAATTCTAAAAGAATTTACAACTCAGAGTTGATCCTTGAAAGAATTACTAAAGAAGTTCAATAAATAGGTTCATATCTAAAAAGGAGGAGCAGGACATTGTAAGACATTGTAAGCAAGAGTAATCAATGAAGTCAATGAAAATGTGTTAGTAGGTTACTGTGAGCTTTGGCTTTTACAAAATAAACAACTGTTTCTTAGGATTTAAAAACAAAACACAAACATATACTAAACAACAGTAGCCTTTATAGAAATAGGGACAGCTCTGGGGTGAAAACAAAGTTTATGCTTTGTAATAAAAGCATGTTAAAGTTTGAAAGAATAAGAATAAGATGTTTATACTCGAAATAGCAAAGGCTAAAAAAGAACAAATAATAAGAGCAAAGAAAAGAAAACATAGAGGGGCAAGGAATATGCATGGAAAATAATACAAAACAAAATATTAAAAGAAATCTGATGACCTGGTGTCCAAGAAGTCTGAAAATACTGGTATTTTATATTGTAAATTATTTTTCAAATATTATGCTCAGTACATATTGTACAATAAATATACTGTATAAGATATAAAAGCTTTGGAAACCAGGGAAAAGAGTGCACTTACTGTGCTTTTTTAAGATAAAAAAAAATTGGATTCATTGTTTTAAATCTAGAGATACTTCACTTGAAATGTTGTCCAAAGCTTGAAGTAAAAAATATTGAGCAAATATTTGAAAATGTAACAATATTTAAAATTAAGAGTATTCTATATTTTCAGGCCTGTTAAACATCTCATATGCATCAATTATACTAAATAAGTGGATCTATCTTATACACTGAAGAAAATCTTTCTGACTAGATTTAGAAATCTATCTATATGCAATTTATGAGAGACTCACTTTCAAATAATTACACAGAAATATTAAAATTAAAAGATTTAATGTTTATGGGTAGTTTCCAACAGGTAGATAACAATTAAGAAAAAGATAATGTAGTGATATTAATGACAAAATATACTTTAAGGTGACTTATTTAACAGCGATAGGAACATTCCACCAAGGAGATTTAAAAATCATGTACTTATATGTATCATGCAACACAGCCTTGAAACAACCAATAATAATGACAAATTTTACAAGAAGAAATGAATAGATCCATAATCATTGTTGGAGATATTAACACAGCTGTCTTAGAAATTAATAGGTTAAGAAAAATTTAAAAATTAAGAAAAATAAAGGAGATTTGAATAATGCAATTAAATTACACTGAAAGTTTTACAGTAAATTACTGGTCAAGTAGAAATACTCATTTTTGTTTCATTATAAGATTTAGTATTAAAAACAATGCTCAAAAAATTTTGTGTTAACTCAACACAAAATTTATTAATCAGCAACATTCTTATTGTCTAGAATTTTTAAATTCTTTTTAAAATTTCTCTTTTAAAATGATTTTAAAATTCTCTTTTTTTTGGTATGTCATTATCAAAATGCTCTGCAGTTTTACCAAATTAATTTTTTTCTTAATTTTTTAAGAAATTGCCTTGAATTCCTATGTCATGTAAAGATACTTTCCTCTTTAGGTTTAAAACCTCTGGTTTTTGTTGTTTGGTTGTTGTTATTATTGTTCCCACTGTTCTAATATTTCTTATTCTCTTGATCCTTTCCTATCAGCTATTAAGAGACTTTAAAAATACTGTGAGCTATTCCTGTCTTTCTTGCTAAAGAAAAATACATAAACGCAATTTCCATCTAATCACCAGCTATCCTCTGTCTCTAAACGGGATCAGCCTTGCTCCATCACTGTCATGGTATTTTCTACCAAGTGTTTTATAAATATTAAATGGTACATTTTTTAACATTGTACCCAAAGTGAATCAAGGTCTCTTTATATACCAGAGAGCCAATCCAAATGACACATGTTTGCTTTATCAACCTCTGTGAAAGTCCAGTGGTAATTTATATTGATTACATAATAAGAAACTCCAGGCCTGGTACAACATGTTCTTTCAGCTGCAGAACCACACCTGTAGAAATGTTAACTCACATCTGGTTCCATAAATCTGTTCTTTCTGATCCTCTGGAGAGAAACTTTTATGTAAACTATATAGCTACACGTGGAACAGGAAAGACCAAAACAGATGGCTAAACTTAGCAACCATTTCCACTCCAAGCCTCGAGTTCTGACTTTCTTCCTTGACCTTGATGGCTCCCTATCTGAAAGCTGACTCAATCTTTCCTTTTATGAAAGGCATCTCTTATGAGCTTTATTTATGCTCAGATAACCATTCTGATGTCTTGCTATTATTATTATTAGGAGGTTTTAAGGAAATTAAGTCAAGAATATTAGTTTCATGTGTTGGTAAGTAGATTTTCCCAACTATTTTATGATACAAATTTACCAAAGAAGATATGCTTATTTCCTTGTCATTATGTATTTTTATCTTCATCTATTCAGTTGCTCATAAGTTTTAGACTGAATCTCTACACAACTCTTTCTTGCTTGCTTGCTTGCTTGCTTGCTTACTTTCTGTTTTTGAGTCAGGGTACCTCTATGCAGTTCAGACTTGCCTTGAACTCACTTTGTAGTCCAGGCTGGCTTTGAACTTGCAGCAGTCTTCCTGCCTTAGCCTCCAGAGTGGGCCTGGCCTAAAATCAATTTTAAAAACTAAATGTAATATATCAAATAACTGGTTCCTTTGAAAAATGATTCACTTGCATCAAGTATCTGAACAACATTTAACTTTCCTGTTTCCCCTATGAAGAGATCCGTCAGTGAGAGCAGGCCAGTAAAGAAGTAACCTTGTTAGGAAAGATAGCAAGCCTTATGAGGGAGAGTTATAAAGCCATAAATCAAATGATTTTAGAGGTAGGAGAGACCATATCTATTCTAATTTCTTCATTCTAGGGGTTCACACCCCAGAAGACTGAGTAGCTTGCTCTGTGTCACCAAGTTGCTCAAAGGCAGAAACTAAATTAAATGGATTCTTTTTGCTGTTGTCTAACTGCTAACTCATATTGGAAAGAAAGTGTGGAAGCTGAGCAAAAGGGGGCAGCATTAAGAGGATCTCTAGGAAGCATGTTTTTTTATGACTTTATCTATTATTATATACCAGTAGGTACTTTTCATGAACTATGGTATTTTAAAACAGGCCTAAATCTTTTGATTTCAGGATTTGCAGCAATGCAGATTGGTCTTCTTTTTTATTCCTTCTGTCAGCATCAAAGTTCTCACAAGTAACTGGTAGGATACAACTTTACGAGCAGAGTTCCAGCAGCTCAACACTCAGGTAAACCCTTTCACACTAGTGCTTCTGCCTAACATTGCAGAATGGTGGCAGTGACCGCCCCATTGGCAGCAGCACTGGGATTCCAGCATCTGGCGTTTGGGTGGAGTGAGCTAGGAATCACCTAATGGTCTCAAGGGAAACAAGCCAGAGACCACAGGAAGCTTAAGGTACTTCAGGTGGAAATCCCCCAGAAATCACCGGTCCAGGAATTATATGTTCAAGAAAGAGTAGGTTTATATGTTTTTAATTCATGTATTACTGTTCCATCAATATTTCATGATGGATATATTAAGAATTTTCCATATAAAACATTGCTCCAAGGGGCTTGAAAAAAAATAAAGGACATTAAGCGAAAACCAGGAAGACCTGAATAAAGTATGGAGTCTTATTAATGATAGTGTAACAACATTGACCAATGTGCCTCTGTAAAAGAAGTAATGGGAGTGGGTGTAAGGTATAGAAGAATTCTGTAATATTTTTGCAAATATAATTTAAGGAGTACTCCAAAATAAAATTTTATTTGAAGATTAATAAAACATGGACACACCCATATGATTGCTTGTGCAAACTAAACCCCAAGCATCATTGCTAGGTTCAAACATGCTTTTTTTCTACTCTCTTTTAAATTTAGGTGCTTAGAGCATTTTTAAACTTTAGTGCATTCAGGCATAGATATTAAAATCACAGAAATAACAAAGCATAAGTGTGTTCACATATGTGATCTCATGTGTTAGAAATTTAAATGTTGATGGGAGAAGTTTTAGTGAATTTGAGGGCAACAATCTTCTAAGATTGCACAGCTGTTCAAATGCTGGTATATGCTTTGTTCTCACATAAAACTTAAAGAAAACCCTTTTCTGACTACATTAGAACAAAAGCTTCAAGTGGAGAATTATCTTCTATGATCACCCTTTTCTAGCACTGTGGGGTTTCAGAGTGTCTCCAAACATGATTGTCAATATTGCTTTTAAAGGTGAGAAAGGATTGTGTTTGCCATCAGTCTCACATTATATATTGCGTTACAAGCAGGCGAATATCATACTGTACCCCAACGTATGCAAATATCATGCCAATGAATGGTTTCTTTTATATGAGAAGCCTAAAATATAAATAGAGAAAAAAAGAGGCCCCTGACAGGAAGTAAGAGGTTGGTCTTTCTCAAACGGCATGGGGATCAAGAGATGAGCAGAGGGCAGGAGGAGGCAGGGGAAGGGGGTGGAGAAGGAGTGAGGGCGTGTCCTGTCCACAAACCAACTCCAAACGAGGAATGCAGACATTACGCACTGCAAATGTGGACTAATAAAAATAAAAATAATAATTCTTTAAAAATTTACATGGTAGATGGAGGAAATAATCTAAGAGGGTGTAAGTTGTGAAAACGTCTGTGGTGCTTACCATGTATAGGACTGCTGATTCTGTATCATAATCACAATTTGCATCTTTTTAAAATTAAATTTAGTGCTCACTTAGGCAGCACCTATACTAAAATTAAATTTAGACTAAAACAGACAGAAAGAGACTGACACTGGTTAGCGGGGGAAGCAGAAGTTAGCTGAAGCTGTCATGCACAGAGTAATTTTTGGGAAGCCCAAATATGAATTTCAAGTCTAGACTTCCCTTTACGAGTATATAACTTGTATCTTTCCCTGAAACAACCAGCAAAAGTCTTCATATTTTAAAGGAAAGAGAAAACCGTGTTCACGCTTTAGGATCCTTCGCTTCCTGGGTTTCCAAGTAGAAGATCCCGTTGCTCACTGTCTGGGTGTTACAAGGAAGGCGAGGCCATGAGCAACTTGTAATTATGAAGCAGAGGCTCAAGGAGCCCATTCAGAGTCACACAGACTCTGTGGACAGGAGGCAGGAACTGGGGTTCCTTCCCCAACGGGCCACCACGTGGAATTTCCCACCATGTGGAATTTCCCAATAGGCCACCGTGTGGAATTAGGCCACCTGTATAAAACATAAGAGCCACCAAAACTGGAACCTCACCACAAACACTCTCTTGAAAAAGAGTTAGCAAGCTAGAAACAACTCCCGATGGACGACACAAACACATTTTAGCAGCATATCTAAGACAGAAGTATAAGAAGCTGTGTAAAAGTTTAGAAAAATAAAAGACAAAACCTCTCGACCTCCTCATTTCCTATTTACCCAACTGGGGTCAGTAGCTCTAGGCTGGCTGATCCTAACTACTCCCCTGAGTCTTAGGGCAATGGATAGACATTTCCGTTCCACCACGGTCATAAGTAAACACCTACCCTACAGAGTGTAGCTGAATATTTTTTGTTACCATCAATCTTTGTGAAAGAGAGGCATAGAGTCAGGTGAGGTGGCACATGTCTGTAATCCCAGCACCGGGAGGCTGAGGCAGGAGCATTGCTATGAGTTTGAGGCCAGCCTGGGCTACAGAATGAATTTAAGATCAGACTGAACTACAAAGCAAGGCTTTGTCAAAACAAAAGAAAACAAATCATAGGTCACCATGGATTAAGCAAAGAGCTGTCCAGTGATAATAGGGTATTTTCAACTGTAAAAATCCCAGTGGGAGAAGAAATGGAAAAGAACAGGAAGAGAAGGTGGGGTGGAGGAGAGGAGAGGAAGAACAGAAGGAGAAAGACAGGAGGAGGAGAGAAGAGGAGAAAGGAAAGCAGCAACTAATAGGATATTTATTTTCTTTCAGTTATTTTATTTCACTGTTATCTTTCTTGATTCAGTAATTTTCATTAATTTACTCAAAAAAGAAACTCATTTCGTCAAAATCTCCAAATAAATAAATAAAGAGTATGCAAGTGGCTTCTTCCAGCTGCTTGGCACTATACTGTCCAGGGTTTCAGACATGCTGATTGGCTTCCGGTCAGTGCTGAGAGGGCCCTGCTTGTCCTCTCTCCCTGCAGAGCTGAGGAGGGGCTTCAGAACTGCCCTGTACAATGCACAGTCCAGCATGTATGTTTTGATAATCACAGTGAGTTTCTGAGAACTCACAGTAAGTTGCATGTTAGTGAATCATACAGAGAAAGAGACTTCCGTGAATGTTTATTCCATCTTTTGCCCTCAAAGTTTATTTTTTCTTCATGTTAAACCTTCTTAGTGTACGCTGCTTTACAGCATAAAACAATCCACATTATTGAAGTCATAATAAAGTTAGCTTTGACTGTCGTTTTCTTTTCTCAGACCACACATTTTCAGCATATGTACACGTACAGGACCTGGGTCCAGAGAGTTGAGATGGGTACACAGAATGCACCTCCATGATAGTTAGAGGGACCTGCGTAGCGTAGCAGTCATCCCAGTCCCTGGCCACAGGGGCGGTGGTGGTGGACACCCCAGTCAGGAATTCCCAAAGTAGCTTGTAACATTTGGCGATTTATTTTGAACTGTGTGTGTGTGCGTGTGTGTGTGTGTGCGTGTGTGTGCATGTGCTTGTGTGTGTGTACTTGTGCATGTGTGTACGTGTGCTCAGTTATGAGCTGCAGACTGCCTTCCTGAGCTACTGTAGTCCACACTACACCCCAGAAAGGGAGGCGAAGGGGAAAGAGGAATTTAAGAGCTGAGACAGGAAGAATCAGAACTGAAAGATTTCAAAAGAAAAGCACAGAAGCAGAATTAGATGGATGGATAAGGAGAGGTTGATGAAGGGCAGAAACTATACCATGGATAGGATAACCAGCTCTCCTGGCTTCCCTGGGACCACCCTTGGTTAGGACTGTAATCGTGGACAAGTTATTAATAGCTCCTCGTTGCCCTTTCAAAAGTGTCCTAGTCTGATGGGATAAATGGTACAATTGCTTTTTGTGCAGACTGACTCTGACCCAAGACATAGAGCATCCAGGCAGCACTGAGCCTGGAGCCCAGATCCCAAGATGAGCTTCTGGGAAGGGAGAGGGGGAAACAGTGCATAAGGGAACAAAACGGGAGAAAGGAGACAAGATGTGCTGTATTCCCTCTGGTAACCAATGAGGAGGCCCACTGAGAGGGCGGTGTATAAAAGTGTCGGGCAGATAAAGACAAGAAAACTAAGACAGCAGATAAATGATACAAGCTCAAGTATTTGTAGGTTTCCATATTTTCCCCTATGTTTGGGGATTAGGGATTGTGATCAGCTTGAAGAAAAATGACTGGTAAGGTCATCTCTCTCTCTGCCCTGCGAGGCACCCACGGTCCACCTGTGGCTCTCGGGAGCTGCCTGCCTCTGCTCAGCTGTGTTCTCAGGACAGCAAGCCCCAGCCAGCTCCAGCCTCCCCCACCGCGCGGGGCTGCATACCAGACGGTCTGCAGCGTGGCTTCCCGGCCTTCCACAGATAGGCCACAGAATGCAGAGGGGGCGACTCCCTGCGTCATTTCAGAGACCTCTTTGGACTTCTCGCTGGATCAGAATTTCATGTTGCGAAAGGCAGAAGTAAATGTCAAGGACAAGTTCAGAAGGTCGAGTGATTTCTAGCAAAGCATTTCTTAGGTCCAGAGAAGGAGCTGCAGAAAATATGCTGTATGGGTTTCAGCTACAGTTTTGAACTAGACAATAACACTGGTTGAAACAGGTCTTCCCTGAAATTCATTTGTTGGCATTCGTAACCCCTCTGTACCTCCAAAAATGTGACCTTATTCATGACCTTCCAGGTCTTCACACAGGTAATCAAGTTCAAAAGAGCCTAGTGGGATGGGCCCTGATCCAATATGACCATTATCCACATAAGAAGAAGAAATTTGGGCACAGATTTTTACAGAGGATGAGATACGGACAACACAGCCACGTACCAGCCAAAGACACAGACCTGGTCCTCACAGAGGGGTCCTCACTGTCCTAAAAAATAACCAGTCCTCCTGACACCTTGACTGTGGATGTCTAACCTCCCATATTAGAGAAAATGCATTTCTGTTTGTGGAACTCTGTTATGGAAGTTCCAGAAAATAAATACCCCAGAGGCAGTCTGCTCAAAGATAGGATTTAGGAGAAGTTGACTGGACTGTTCAGTTTTTCCTTTCCCTTAGGAAATTAAATAACACTTCTCTCTCTCTCTTTCACACACATGCCTTCAACTTTACCATCTTTAGTGAATAAATGTGCATTTTCATTCACTAAAGACTGACACCATAGACCTTTCTCTATATTTCAGAGGAAGTAACTTCTACCTGTTGAATAAATGAAGATCCTAGAGATCAATTTTCTGTGCTTGTGAAAAGGGAAACCATCCCTCCTGTCCCTGCACTTGTGTAAATCTCATCCTTTGAAGCCCATTCACTTCTGTTTTTGTTTGTTTTGGTACTGGGAATCTAACTCATGACCTCAGGCTTGCCGGGCAAGCGCTTATGCTGCTGAGCTATACCTTCGGCCCTTAAGCCCAGTCACTTCTGACAGGGCCTCCCTGGGAAGTACCTACCCCAGAGGTTGTGACCATCCCAGCCTTAGGGGACTCTCAGGGTGGAGGATGCTTCTCTCCCCTTCCCAGTCAGGACAGTACATCCTTTCCACAAAGTAAGGAACAGAGAAAAAATCTTCAGTTTTTCTTGTGAGGGGAAATAACTAAAATAACTGTTCTTGAAAACATCCGAAGGACAGAAATACTTTAAAAGAAAAATTTCCTAGATTTACCCCTCCTCCTAAGCCTAAATTTCACTTAGTAACAGTGGCTGGAACAAGAAGTGGAAATACCATGAGAAATTTTATTCTTGCCACATTTATTTCCAAAGTTTTACAAAAGCAAACACTGGAAATCTCATCAGCAGGTTTGACCTTAGAGGGTTGATGGACTTAGACTTTAACCAAAGGAGTAGAAAAAGCTGCAGGAATTTTCAAATTGCAGCTCTTCCAAAGAGACTGACCAAATCGGTTATCTGGGACATACAGATGTAACTTTTAGGAGAAAACCTATTAAAGCTAAACAAATAGGCTTCTGAGGAATAAGTAACTCTATACATGTACTATAAATTATTGTAACCATAGGTGTACGGATGGTTTCTGAGCCAGGGTGTTTAATCAGTGTCATCAGGGAGCTTTCACAAACTACAGACGCCTGGACCCCACTCTAGCTAGACCTACTGAATTGGAATCTTCAGGAGATAGGCTGTAGGGACGTGCAGCTCCAAAAAGTTTTCCAGTTGATTCTCACTAATATGTTGATTAAGATCCACTGGTATATAGAAAAATTGGGCTGCACTGTATAATTTAAATTTGTTAATTGTTGAAAAAGAATAGTTTCTTTTATCAGGAAAAAGCAACTAGACATGCTGAAAATGTTCACAGCCCAAGTTTTAGGAACTGTGTGCTCTAGAAACAGCTTCGCCACTAGTTAACTGGATGACCTTTGTCAAGTCACTTGGCTTGTTATTTCATTCAACAAATATTTACCGGGTTTCAGCTATGGGTTAGGCACTGGGTATATATTAATGGGGAAAAAAAAGATGCTCCCTGCTTCTCTGAATCTTACTGACCAATAAGACAGGCAGACATTAATCAAAGAAACACTGATACACATAAGCTTTTACTTGTATATGGTTAGGCTCTAGTTTCTCATCTGTAAAGTGAAAAATAGATCATCAGTTCCTTTATATATAAAATTCATGGTGGTGGAGATAACCCACAGGGCCCTACCACCAAGCACACCCCAAGCCCAATTCCTCGTATTTCAGTCTTATTGTTAAGATTCCAAATTTCTTGCCCCAACCTTATCATGAACAATAGAATTATATGTCCTAGTTTATTCACTAGGGAAATATAAAACCAGAAGCTTCTGTGAATTCAAAAATGCTTTTTCACATAGTAGTGTCTGCTGGGGAAGGTGACTGTGGCTTGGAGAAGCGGTGCACTGTGATCCGTGGTTCAGTCCAATGGTGAGCCTGTAGCTGACTGTACTGTTAGGAGGTGAGGTCTGGATGGAAGAGGCGAGTTACCAAGAGGGAGACCTGAAGAGTATGTTCTTTTTCTAGGCCCCTTTCTGTCTTTTTCTAGCTCTCTTGCTCTCTGTCTCTCTCTGTTTCCTAGAGACTGTGAGATGAGCAGCTTCCTCCTCCACTCCCTTTCACCACAATGCTTCTGCTTTGCTGTCAGCCTACCATGTACTGAAACGTTTAAAACCATGAACTTAAATAACTGTGTCCCTTAAGTTGCACCTATCAGCTGTTTTTCCCACCAAAACAAAAGCCGACTAATACTGTGTCTCACTAACATAGTGCTTCTTGAAATTATAGAAACAACAGCACATATTGCATGCGATGGATCATTTACTGAGCTTGCTAAAAGCACTTGTTGGAGATACAGATTTGTTTGCTTCTTGCAATAAAATCAGTGGCATTCCAAGGACCCAAGTCCCAGACGTTAGGAACCTACTGACTATACTGATAAAGTAAAAATCATGGCCCTCGAGTGGCCACAGCTCTTGTCTTCCACAGCCTTACCACTGATCATTATTAATGACAGCACTTTTTTCTTCCCTGCGAGCTTAGACTCAGTCTCAGACTTCTTAACGTACCAATTGGCTGGACCTGGCATATAAACAAAAAACCATGGGTTCTCACTGAGCTGTGATATCCTAAGTCCTGCCCAGTGTACAGATCCTATCAATCTAAGTATTCAGTTCTTCCCCCTCAAAGAGCCACAAATGACTTTTCCCATCTCTACGTAGAGGTACATCAAATATTAGAAGGCATTGGTGTGACCTACTTTTTTTCTTTTCGGACAAACAGGTCTGAATCTCTTATCTGTTTTTCATCTGTTTGGCTCTCCTGGTCCCCTCTAGCATTTGATGCACACTCTTGGACGTGTATTTGTCAATGTCTCTCTGAAGAGTGGGCCAAGTGCTCAAAATGCAACCTGTACTAGGTGGATGCAGAGATTTTTACTGTCCTACTGGCCATCATGATGGGTGTTCAGTGGATAAAAGACTGCAAGGAAAATTGTACTTAGACCTGACGTTTCCACTGGTGAAGAGCACACTGGTTTTTATGCCCTCTGCTTATTACTGTGATTTACACTGAGATGTATTAGTTTTTATTTATTAAAATCTGTTTAGTCATAATGTGCTGCATTCAAAAGTTGCTTTCCTTTAGGGCGATCCATGTCACACCTATGCCTCATCTGAGGTTTCTTTTCAACAAAAATGCCTAAACTGCTTTTCACCAGTTTTCCTGAATGGATAATTCTCCTCTTTGTGGTCATTGGTTCTAAAACTATACTTGACTTCTGACTTCTGGTATTTGACCTTTATTCACCTACCTGTAGTTCACTATAGTTGTTGGTGGTATAAGGTCAATTTCCCTTGAGACTGGCTCACTGAGTTATGCCCAGGTAGTCATCAAGAACAGTATGATCTTGGCATTGGGTATTTGCCTCTTTAGAAATTCATCCATGTAAAATTTCTAGTAACATCCCTTGAGAGCTTTGGGGCATTTTTACTAATCTGTCTTCCACACCCAGTTTTGCCTTCTTACTAAAACTGTCTGTTAGGCTCTGAGCAATCACTGATCGGAAAAGGGTAGCTGCCAGGCCAACCGGATAGAGTCTTTCCAGAGGTGTGCCACTGCCTTTGATACCCTCCCCACCCAGGAAGACAAGAGTCATTAGCTGAGATAATCAGGTCTTTTCACTCAGAGTCTGACCTGGAAGTACAGAATTTGACCTAGAACAACGGAATTGTGCAAAGAATGAGGCGCATGCTTAGTGCAGACTCACTGCTAAGGTTACTGGTCCGCTTGTTTTTATCCCTCTCTTTGGAGTCTGATGGTGTTTTGTCTTCTGGATTTCCTCGTGATTCCGTCCATTTACTATTTCACAAGTATCTTAAAATCCTATCTCTTTACTCGAGCTACTGAAATTTACTAAAATGAGGACCTGTTCTTGCTAAATACGTTTGCCGTGTATGCGCCTATATTTCACCTTACCTGTCTGACATCACTTTACTAAGTAAGATCTTTGTTTCTAAAACAATACTTGACTTCTGAGTTCTGGTCTTTGACCTTTATTCACCTACCTGTAATTCACTACAGTTACAGTGTGTGCCAAGATTCCCGGCAAAGCTTCATGTGCTCATAGGCGGGGCCTTTCAGAGCTGACTGGAGCTAGTATGTGTGATACTGGGATCGAGAGTGTGTGGTACTGCATGAGTCCACTGATTGGAATTAGCATATTTCTGGTAACTGAAGCCTCACCCTGGGTGTGGGTGATGCCCACCAATGGGCTTGGACTACAAAGGGGAAAGGAAAGGCAGGCTGCTGCTGGTTGTTGCTTGCTGCTTCCTGCCCAGCCATGGACCATTTCTCCTCTGTGATGCCCCTCTGCTATGCTCCTGTGCCTTGGATCCAACAACTATGGACCCAAACCCCTGCAAACTGTGAGCTAAATAAACCTCTCCTCTTTTAACTTGTGAGTGTCAGGTATTTTGTGTCAGCAATGAGAAAAGTAACTGAGACAAGGGCTCAGCCTGCTGTGGTACTTCACATCTATTCCTGCTGAGAGTGGCTTCCCAGAAGAATGAACATGTTTGAGGCTCACTGGCTCTTGATGCCTGTGGCACTTGTCCCGTACCTGCTGGTCTGCAGCATCCAGGTGAGCCTTGCCTGGCTCCCCAGAAAGTATCTCGAGAGAAGCAGGAGAGAATGTCATATGTGGGTGTAAAGGAATGAATTACATATTCCTACTTAATGTGTTCCTTCCCAAGTAAGATAATTTCCTGGGAGTCAAGGGCTTTCATTCTCATATTTACCAAATAATACCAGAACCCTCCGGAAATGATTAAAATGCAATTTATCTTCAAACTATCCATCAATGTTGTATATGTATGTATATATACACACACATATTTAAAATATATATATACATGTATAACATATATGTGTAGAGATATATATATACTTTAAAAAATACATTCATCAAAAGGACTGCTTACAAAGAACATACAACCAATTACAATAATTTTAAAAATTGTTTTCCTTTAACTGTTCTCTCATTGCTCCTTAACAATCCTTTATGAAGCCCGTGGTGCTCTCCTGACATACTTCATTGCAGCATTCCTGAATTTCCCTGACTCTCACAAACTCCCCATAAAAACTGCTTCCTCTCTGGAGATGGTCTCCTTTTCTTTGGAATGCAGGGTTTCTGAGGCAGTCTCCTCCTACACATCTGTACATTTCCCTCCCCCTCCCTCCCTCCCTCCCTCTCCCTCTCTCCTTTTTTTCCTCCTTCCCTCTTTCCCCCCTCCTTCCCTCTCTCCCTCCCACCCTCCTTCCTTCCTTCCTTCCTTCCTTCCTTCCTTCCTTCCTTCCTTCCTTCTCTCCCTTTCTTCTTTCCCCTTCCTTCTGTCCTTTCTTCCACCCCTAGACAGGAGCATCTCCAAGCCCATGCTGTTCTGTTCCAGCCTTGTCTACTGTGGGAGTCCAGGCTTCACCCTCTTCCCTCCTCTCCTCCCCAGCTCAAGGTATCTCACTGGCCAATTATGAAGGGCAGGTTTACACAGAACCTAAAGTTTCAGAGATTTATCAGATTCACAGAGGTTTTCACAACAATGTAGGAAAGAACAAGAGACCAGTAATAGGAGGACGATCATATCACCTCTTCCCATAGTCCGTGGCACCCTCCCTCTTCTGATCTCTACAAACTTTCCCCACAGCCAGCCAATCAGACATTTGGGGGACAGAATCAGAGTGGCTCCTATCTTTAGAAAATGCTCTTACATCAATTCTGCCTGTTCTTAACTTTTTGCTTCTACCTAAAAATGAGAAGTGGCTTTCCCCTAACTCAAACATATTTGTGCCATCATCTGTGAATGCAGGGCTTCTGTCAGTTTTCAACTTGGATGGGGAAAGTTCCATGTTTGGGTAGGGAAAGGAGAGTTGGTGGGGTGGAGGGCCATGGGGAAGGAATGAGGGATGCTACCAGGGCTCAGTCACAGTTGGGAGTACTCAAGTCTGAGACCAGCAGATGAGAGGCAAGCTCCCTGGAGTGGTCTGGTCTCAATACGAACAGGAACCACAGCCAGGTGCTCCTGATTACCTCATCCTGCCCACAAGGCCCGGGCTTGACGTGCTGGGATTAATTCCATGCTTCTGGCTGGAGGCAAAGAAGCCGCTTCATTTACTAAGGCCTTTCTGTTGTCAGCACTTTTTCATTGGTCTTCTGTTCATCTGAGTGCTCAGAGTCCCTGGTTCCTAGCTATTGCAAAAGCTACTCACGGGCCATCTTAATACACTCTCTGAACTTGGGTCCTCCTGCTTTCTACTCCTTGAAGCCCAACTTCAGTCAACATTGAGATAGACCAGTATTCACTAGACTCTGGGCTCAGGGTTCTAGAAAGTACTGCTTGAGAGTTCTCTGATATGAGGAAGGAGGGGATAATTAGAGACACTAGATAGAGTGAAGGATACCAGTCACAGTGGGTAGCATGCTCAGGTGGCTCAAATTCAAAGCAGCTTAGGGTGCACACAGGGAAGGGGAGACGAAAGGCCTCATCTCATTTTAACTAGTACAAGGTCTAGGAGAAGCATTCTAATGCCCATTCTACAGACGAAGCCAAAGATTTGATGACTTCCTCAAAGGTCAGGAAATTTAAGCAGAGGAGCCAAAACTAGAACTGAGGGCTCATCTTGGTGCCCACGAGTTAAGCCTGAGCTGAAAATATCTGCTTCAGTGACCCAGCTACTCAGAACCTATGGTCATCTGCTCTAGCTTGACAGATGACTTTCAGTTAAGAAGCTAATGGTTCTATTTTCGGGCTTTTAGAGACTTTTACCCAGAAAACCCCTTTCTAAAGTCTGCAAATTCTTTGGCAGCATCTTTCTAACCTCCTCTTTAGTCCTACCATGCTATTTGCATTCCACTTTGTCAGCATTTCCCCGTCCCCCACCATGGCCTCACATTTCTGAGCCATGTGACAGACAACATGCAGATGGAAGCTGCCTAAGGCCTAAGGCCTTCTCATACCCATCTCTAAGTCACTTTGCCATCCTGCTACAGAATGACTAACTAGTAATCAGACTTCCACGAAAATAACAAATGGAGACAATTATGTGTGTTTTTAAGAAAAGGCCTACTGAAGTGCATTTTGCTCATTAGCATAAAGATGACCCAGCCCACGTTCTGGAACTTTCCATGGCATGCCAGCCCACATTCTGGAACTTTCTATGGTGTGTCACAAGACCAACCTAGTCCATCTGCAGAGAGTAGGAGGTGCTCAGGTGCTCTTCAGGGAGCCACTCAGAATTGTTAATAGCACACTCTCTGGGAATAGTTTCATGTATTGTTTAAATCTTTTATATTTTGAACCTGGTTCTCCTTCTCTTTTGTAATGCAAGAATTGTGCCTTTATTTAAGAGAGGAACCTTCATTGAATCTTTTAAGTCATACATTCAACTGGTTTTAATAGTGGAATCAATGCTATACTTCCCTGTGGACCAATCCATTGTATCTTCCTGTAGATCTTTTTTTTTGAAAACAGTGTTTCACTGTGCAGTTCAGGCTGGCCTTGAACTCACTTTGTAGCCCAGACTTGCCTTGAATTCACAGGGATCCTCCTGTCTCAGCTTCCCAAGAGCTGGGATCACAGGTGTGCGCTACCACACCCAGCTCCTGCAGGTTTTAAAATCAACTATCTCTAGGGATCTTTTTTGTTCCAGAATTGTGCCATTATACTTCTCTTTATTAAATGATTTTAATAGAATGAAGGTTTTCTTTTTGTAGTTTCACTGAATTCTGTTTACTTCCCTACTTGGGGAGTTATGTTCTAGCTAATAGTGAACAGGAGGAGAATAAGAAAGAGAACTGCCTGAAGCTCAGTATGAACTCACATCAACTCGCTTCAGCCACAGGACAGCACGAAGGATGTTATTACAGAAAATGTGTTATGCTGAGGGGTGGGAAGCAAGAGTGTCATAGAAATCCCTGAACGTTCGGGGATTCTGCAACGTTGGTTTCAAGATGGAATTTATCTTCAAATCCCAAGATTATAGATTTCCTTCCAAACTGCATTCCCTACACGGTTTAGAGAACAGTTGAAAAAGAAATTGCTCTCCATATTTTGATTGACATTAAAAACACTGTGAAAATAGTTTGGAATTTGATCTCTCCAAGGGAAAGACAATAATCAAGCTATAGCTTTCGCCTGCAGCCTTTTTCTCACACTTACTCAGAACTGTTCCAGGGAAAGAAATTCACAGAAAAGCCTATTCTCATCTATCACTTCTAGAAGGAGAAGGAGGCATTCTCAAGAAATTGCCCCTTCATTCCTAAGTGCAAAGAGAAAAGGTCATTAAATGACTCTCAATCTCCAACCATGGTATTTCATAGAATAAAATCAAATTGAATCAATCACTGGAAGCTGGTGTCTTTAACGTTCACATTATTAAAAATGATCAGATTTGCCCTCTTTCCACATGCCACCTAGGCTTCACTGAAGTTCTAGCCGTACATGTCTGGTTTCTCCAAATGAGCTGGAAGGTTTTGCTGTTTCAGTTTACAAGCGCCTCTGCATAGGCTTGTTAACAGGAGGGATCCTTGAATACCAACCACTTTGTTCTCGGCCACTTTTTTGACCATGTATTGCCACAGCACTGAAACTCCCCCGCCCTTTATAATCAGGTCTTTCTAAAAGGAGTTGCAGACTACTACCAGCTCCCTTCTGGTACTTCTGTCTAAGATGCCCAAATACGTCTATCTTGAAATTAAAGCCTGTCTGCTTCCTTTCTGGAACACATTTCAGATATAGATCTTTTCAAGTTCGCTAGGCATACTCAGGCACACTTTCAAATAAAAAACAAGACTTACTGAGAAATCATTTGGTAGGAGCTCTAAAAGCACACCCACTAGTGCATGTATTCTTTTGTTATTAGGTTTTATATAGGAAATAGAACAGAGTAAACATCTTCTGTCTTAGCAAATATCACATCAATGATATTAAACTTAACTGGCAGTGGTGCTGCAACCCTCAGACCTTATTTTCTTGCAGGGCTGAAAGGCCAGTTCATGAATACTTACTGCAGAGTAACACAGAAACACCTTTGGTTAAAAACCTGTCACTCTTGTGGTTCCTTGTGATCTAAAAATTGTTGCCATTATTTTTAAAGCAAAACCTTTAAATATATCTGATAATAAAAGATGCAAAAGAAACCTCTGGGTGTACAGACTGCTAACCGTGCCTGTGGATATCAGGTACGATCCCACCTCGCTCTCCCAAACAAAAGACCACCCTCATCAAAGTTACCGGTGCTCCCAGAACACAAATCATATGATTTCAATGTCTCTTCTCTTGTCCCATCTCTAGAAACAAAACTTGAAATCTCATCCTGTTTGTCTTCCGGCAACATAGGCAGGGCAACGACACCCAGACCAGCCCTGGGAATTTACGTGGTTTATTGCCTTGAACAGTCTTGTGTCTCCAGTTTTCTTGGCTAGGAATGCTGACCGAAACCCGGAGAAAGTCCCCAGCGTCTCTGAGGAGAAAAAAGAAAGGCCGCTGTACCTTACCTCCCTGAGGCTGCAACTTCTTCCAGACGACGACGTTGGAGAGGAAGGACTGATTCCCTTAAGCAAGAGCGCAGCGAGAGAGCAGTAGGCAGGCAGGCAGGCAGCCTAGCGCACAGTGCCCTACTCAATAAAACTGCAGACCGCCCTTCTTGGCCCCTCCCCGAAGTCCACGCTAAGCGAACACATAGCCCCTATGTTTACAGTCGCAGGCAATGGTATGCATTGTCTTGCAGTTTTTCTAATAGGCAGCCAATGACGACACCCGGCCAAGGTAATGCAGTCTGCCTGAGCAGATGCCTGTCATTCCCTAGGCATGCTCAGGAAATCACTCATCAGAAAAACCAAGACCTAAAAAGCTCTGAAACTGCGAGCAGGCTGCCAAAACCAGCCTGCTCCATGCCCTTTTTTGGTTATCCTTAGCAGAGCCTCTGGAAGGGGATCCATTGTCAGGAACAATCATAAGAAATGTTAATCTTGGAGAAAGAGGCTGTCTTGTAGAACACAAATGGAGCTTTAAAAAGAAAGCACATCCTATGAGAGGAGAAGCTAGCAGTTAGGTATGTTTGTGGGGTGGGAGTGCATTTCTTTTCAAAGTACTTGCATGTACAGAACGAATTTAAATTGTTATGCAATTTGAAAACCTGAAACAGACAAGATCCAGGTCTGCCTTACAGACTAAATTCTAGCCTGGAAGAGCTACAGCCCCCTAAAACATGTCTATGTGTGTTATGAAAACAATTGACCGTGTTGCTTTTTTTTTAGCAGGTAGGTTGGCTGGAATAAACCTCGGGCTGGAATTCAGCTAGGCAGGGTCCTAAGGCTTGTGTAGGCTCCTAGGTTTTCCATGTCGAGCTGCTTCCCCCACCGGTGTGTCCTCAATTGTGGCAATGAGGAGATAATGCTAGAAACTGATGCTCGACAGAGAGCTATGAAGAGACCCGGCACCTGCTTTGGAGCTGGGATAGACAGAGGCATATGTCTGTCCCGGTAAGACCGAGGTTCTAGTGACTTCTGGAATGTGTGTGCTATGGGAGAGTCAGAATTAGGAGATGCTGCATTCACATGCAGTTAACTGTCCCACACATGCCTTCAGCTTTTCAGAACTCACTCAGTTAGTACTTCAGTCAATAAAACATTTCCTCCCTCTGGAGTTCCTACTGTTTGTCAGCCCCACAGTTAGGTCTCATTATTGTTATGTGTTTGGACACTCTTTCACCACTCACCAAGAAATTTTAAATATTTTCCCTGGCTAATTACAACTCCAGGTGCTTGGTCTTCAAAAAGTTAAGGTTTTACTGAAAAAAACTGTTCCTTCTTCAGGAAGATTTGAGTTAGAAATGCTCTCTATTTAGGAAAAACTCCCTTCCTTTAATTCCTAATTCAGCATACTTGGGAACTATGGGGTGGTTTTGTTCTTCTGCCCTCCAGTGTTAAGGAGTTTTCCAGAAGCAGCTGGCCTGACTCTGTATACATCTCATTCTTAGGGAGGCTAGGTAGTCCCCTCCCCGCTTCTCAACCGCCCTTGCTGCCCAGCACGAAAAAGCTACAGTGAATGCTGCTCCACAGACAGAAAGTGGGCTTCACCATCTTAAATTAGAAATCCGATGCTGTTTTCCAGAGAAACAGACTAAATAGTTGCTTGATGAGAAGAGTGTAGTCAGGGTTGCAATTCAAGTTCATGTAGCGCCACTGGCATCTGTGGAACAACACCATTTATAAAATTGCTCCTATAGGAAAATGTCTTTTGATCCCAAATAAATGATTCGCAAATAAACTTTTGGAACACAGCCAGCAGACATCCCATATGTGGACAGTTTGGAAAGATGGAATCATATTTCTTAATGTGGTAAATGGCTGAACCTAAAGACTTTGTAGGGCAGACATCAGCAAATTCTGCAAACAGCTCAATCATGATGTACAGATACAACCTCAGTCCAGAGACGTTCCAGGCACATGATCTGCAGGTAGTATCACCCCGTAACTCAGGGAAGCCTGTTTAAAAGTGCTATATCCCACTGCCACTATCGATTTCATACAGAGCAACTTTCTCCCTTGTTTCTTAGGAATGTCTTTTGGTTGAACAGCATCCGGGCACAATTTTACAATGTACAAATAAAACAAATACCAGCTTTCTAGAGGAAAGAAAATTTGTGCTACAAATGGGGAAAATAATATCAACAGGAAACATGGAAGGGACATGAGTTTTGCATGGTTTTTAGAAGATAAAGAATTACATATTTTTGGGTTATGCCTTTTGAAAAGAGAAGCATGTTTCCCTAGATAAATTTTGGGTAGTTCATATATATACAGGGTACAATGGACAATCATACATAAAGCCTATTTTATATATTTGAAAATAGACATGTTCAGCAAATTAGATTAGAAAAATAACTGAATAAATTTCATGTATGTATTCTGGGGATTGAACCCAGGGACTTTCCACTGAACTAAATCCTTGGCTCAGGTTTTGTTTACTGAGGTTCTTACTTGCTAAGGGCATTCTGGATTCAGGCTTGCTGTCCTCGTGTCTCAGCCTCCCAGAGTTCTGTAATTATAGTCAGGTGTTCCTATCCAGCCTTTCTTTTTTTTTTTTTTTTTTTGTAACTCCTTTTTTATTTTTGAACAAACAGAAATAAAAGGGAATGAAAGGAAAAACATACTCCATTCTCTGCCATGGTAAACTCTACTTTCACATTTTCTTTTCCCCAGAGATATCTGTAAATAGCACTAAAAATACATAGGATTTATATAGGAAATTCATATGAAATAGATTTTCCACTTTGCCACCCCAGATAAAGCAGACTTTGTCTATCATAGGCTATATCTACCTACCATAACGAAGGTATAATCAATCTAAAGAGACATTTGGAAATATCTGGATGACTCATCGCATTTTTTTGGTTCTCAGTGTTTTCTATCATGCAGATCAGTAGCTAGCAATTATATGTTGATTTGGGAAAAGTAAAAACAGGCCATTTTTTTCATATAAAATTACCATCACTTCATTTAGCTCATGAAAAGTAAATATAGTTCCAGCATAAAAGTATCTACTTTTCTGAATAGAAAAAATTTGAAACTCTTAAAAGACAGCAGAACACCTTTTCCATCCTTTTAGTCAAATGCAACTCTTCCAGATACCCATGCTTATAAAACAAAAGCAAACTGGTAGAATCCTGATAGAAAACTTGGACAACAAAGTATACATGTACACATGCACACAAAAAAATTTAGACTAAGTGCACTTATGAACCTAGATTTTTAAAAATTAGCAAATTGAATTCAAAAATATAAAAAAAGAAAAAAAAAAGACCAATATATGGGTGGTTAAAAATCTGAACATTTGTTCGAATATAAACACTAGAAATTTAAGATTTTTTTTAAATGTGAAAAAAGATCATTTAAATAGATAAAGAATATATGTGGGAAAATTAATAATTACTTATAAAAATTTATCTCAAAAAATTAGGAAAAGAATATAAATGCAATGAGAAACTTTAAATGGAAATCTACACCTAACGTCATGCTTAATGTTAAAAGCATTTTTTTAACCAGTGAAAAGACTCTCTCTTCCACAATTAAAAAAATATGCTGGAGGTCCTAACCAAGGGAAAAAAGCAAAAAATGAACCACTGGGAGTAGAAAGAAAAACAAATATCTTTACTTGTATGATACGATTATTTGTGTAGAAAATTCAAGAGCTTACAAGAATGTTGGAAGTTTAGGTTCAGAATGCAATAGTCCAGAATTCCTTTAAGAGACTATCTCTAATTCTTAAACACAATGAAAACTATGCTAGCACAATAACAAAACATATGTATTACTTGAGAATAAGTGTCATTAAATATGCCCAAGAAAGCTATAAAACCTGATTTAAGGATATAACAGATCCAAATAAATGATGAAATATATCATTTTCCTGGATGGAGAACATCAAAATTATACAGATCTAAATTCTGCTCAAAATAATTTATAATTTAGTTTTCCAGTTACAATCCCCAAATGATCTATTTTTCAGAACTTGAGAAAATAGTAAATATAAGAAAGTAAAAATGTGAAAATTGGTAACCAGCTTTTAATAGATAATTTCTAATTAAGATAAATGTGGTTGGTATAAGAATAGATAGATAGGTTAATAAAATAAAGTGTAAAGGCTAGAAGCAGATTCAAACACATATAAGAACATTTTAAGCAGGGGTAGAACGCTTAAAGTCACTGAAGAAAGAGCGTACTACTCTCTTGATGGTCTTCCACAATGGATTATGTGGAAATAATAAACTTGGATTCAAAATTCCTACACTAAAGAAAAATAAGCCAGAGTATATGAGAGACAAAAGTTGGAAATTATGAGACAAGATCGTAGATGTGTATTTTTATCTCAGGGAATGGAACATTTAAAACCAAACTTACAAATAAAAAACTGATAAATTTGAGGAAGTGGTTGAACATGGCAAACTGAACAACCAGTGCTTATTTATTTCTGTTCCTTCTCTCAAACCCCACCAAAATGGCAGTAAAGAATAAAAAGCCTACATGATCCCTACAAGTCAAAGAGCCCTGGAAAGGAGTCAGCAGGAGTCCAGACACCAGACGAAATTTAGAATATGGAAAATGGACAGATGGCTGGTAATTCACTCAACAGAGCCGGGAAAATGCATTCCAGTCCTGTGGGCTGGTAGGCCAATAACAAGATGCTGATTCATGCCTCAGCCTGGAGGGGGGCGCTCGGGATTTGGAAACCTTGGGAATTTCTGAAGGTATGGAATGGAGAACTGGTTTGGTTGAAAACCTAGCAAGAAACTCAGATAGCCTGTTCTGCCCAGTGCTAGATGAATACCACTCTCAACAGGACAGAAAACTAGAAATTTGTTCTGTTTATGTTTTGAAGAGAAGTGATGGACTCATACGTACCAGGCAGAGACTTGAGGAGGGAAGAGGCTACCCTGAAAACCAGCATTCCAGCGAAATCCAGTTCAGTCAGCAGTAAACATCCACAGACCCCCTCACCTTCTGGGTTCCGGGGTCCCCGGACACTAATGCTCAGAATTGCCTTCTTGCAGGCACAAACATTGAGGGATCAATGAAATACCTGGCTCTTTGTCCAAGGCCTTTTAGAGACTAGCACCCCATGACTTCCAATCAGGTGCCAGAACCTCAATCTTAAATATAACAAGTTAAGGACTCTCAGAGAACAGACTAAGCAGTAGGAAAACAGACTCAGTAGAAGAAGGTAGCACAGGAAATGGAAGAACTCTTCGAGGAAATAACTTTAAAAGCTATAGCTATGATTTACAATGAAATAAAATAGAACTTATTTCCACAAAACAAGAAAAAGGAGCTTTGAAAGTCACTCTCAGGGGGACACTTTTGTGTGTTGTCTTTAAGAATGCGTATTAGTATAGCTAATATGCAAAGCAGTATAGTGGTTCCTCAAAAACCTAGAAATAGAACTGTCATATGTTTCAGCAATCCCATGACTGGATATTTATGCAAAGGAATTTAATTCATTTTTTTCCCCAAAGATCATAATTAGCTTTATCTGTAGTTCTAGAATCGGGCAACACTTTGTTCCTTAAGAGACAATGAATGTTCTGATGAGCTGAGCAAGGAGGTTGGTTTTACAGAGAGCAAAAGACTAAGGAAAGCAGAAGCAATGAAAAACAGATTGTTTATTTCAAAGTTACTTTACATGGTGAAAACAGAGTCGGGGGCTGCTTTATTAACTGGATCCCTTTTGATGAATTTCTGTAGGCCTCTTATTTTTGTTTTTGAAAAACTATTCTGAGTTCAGTTTGGTCATGTGGCCCCTAGCATGAGTGACTCTATCTGGTTTCACCTGCTTTGTTGGAGCCTAGTGCAGGAGGCTAATCCAAAATGGTGGCCTCCTATAAATTGTATTTAACATTTTCTTTCCCCTCATGACTCTACAGGACTCTAGGAGAATGTGATCCGCTCTGGCATCTTCAGGGCCTCTTGTGAGCCTGGAACACACCATTGCCACCTTCCCTGAGGCAGAGTCACCAGGCCACACCTTTTTGTTTGCACTGCTTTCCTAATTTTGAGGTCTTTTCCATCTTGCCCAGCTTACTCCCTCCCCCAGAAACCAAGCAGGTGAATCGGGAGGTCTGTCCTCTCCTTGAGAAGCTAGAAGACCAGGTCTTCACTTGTCCAAAGTTGACCAGTGGGAAGACAGTGTAGCAGTGTGGGATGGAGCTTAAAAGTCAGTTAGATATGTGAGTTCTGATTCTGTTGTTCAGCTCCATGAGCATTAGCAAGTTACTAAAACTCTTAGAGTCACTACTACCTAAGGAAATTGCCTCTTACACTGTGTGCCTGCCTTATTGGAAATGGGAGACTTCTGCACTTCCATGCTTCGTGTGGCCCAATTCATAACAAGTGAAACACATAATCAGCCTAAATGTCCATCAGCTGACAAATGGAAGAAGAAAATGTGATACACAATGGAATATAATTCAGCCATAAAAAAGGATAAAAACCTGTGAGTTGCAGCAACAAGGATGGAACTGGAGAACATTACGTTAAGTAAGTCAGGCCCAGAAAGACCAATACTGTATGATATCACTTATCTGTGAAAGCAAAATGTTGATTTCATAGGAATAGAAGATAGGATTCAGATCTTGGAAAGGACGCAAGGGAGGTGGAATGGAGAGAGGGTGGTGAAGAGGTGCAGGGTGCAGGTGGGCCTGAGGTAACTCCTGTGTTCTATAGTACAGGACAGCTACGATCGATAACAGTTGAGCAGTAGAGAGCATTTGGAATGTTCCCAACACAGAGCTGTGAGAAATAGCTGAAGTAATAGATAGTCCATTACTCTGATTTGATCATTGCACACTATACAAGGATCAAAGTGTTACTGCCTATAAACATGTGCACTCATTATATGTTGATTAAAGCTCAAAATACATTTAAAAATAATGTGAGAAGTCACTTTCAAAGTACAGGAAAAGAACACTTGTAAGTAAAAAGGTACAATGGCAGAATTATATAAAATTCAGTTTAAGAAATACAAGGTAAAGTTTAGGAAAAAAAATCTTGCAAGAAAAGAAGATTGGAAAAAAGGAGAGAAAAGTTAAAAGTAATAGAAAATGAATTTCAAATTCAACACCTGAGTATTTCTGAAAACCAAAAAGAAGAAAGACCGGGAAGAAAATTATTCATGGGAAACAATTAAAAGAGATCTCTTGAAACTAAAGAAGTCTCCAGATTCAGAGGACCCATTGGGCAAAGAATGAACAGTGCTGTGGCTTTAACGTGTCATCCAAAAACTCTTGTGTTAGAAACTTAATCCCCCAGCTCATATGTCAATGACATTTGGAGGCAGGGACCTTGGGAGACGATTTGGATTGGATGAGGTAAGGAAGGTGGTGTTCCTGGCTTTACAAGAAAAAGAAAGACCTGAGCTAGGAGCTACACGAACTTCTACTCTTCATGTACTCAATCTCAGGTATTCTGTTATGGGAACAGAAAAAAGATGAAGACCAACATACTTCATTCCAAAGTTATCAAGTTCTTGAGGTTACAAGCTCATATGAAGTGGGGAAAAGTTGACATAGAAACCAGAAAACAAGAGAGCAGCCAAGGATCAGGACACAGGTCCAATACAAGTAAAAGGTAAATTGCATGAAGACAGTGAAAAAAATCACAGGACAAGAGCTGCATATGGTTTAGTAAGCAGCTAGCAAAGACTGGAACTGAGGGCTCCAGGAGGGTTCTTCAGGAAGAGACAAATAGCTGGTGGAAATAGCTAATGGGCTGATGGAAAACATTTGAGATAGAAAAATAAGTGAGTAGAAGATTGAGATTATCATGATTTCAAGAAAGGCAACAGATGGTACCAGAGGAAAAAAGTAACCACTGGGCAATGTATTCTAACAGTGAGAAAAACTTATAGTCATAATAATCAATCTCACCAAAACAATGATGATGTAATTAGACTCAGACGACCACAGGCAAGAGCATGTCCAAGGATTTCAGTGGACAAGAGCGGGAAACCTTAACAGAGAATGTCTCCTATTACACCTTTCATAAATAGCAGAATTAGAATGTTATTTAGGGATGGAAAGAAATACCTGAAAGAATAATGAAAAAGTTCACTTTTTAAAATTCATTCATTGATAAGTGAATTTCTGTCACATGGGCAAGGCCTGTTCTGGGTGTTATGACCTAAATGCATTCTGGTGGTAGAAGACAGAAACACATTCATGGATCCATAAATGTAAAATGTCAGGCAATGGTAAGAGCTGTAAAGAAAAAATCAGAGAGGATAAAGAAATAGAGAAAAGCTGAGATGTCTTCTCTGAGATGTGAATAAGGAAAATTACTGAACAACAAGAATCTACAAAAGAGCAAAAGCATTCAAAGGTGAGCATAGCAAGCACATAGTAGAAAAACAGCAAGGTCCGGAGAAGTTGGGGAGGACTGAGAGTCAGCAGCCCCATTGGATCATGCAGAGCCTCAGAGCCATGCTCAGGGCTTTCGGTTTGCTCCTCTGTCCCAGAGGAAAAGTCACTGGGAGATGCTGAGCTGGGAGGAAAATGGTCACCTGACTGCCCTGCGTAGAACAGATGGCAAGGCTAAGAGAGCAGAGGCAGGAGGGGCTCTTGTCCCCTCACGGCAAGAGGCAGGGCTGGACTAGGACGCTAGTGGCCGGGAGTGATGTTGAAAATACTGTTTCCGATGTGTGGAGACTCACTGACAATTTGAATGAGAGATATGAGGAAAAGAGAGGAAACAAGGACATATATTTTAGGGTCTGGACCGTGAGAGGCCGGCACCACAGAAGGAAACGGGTGGCGAGGGCGGTGTGGATTTGCAGGGAGAGGTAGAAATCACACTGGACACATGTTAGGCACATTGTAGGGTAACTGGCACCTAATGGCACCTAATGCCAGTCGTCCAAGGGACTTGATACACACAACTAGTGTTCAGGGAGTGGCTTGAGGCCTGAGAGTCATCTTTATAGAGGAGCTGAGAGCACCTGCCTGAGAGGTTCTGAGCACGGTGGTGTGGAAGATGCTTATTCTTGTTAAACATCATATTTAGTGTCATTTAACTTTTAAAATAGTGTAGCTTGTGACAGACTGGAGCATTGTTATCAATCATTCATTTTGTTTTCTTAAGGATTAAACACACTCTTTGCCCTCTGTTTCTGCAATGCTTTCTCTAGCTGGACTTGCCTATCTGTTTTCCTTTGCTGGAAACTTCCAGAAGTGATGGCGTGTCTGTTCAAAGACACGTGAAGAGGCTTCACCTGCTTTGCCTCTGCTTTTGCTTGAGCACCTGCCCTTTGCTATGATAACAGCACATCAGGTGTGGTACAGTGATAGTTCCCCTAGATGTGTTTATCCAGAGCCTGTGGATATGAGTTGTCATTGCAGATGTAACTAAGTTAAACATCTGGGGTAGCATCATACAGGCTTACTGAGGTGGGGTCTCCTCCAAGGGCAGGACCCTGATAAGAAAACATAGAAGGAAGATTTGAGACCAGACAGAAGAGAAGCGGGTGGGAAGACAGAAGTGGGCAGAAGTCACAGCCCTGTGTCTACAAACTAATGACAGCCAGTGACCACCAGAAGCCAACAGGGAGGTGCTGAACAGATTCTCCCTCAGGGTCTACAGAAAAAGCCAACCGCTCTGTCGACACTTAGGTTTCGTACTCTTGGCCTCCCAAATGGTGGGAGAAAAAAAATGTCTGTTGTTTTAAGCTGCGCAAGTTGTGTTAATTTGTGACAGCAGCACAGGAAACTAATACACCCCAGATAGCAGCCGCTCTTCAGCTTGGTTTCTAAACCGAGAAGATGAGACTCAGACATGTGAAGCTGAGCCCGGCCAGCAGCCCCCCTGGGACCAGCAGGTCACCGTGTCCCCGGCCTCGCGTTCAGGGAGCGAGAAGCACACGTTTCTAACCGGAGGCCAACGAGATTTTGGAGCGGTTTTGACAAAGAAAAAGGTAACTAATATTTGTATGTATTGAGTAAGAATTAAATGAGAGGGAAGATGTGGTTACATCAAGATGTAGCGGCTTTCTGCTTAACAAATGGTACCATATATGAAGTAAAAGGATCAGCTAAGAGAAGAACTTTCATATGTGAAACCAAAATTAAAATCTAGAATATCAAAGAATTCCTGTAAGGAGAGAGACAGATGGAAAGAGAAAGACAGAGAGACACAGAGAGACAGAAAGGGAGAGAGAGAGACAGACAGTGACATAGACAGAACGGGAGAGGAGGGAGGGAACAGGAAACAGACATAGGAGAAAATAATCCACAAAGGCCTTGAAATGAGGCTTCACCTCATTAGCAATTAGAAAAATGCAAGTTCTAGCACTGAGGCTGCTTCACATCCACCAGCCTGAGAAGAAAAAGTGCTTAATCCTGAAAACCTTCCTCTGCAGCAAAGATATAACAGGAGCCCATTAGAGCATTGTCTCTAACCGTGAAAGTAATGAAACAAATGCACAAGGAAGCCCAGGGAGGGCGACAAGTTCTGGCGTAAGAGGGGTTATTGCATAGTAGCTAAACTGAGTGAATCTCTTGTTCCTGGATCTCAAAAGCATACTGAGTGAAAGCAAGGCCAAAAAGAGACAAAAACCAAACCAAACCAAACCCAAACACAAAAGGGACACCAGCTTGTACTAGAAAACAAGAAAAAACCAAAGACGAACTTTGTGACTGTCTTGTTGTTGAGACACTCAGAGCCTTGAGGAGGAAGCTCTCTTTTGGTTCACAGTAGTATATGCAGGTTTCAGGCAGGACAGCAGGCAGAGGGCTTAGCTGAAGAGAAGTTGCTGGGGTGCCGATCACACAGGGGCGTGAACTCTTCCAGCGGGGGTCTAGCCACTGCCATTGTGTATCACTGCCTCTCCCACAGAGCCCCGCTCCCAACCCAAGTCAGCTGTCTGCCTCATAATCCAGCCACCTCCCAGAACTGCACCTGTGGGTGCAGGAGGCTTTGGCCAAAGTCTAGACATAAACCGGAACACAACAAAAAACCAGGAGGCAGGAGCAAACAGAAAAGCAAATACCCTGTAGGGATTATTTATGGATGCCCACAAGAATGCATTAGGCCCACATCAGATACAAAATCATGGCTGCCTATCTGAGGAGAAAGAGCAGCATAGTACTGGTCGTGAAATTAGTGGGTTTAAAGTGTATCTGCCATGTATAAAAGAAAGCCAAAGCATTGATGACAAAGCTATTACGTTTGTTAATCCCATGGGAAATGTACACAGAGGCTGTGTTATCATTAAATTTCGGGGTTCTTTCATTTATTTATTTTTCTCCTGCTCTATGGGCAGACACCCTCGCCAGGGCACTAGTGTCTGGTCATGTATGTGAGAAAAGGCCTCTTCCCTTCTTTGTCTTGAGCAGCTGGACTCGATGGGGCAGGCAGTTGCTAGAGCACAGCTGGAGTTGCAGTTTACTCGGCCCCCTGACTTAACGAGAGTGGACCTGCCCTGGCTGTGAAGTCCTCAACATGGCCACACAGTTGGGTCCCCATGGCTGAAGCTCTTAGGCACAACCTGGCTCAGGACCTTGGTGCCCCTTGCTCTATGAGTAAGGGACAGTGAACTGACCCATTCTGATGGGACCTGTCTCAGAGCACAAATGGGAGGGAAAGGGCCCTAGCTACCTGGGGTAAGGCGAGGACCTGACGAAACAGAAAGAGGCTGCAATCAGAGAAGACCCTGTGGGGATGAAGGCACACCTGGAAGGAAAAATGGAACATTTTCCCACTTCTGTGAAACAGGTCTGGCAGATACCCTGCATTCCCCATGGAAAATTTCTGTCTCCTTATCTCTTGAGCTATAACTGGGTTCCTCTGTGCTTTCCACCTTTTCCAGTCCATGCATCCTCAGCACTATTGGCTTTAAACCATCCTCTGAGCATGCAAGAAAGTTCCACCTATGAGAAATTGCCCTTCAGTTGGTATCTGAGTCCCACAGCTGTGAGTGGATTTTCTCAGATGGGTCATTCATTCTTTGACTCACCCATTCGCTTACCATCTGCACACATACCTTCAAGACTTAGTGTTGTGCTCTATGTCTTCTATAGTCAGCAAACCTCCATACCTGCCTTTAAGAAACTGCCGTTCCAATGGGGGAAGCTCTGACATGTATACATGATGGCACCCGGCGTGGTGAGACTAAGAGAGACCCCCTTGCACTGTGTGCACCTATTTACCCAGGTGTGCTCATTTCATCCTCTTTCTTGGCTTGACCCAGGCTTGGACCTGTAGTGGGGCCTGGCCTCCCCTCCCACCCAGAAAATACATCCTCCACTCATTTCAGGGGAGAAAAAGCCAATCTCATAATTGGCTCTGCATTGCAGGCATATTTGAGAGGGGTGCAAATAAGAAAACATCTAAAATATTCAATCTATTTTGGGTGAAGTTCTGTAGCTTTGGCTTCTCATGCTGTCATTAGAGATGCCAAAAGGCAGTTATTTCTCTTGAAGGGAGGTAAACTATTTTTGAGAACAAAAGCCCAAAGGAGAGACATGATATTTTCAAAGTGATTTCTGAGTTTGGTAATAAACAGAGAAACATGGCTGCTTAGACCAAGCAAAGCAGCTGTAGCATGGATTTGTCTAACTCCAAAGAAGCCATGGGGGGAGTTGATCATTTTATGAGAGGGGGATGGAGAGAAGGAGAGAGAACTGAAATGCTCTGTGGTTTCACCATCATTGCTCTGTCTGAGTCTTCACCATACAGCTCAGTGTCGTCTCATCCTGTGGGTCTCCCCGTGGTCTAACTGTGTCTGAAGCTTGGCTCATTCTCTTTTCCTTAGCTTTGCTCTTTCTCTCAGGATGAAATTTCTCCAAATGATTTGCTTGTGATGCAGACCCTCCCTGCTCCTCCATGACCTCACTTCTTGGTCCCTGGCCATTTTGTCTTTAGCCTTGCTCCCCCTTCCGATTGCTTACCTCTGAGGTCCTTGGTAGCGAACCCTCTATGCAGACCTACCCCAGAATCCCTAGTGCCTCTTGGCTCTCTCTGTCTTTGGTGGCTCCTGACACCCATATCCAATCTGTTGTCCTAATCTCTCTGGCCTCTTTGAATTATGCATTCTTTCCCCTAAATGTGGATACCTCCCCTACCCCAGTGCTCAAGCCCGATCTCTCTCTTAAAAACTAATCATATGTGCCTGGGTGTCAGGGCAAGGATTAAATGAGGTGAAGTCATGTGAGCTTGCTTTGTGAACTAATGCTCACTTACGGGAATTCATGCAACCAGCGTTGAAAGAGTACCTTCTTCGTGTGAACCTATTCTCAGTCTTGGGAACACAATGATATGTTAAGACACAGCGTCGCCCTCTGTGTAACAGGGTTTGCCTTTTGCGGGTGGACACGTGGAATTGCATAAGTGTGGTACAGCAGGGCAAGTGTTCTCCATAAAAATTATGTCCAGTGGGTATCACAATGGGCACTCAAAGAGGAAGAGTTCACTCACATCTTGGGGGAGTGTTAAATATCTTACCTGTTCTCATGTTTTTTCCACAGTTACTTCTTGTGATATGGTAGATAAGATGCAAATTTAACCTGGAGCTTTGCTTTCCTTGTGAGTTAGCACCTTTGTTACCTTCAGTAACATCTCTCTACTACCAATAAGATGAAGGAAAGCTTGGCTATACAATTGAGGGTAATTGCTTTTCTCCTTTCTTCTCACAATTCCAGACACGAGACCTCTAACCCTCCCACTGTCATAGCTCAGCTCCCAGATCCCCATCATGGGGGATGTGCACCAGTGCCACAGGGACTTAGTCTTGGTGACTTAAGCCTTTCCCAGTTGACACCACTAGGTCCAAACCCACCCAGAAGCACTAAAACCCCAGCACTCAGTTCATAGCCCTTCTTGGACTTCCTGTAATCCAAGAAGTGCTGTCTGGTCCACTCATTTTCTCTTCATCATTGCTGATTTACTCGGTTTGATTGTATTTATCTATCCTATTTCTCCTACTAAATTATTTAAATAATGACTAGTTAATTCATATCCATTAATAGTTGAGTGGGGAACAAATATTGGTTGAGTATCTAATATGTGCTGTCAGTTCTACTAGGGTTAAGTGATATAGTATTAAACAAGATAACCATAGAACTTTTAAAAATAGTGACTGTAGTGGATTGACAACTAGTAGTCAACTTCTAACCCTCTGCTGAACTGAGTAAGCGTGGTGCTGAGTGTGGCAGGCCCACCTGGGGACTGTTGCCAGCAGCATAAGAGGCTGTTGGGTGCAGAGAAAGGCTGTTGAGAGTTGGTAGAAGCTGTGAGAAGCTATTGGTTTTGTTGGAGGAGGTTGTCATGCTGGCCTTACTGATGAAGTTGACTGTTTTCATCCTCCAAGGTGCTCGGGACCTTGTTGGCACTGAGAATAGCTTTGTTTCACTTTGGGGGAGCTCTGGTCTTCACTTTGAGCATCGCTGCCTGGCTCTGGAGGGGAAGATGATGCACTGCCAGTCTCCTGGAGAAGCTCACTGTGTTGGCTTCCCTGATGGGAACTCAGCTGTCTTCACCATTGGAGGAGCTCAGAATCTCACTGCTGCTGAGGATGGCTGTGGTACTTTTCGAGGGAGCTCTAGTTCTTACTTTGCTTGTTGCTTTCTGGCTCCAGTGCAGATCCCTCAGCCTGCTAGCACAGATCCTTCATCCTGCTGGCAGACTTCCTATGTTCCACCGCTGACCTTTGGGCCTTCCCAGTGCAGCTCCATGAAACAGGCCTGCATGAGACATTGTTATGAGCTCTAGGCCTCCAGTTGGATTTGCTCAAGTTATTCAGCTGGACTCATGCAGGACATCATGGGATCCAGGCCTTTGGCTAGACTCCTTGGTCTATAGTGTGTGGACAGACTTCCAGCACTCTCTTGCATATCATTCTTTGGGTGATGACTATAATCTTATAAAATATATGTCCTGTATTATATTGTTCCCAATATCCCCCAAACCATAACAGTGACCCTATCATAATCATAGGCAATATGTCATATCTGTTTATATTTCTTTCTCTATTGCCTTTTTGAACTAGAGTTTATAAATGCAAATAAATAAAATATTAGTATATCTTGACAAAAGCTATATATGTCAAGTGTGCACAGACTGAGTATCAAAACAGAATTCAAGTCAGTGCTTGGAGAATGGAAAGTGTGGGTTTGAGTGGAGGCCAGGAGCCCTGGAGTCTCACTGTTGCTACCCTAATTAAGATGCAGGTGGCTGGAGGAGGGAAGCAAGGACATCGTCTTCCCACATGCCCAGGAATTCCAGGCATACCTCAGGTGGAGCTATCCACGTATGGACTTCTGGGGACACTTTGTTCATATGATTCTGCTGGAAGGTGGGGAAGTCATAGCCATAATAATAATAGCAAACATATGGTCAGGGCTAAAGTTTGGTGTTGAAACTAGAGTGAGAATTAACAAAATGGGGAATATATCATGAGAAAGAAAACTGAGGTGGTCGTTTGAACCAAAGTCCCCACCCACTGGTGGCTTCTGTTAGGACAAAGAGAAGCATAGGTTAGAGAAGGCTGTGACCCAAAGCCTATGAAAATGGTCAATTTGGAAGGATGAGTCTAGCAATCTGTGGTGGCTATTAAACTGCCCCTCCTTAAGAATATTTTTGTCTAAAGAGCTATGTTGGGAGAACTTATTCTCCTTAAAATCATCATTGAAAAATATGGGTCTAGGATGCTTTCTTTCTTTAAATTTTAGTCTTATTTTAAAGATAAAATCTATCAAAACAACAACAATGAAGACAAAATCGAAACAACACAAGAACAACAAAAATGATACATGACCTCAAAACAAAATGATAAAAATTAACAATGGTTGCCACATTACACACTGTTATCTTCAACGAAGTTGCTCAGTCCACCAGATGTAAGAATGTAAGATTTATCAAACAATCAAAGACAGAAATGAGTAATTTTAAAAAATGGAAATGATGCAGAGCTTCACCATACAAGGTGGTAGGAGTTCAACAATGGTTCTTATACTGCATATTGTTGTTTTCAGATCAGTCATTCTGATTACCAGATACAGACGTGCAAAATTGGTCAAGAAAAAAGAAAATTTTAAGCACTGACTGTTCCTTTCAATAAACCATAGACATCAGCAATACACCTATCCCAGCTATCTTTGTATATACATATAAAGTTTGGTTTTTAGGATCCTTTCTAAAGCTCTAAAATACTAACTTTCTCTGCCTGCATTCACATTGCCTTATCTCAAGTTATGTCCTATTTATGTATTATTTTTAATTGAATGTCTCCTGCTGTCATACATGAGTCTAATCTATCTCAGATTATCTCTAAATATCCGTTGAACAGAAACTTTCTGGGAAAGTTTTGTTTAAAGTGATTACTCATGTGAGCGTCTTGGTATAGCTGATACAGATACAGGTGATATAAATACAGATACAGATATGAATATACATTGTCTTGGTTACTTTTCTCTCGTTGCTGAGACAAAATACCCAATGCCCAAAATGAAGGAAGGAAAGGTTTATTTAGCTTACAGTTTGTGGAGGTTTCAGTCCATACTTGGCTAGTTCTGAGGCAGGGTGGCACACGGCAGAGGGCAAACTGTTCAGGGCAGTAGAGCACAGCAAAAACAACCAGCAAAAAGGGAGGAATGGCCGCAAGCAGCCTCTTTCCTTCCCTTACATTGTAAACAGGCTATCCCCACCCAGGGGGTGTGTAGCTCTCACATAATCTCCATGCCCTCCTCTTCCACAGGCTCAGGATGTATACAAAGTAGACACCCTGGTTTCCTGCTGAATCACTCAGCCAAACCTCTAGACTCCCCAAGTTGACACAATGTATCAACCATAACATGCCACCCCTTGTCAACTTGGCAACCAGATACATTTCTTTAACCCAGTTTCCAGATACAAAGACATGCTTATATTAGAACCATAACATACATATGTATGAGTAAGCATTATTCTCTGCATTTCAGCCTCTGGGACATCAACTAACACTAAATTCTTATTGAATGTGTAAATCTTAGATTTGATTTCTTCATCTCATTTTCAAAATTTGGAGTCTTATTACTTTGAGCTTTGTTCACCAGGAGAGCTTCCAGGAAAACGGTCTCAATCCAGCACTGTAATAGTCTCCCCTTCTTGGAAGAAAATGGATGCTAACAACTGGTCATGTCCTTGGAGACTGGCCTGCGTCCTCTGGGTGCCAGGGTCTAAAGCCCTAGAGCATATATTTGGGCTCCCGTGCTCTACCTTTAACATTTAGTGTAATAAGCACAACACCTGATCATCCCTATTTTTGACTCTTTTCCTCTTCATTTTGCTGGGATGGTTTGGGGACTAGCCTTTCTTCCTCAAAGGAATGGTATAATCTAAGATTCAATTGTAGGTTCAACTTTAGTCTAACCAAGCTTACTTGGAGAATCCCATGGATTTGGAACCAAGGCTTCATCTAATAAGTAAAGTTCTCCTGCACCCAGCTCTTGCCAGTCTGCATATTTCTTCCTTCAGGGGAAGGTCCTTGACAGTGGATGTCCAGTGTGGATGTTCTCAGATCTATGCTAAATCTCACAGGTTTAAGGCAGTGGACAACTCACAAAGACCTGTTTGCAAATATTTCAAAAGAAGTAAAAATATAAATCATGGCAAGTTATCTACCATCTAATTTTTTTGTCTAGCACCTTTTTTTAACCAGTGCATCTCACCATCCATATTACCGTCACTGTTCTCTTAAACATCATTATAAAGTTAACTGGCAAATGTTATAATGGGAAGAAAAGACAGATTAAGAAACTGACACATGGAAAGTTCCAGAACATAGGACTAGTACAAATTACATCTTAAGCAACGTGAACAGTCATTCATGTTTTAGTTTTCTCATTTGTACAATAGGTGTCTCACAGGGTTGATCCGAACATCAAGTAGATTAGTACGTGTGAACACGCCTTGTAAACTAAGAGGTACCTAACTATGGAGTGATTATCATTTTCTGCACAAAACTGAAGATGAGAATCCAAGTCACTTTCTGCCAGTTTTATTTTCTTTTTAACTCTAAATTAATCAACTGCAAATTTGCTTTCCAGGAGACCTTGAACCTTGATAGACTGTGGAAAGCTGCTTTCAGCAGCTGCAGAACCTTTTTCTGATATTTGTCATTCCAAAGAAATTGGTGAAATTCCACTAAGTGTGGAGAGGAAAACACAAAGTTTTTCTTAAGTATCTAAATAATCTATCTTTTTGAAAAACTCTGCTGGGGCAGGAACTAGGGCATGGAGAGAAACAAAAATAAAACTTCAGCAGGAGCTAGATTTAAATAGCTATGTGAGGGAGACAAAGCTATTTTTTAGGACTCTGTTTCTTTCATTTCTTATGCCCTAAAGACCACTTTCTCACCAGTCAGGTGACGTCCCCACTCCTGGTACAACTTGTCTAGCATTTCTGCCTTCTACCTCTCACTGGCAAAGCCCACCTACTCTAACCTCATTTCTTAGATGATTTCCCTAAACTAGACTAAGTAATCATACTGAATTGTCAATGTTCAATAATGCTTGGCAATTTGTTATCTAAAACAATTTTTTATGCATTCTGCAACTCCTTGTTTTGTTTTGTAACTCCCACTTACTTTAAACTAACCTTACTTCATGATAGGCAACCATCCTATTTTATTTATTGGGCTTTTTGTATTGCCTGCTTTCTTCCAGTTTTAGGCATCATTTTGCATATGTTCATCTTTATTCACATAAATACCATTGCATTGTATAACATTCTGTTTCTTATTTTTCTCCCTAAAGATCTAAAAATGAAAGCATAATTTGCTTAATAGGATTTTCAATTCTTTAAACTCAAAAATTATTCCACATAGGGAAAGCTTCAGCATACAAATGGTGACAGAAATATTTTTGCCAAGAATATTTTGGAAAATTCTGGCCACAGCTCAGACCTACTGATCAGACACTAGAATTGGTGCCTGTGATGTGTGTAACTGAACAAGGTCTCCAGGACATCCCAAGCACATCAGCATTTGACAAACGTTGATACGAGCTACTAGTTTGAGTCAAGATTCCTGCTCATTACAGTCAAATGTACCCAAACTAATAAAAACAAAAAAAACTCTAGGCAGGTTTGGTGGTGCATGCCTGTAATCCCAGCACTTGGGAGTCTGGGGCAGGAGGAATGCCGTGAGTTCAAGGCAAGCCTGAACTATATAGAGATCTCATTTCAAAAAACCCAAAAAATATCATTTCTATCAAACCAAGTGAATCTATTATTCCTTTGTGTGGTTGCTAAAATAATTCTTTACTTTTAAAATAAAATTTTATTCTCATGCGTTTTCACCATTTTAATACAAATTTTTAAAAACAAAACAGAAATGTGTTTTGAACCCCGGGAACCTCTTCCCATCCTTCAAGCTCCTCAAACTCTTCTCCTCCAACTTGTAGAGTGTCTCATCGGTGTGATTTTGCTTAGGGCCTCGGCACCGCTTGTCTGGTTGTCTGTAATCAGCTGGTTTCCCTGCCTGCCCTGCCTCTTCATTCTCAACCTCCCCTTTCAATCCAGTTTCCGCAGCTACAACCACACCAATGAAGTAACATCACCTCCCTACTGAAAACTCTCCCACGGGTTCTCTGTGCACTTAGAATAAAGCCCTGCAAGCCTCTTGACCAGCCCCCTTCACCTCTTCCATTCCATCTCCTCCCATTCCCGGCCTCTCCCCCTCTGCTCTGGCCACAGTAGCTCCTGTAACACAAGGAGCACAGCATTGCTCAGGCACTTTGTGTGCTGCTTCCCATTGCGGTCTGCCTGCCTCCTTCTTGCACCTCTTTAGGTCTCTACTCGATGCCACCCCAACTGAAAGCCCTCCCGACACTGCCTGTCCCACACCCTGAGGTCTTCTTGGCATTTACCGCCACTTGACAGATCACCTATTTAATTTGATTACTTGTTTATTGACTTCACTCTACCATTCAGGATAATGGAAGCTCCCAGAGGCATGTTTTTGTTTTACTTGTTGCTTTATCCTCTGCAATAGTTCTTAGTGCAGAGTACATTAGTTAATTAATTAATGGTACATGGATCAAGTTCAGTCCTGTGAAAAGAACTCACAGGGCCAGCCCCCAGTGGCCTAGCTTCTAGTCATCTTGTAGTATCTTTGTCATCCCCACACCTGATCCACACCCAGCCCCCACCCCGCAAGCGCTCATCCTTCATTCATGCCGTGCTCCAGGCGGGTTAAAGGTTTCTCATTTTCTCAAATGGATCTTGCTCTCTCCTGTCCTCTGGTTTTCACACATACTGTCCTTTCTTCCACCACGAGGGTCTTCATTGAGGAAGGCTTTCTGATTGCCTAGGTCTGAGCTAAGCACCCCTCTCAGCCCACAGAGCCCTGAACTGCTGGAATAATCACTCTTCCTTCCCCTAGGTTGCAATCGCCTTTGCATTTTGCACCACCTACCTTGCGCTTCAAGCTTCCCGAAGGCAGCAGCAGATTTTTGTCTCACGGTCTCTGTAGCACCTAGTACAACTTGATCAGTATTGGGGAAATGACTCGTCTCTCACTAATGTACTTGTAGACGCTAAGACAATGGAGGCCAGCGACGATAGGCTGAACTTGCTGAGTGGCTTTTAATAAACATGATGATAAAGCACGTTGGGATGGAAGTGTCTATGAGGTAATAGTGCACTAGTAAGAAAAACCCACAGAATCTCCAAGGTGCTGTTTTTATGTTCAGAAATATCCATGCAGGGGTCACTAGTGCCTAATCAGTGCCCCCTGGGATTTTAAAACAACTCTCGATTTGGGGAATTTCCATGTGACATCATTTTCATCATTGTTAAGGGGGCCTAGGGCTGCAGGAGCATGCCGGGCTCGGTGACAGGGGGCCCACGGGGCCTCCTGGCTTGTTTTAAGTGTCTGTTCCCAGGAATAGCATGACAAGTTCTATATAAACTCAGTTTTCTCACATGTGAACATGAGAACTGCAGTAAAGACCATCCCCTTCCTGTCTCCCTGGGAGGAATAATAAATAATTGTGATAAGAAACTGTTTCACAAAATAAAACAGACTTTAGAGTAAAAGAGCGGCCAGCCAGAATCCCATATGTAGCTGGAGACTGTTGTACGTTTGACCCACACTGGTCAGTATAATGGGTTGTAATCAGTAACCTCTCTAGCCCCACATTCTTGTAAACACACACACACACACACACACACACACACACACACACACAAACTCACATAACGATGAGAAGTGTGGCTATTTAAAGGAAGAGCTTATTTCATTGCATTTATAAATGTCTTCAGGCTTATACCAAATGGTCAGTTCATTTAAAGTTTAGATGTATATGAACTAATTTTCATTTATTTGCTAACAATATGATGAATATGATTATATACAAGTACATATATATATTCTCAAATATATAAATAATCATTTATTCACCCTACTTCTACAATGAGACACTTTGACCAGGAGACCTGTAAAGTATTTTCAGTCCTATGGAGTCTTGGAGTTTTGGTTTTGACTTTGCAGTATCATACAACATAACTTAGGGAAAAAAGTAGAGTTGTAGATGGCAGTCTGAATAAGCCAGCACCACTCTTAAGTACAGTACCAGCATGTTGGAATGTACTTGTGGAATGTACTGTGGAAGATTACTGGGGGGAAATATAGACAGTGTTTGCTGGGCTGAATAGCATCTTGGCACCCTGCTGCGTCCCAAGTTTGACTGAAGGTGCTAATCTCGCTCATCATCAAATAGACCTTTATGCAGAATCAGCATGAGCCCACTATCACCCTATACAGCCACTCTAAGACTACAGTGCTGTTCAAACAGGCAGAAAGGAGACCATTTGAACTCGTAGGTCAAATATTGGTAAGAACTCGGGCCTAGAAACTGCTTGAACACTGTGGGCCAATTACAGGAATAGCTTTCGCAGTCTGGATTCAAAAGCATCAGGACTGAGGCATGGACAGATGGGCATACCGCAGAGAGCAGGGCAGTCTGCGCCAGGCAGCTCCACAGGATCAGGGAAACATGGGCAGAGAGAAGGGAGCGGAACTTGGGGGTAAAGGCGGACACCACTGTGCACTGTACAAATCTATTTTTTCTGTGAAGCCCATGTTCTCTGGAGAGAAGGGAGAGTAAAACAAGGGTAACTTTCATTCAGTTGGCCCATGTGGAGAGCAAATCTGGAGAATAGGAAGCTTCCATTTTTATAACCAACAACTAAGCAACAAATAAATCACAAACCACACCTAAGTCTTCATTTTAAATAAAGCCCAAAGAAAAGAATTAAATTCAAAGTGTTCTGGCTAAGAAAACAAACCTCATGCCAAGTTCATTTAATTTCCTAAGTCTTAAAACAATGACTGAAAAACAGACACTGTGGAAGAGGAAAATCAGAGAAATATCTTAAAGAAAGAAAGAAAGCAAAATTTTGCAGTAGAGGCTACATCTTCTTTCATTTATCTATTCAGTGAATATACCTACTCACTCACCACTATTAGTCATTGGACTGAGCCGTCCGCTGAAGTCTCACAAGCCCACGGAAGAGCGCAGGTGCTTATCGTATCTTTGCAGCCTTGCTGCCAATGATCAGTTCATTCAAAGTTAAAAGCTATATTGGTCCATTGTATTAATTCACTATGAATGTGGTGAATTCAAGTCAAGTATAATATGTAGGAAGAAATAAAAATAAACTGGCGCTTTCCCTAGGGAACAAAATCTTGTGTTTAAGAATCAGTATTGATATCAGACAGGAGATTATTATATCATCATTATTATTATTATTTACATCAGACAGAGGATAATTGAGATTTTCTGAGCCCCATTCAGAAGTGAGAACCCCATATGATTTTAGTACACAGTTTAGTATAACATCAAGATGTATGCTATGAATTAAAGTTGATGTAGAATAATTTTTATCTCAACCTCTGTTACTGATAGTGATAACCACTGATTAATATAGCTAAAAAGTAAATAATTTCTCCAAATTGTATTTTAATAAGAACAGAGTTCAGAATAAAAAATGGTCCAATGAATTTAGGAAAAATTAGTATATGATAAATGTAGTACAGTAGTTTAGATAAGGAGAGAGAATGTCAATTCAACAATTTTCCAGTAACAATTTAACAAGAATAATATTTAGACCCTTATCTCATATCACTTACCAATAGTTTTCAGAAAGATTAAGGATATAGTATAAAGCAATGAAACTATGAAAACAATCAGAAGAAACACAAGATCTTAAATAAGGCCGAGGAGGCAAACAACACAAAGGAAAAAACTAATAAAAGGAATACAAAAAAATAAATGGCTTGTCCACTATCTTAATTACTCCTTTGTTGCTGGGGCAAAACACCAACACCCACAAGTTAAAGGAGAAGGTCTCTTGTAGTTTACAACATGCTGAAGTTTCAGTCCATAGTTGGCTGGCTCCAAGGCAGGGTGGCATGGCAGAGGCCATCACAGGGGAGAAACAGCCCGTGGCAGAGCAGGCGGGAAGCAGTGAAGCAGCACCAGGCCTCCTTTTCCTTCTGTCCTGTCTAGGCTACAAACCCTTTGGGTGGTACCAACCACAGCCAAAGAGGGCTTTTCCATTATCCACACCCAGAACTATGAAAAACCAATCAGTGGACTACTTTAGTTATCACACCCTTAATCCGTATGCATGTACCCTAGGTCCAGCCACCTCTGAAAAGCTGCACCTATGAGAGCCTGAGGCTTTGCAGGGGACTGTAGAAACAAGCCATAACATCTACCATGAAAAACAGTACAGGCAAAGTTAAAGACAACGACATTTTAGGCATAAAATACTTACGCATTCATCAGCAGAGATTTAGAACTACCATTAATGGCCATTTAAGCTTTGTACTACACACAGCAAGGGAGTCACTCAAGTAAACAACAATGTGAATTGTGCCCTCAGATCTCCCTGGTCTGAATTCATAGCATCTAGAGCATTTCCGTCAAGAAGAAAATGTACACAAACCATCCAACAGAGAAGCGGGCAAAAGATAGGAAAAGTAAATTCACAGAGGGAACCCAAGTAGTAGTAAATACATATAGAAATGTTCACTCTCACCTGCTATCAGTGAAATGCAAATTCATGTAATGAAGCATATTTTCACAATATTAATAATGAAAAAATTTAAATACCAATAAAGGAACACCACTTCAGATTTAAAAAATTAAAATATTAGTTATTGACTAGTGTGTGGTGAAATGATATTCTCTTGCATTTCAAGTTGAGAAGTGACTTTGACAATATCTATTTAAATTAGGAATGCATATCCCCTTACTGTCTAACAATTTGGCTTCTCTTAGTCTTTCCTAAAGAAAAACTTTCCCATGTTCATATAAGCTATTCATTGCAAAGTTGTTTAGAATCATATAAACTGAAAACAATCTTCATAGATTTTAGTAGCTGTACAGAATGAGACTGATGTGTGGGAAATATAAACTCTCCCTTATATATTGTTGCATGAAAGAAGTTTCATAATTATATATATATATGTATATATATATATATATATGAATAAAATGAATGAATACCAGTTACATAAACACACATGAACAACATCCTATTTATGTATATATCTTTTTTTATATGTGAAACAATTGGAAGAACTACACATCTGTCAGCAGAGTTAGTTCTGAGATCCGAAGGGATTATGTGTAGGGGTCAATAGTGGGCTTCATTTTACTTTTAATATTTAAATAGTTGAAAAGGAGAATATATGTATGATTTGATGTACATTTTTCTTTCAATGTACACACCCACTCTGTGCTTACACTTTGAGACAGGCGCTATGAAACAGTCATGAAAAAGAATCTTTGATACAGAATCTTTAAAATGACAACAGCAGTTGTATAAAGTGCAGTAGACCACACTAACACTAACAATACATACCTAAGTTTCTGTGAAGAAGACTATACATTATCCATTTCTCTTTTCATTTTCCTCTTATAACAGCCTACCTTTCCGCAGCCCTGGACCCTGCTCAGGAACCTACCTCCTAGCCACTGGAAACCATCCCCCAGAGGTCATGTGCTGATCAGCTACGCTCAGGGGCTACCTGCCGAGAGGGCCCCTAGGGAAGACCGGAAGTCAAGACCCACCGGAAGGGCTGAATCGTATGCTTGCGGTAGAGCAGAAGAGCTTGCAAGGGCACCCAGGAAACAAGGAGGCATGGGGCTGGAGGTACAGCTCAGTGGGGTAAGTGCTTGCCGCTAAGCACTAAGGCCCTGAGTTCGATCCCCGGTCCCGGGAAAAAAAAAAAAAAAAAAAAAACGAGGCCATCGTCTGCAGAGTGGGCAGGCACTCAGAAGGAAAGGACAGAGCAGACCGGGGAGGAAGTGGCAGCATCTGGGAATTACGAGCAGTAGATGTAAGACAATCTGCATCCTGGGCTAATGCTCCAGGGCAGGAGAGTAAAGATCAAGGAGATGAAAGCACAACACCAGCAAGACACCCTCCATTCTGTTTCCCTTTGTATCCCTGCAGGTGGACTTTGTCATGGTCCTTGCAAGGCAGGAACCACTTGTTCCCATGGCAGCTGGCCAGGGCCAGTGCTTCTCTCCTGCTTCAGGAGGTCTAGCAGTGCCCAAGTTGCAGTTGTGTCTAATTATACTAACATGTCTCGTTTGAGGCCAAACAGCAGTATTTTTCCAAGCTGCTCAAGTAATTCTCTCGGATTGAGGTGCTCAGCCCAAACCCTACAAATCTGGAATTTAATTGTTGATTGGTAGCACAGACAAAGAGAAAACAGAGTGGAAATCACACAGGGTCTACTCTTTCAAAATAATGTTATCACATTACTTTAGTAAAGGACATAAGAGACCCATTTTTTCCCCCTAAAAATGAAGATGCACGTGGTCATTATTTTCTCATGTGAAAGCTCAGGCCTGAGGTTCATGAAGTCATCACAGTTCCTGGATCCTCGCTTCCACTTTTCTCTGTCAAGCCATCTTCTCGTCTCAAAACACCCTTAACACCCAGAGTTCACAGCATGGACCCAGCATAACATTTCATTGTTTATTTACTCCCCCAAAACAACATATTTTCAATTGTAAAGTATATTTTTGATAATTGGTGCAAGGGGTGGATTTATGGTTTGATCAGACATAAATCAGGCCCAGAATTTACTGGCAGCAATGGAAGTTGCATAATTACTTGGTAGCAGTTGCCCGTTCTTGACACATTCATCTTCTGAGGCTTGAACTCTGTGCATGCATGGACTTGTATGAAATTCCCTACTTGTGATGCCTCCTCTCCAGCTCGAAGTAGATTTATGAAGGAATCGCTGTACGATATATGGCATGACATTTATAATTTGGGGGCTTGGGGATAACCAAGAGAAGAGAAAAGCCTTTGCCTGCTGAAGTTGTGATTTATTCCTTTGAGATCTTGGGTTGTGTGTACAGATGCAAACACAAAAATGAAAAATAATTAACTTAGAAATTACTTGACTGATTGTTTTGAACTAACAGATTTCTTCGGCATAGTGTACATAGCTTCATTTTCCTGGCAGGCTCAATATGTCCTTAGCTTATAGAAATACCCTATCTAAGTTGAATACCCAAGGTGGGTTACCAGGTGAGCTCTCAGGTTCGCTCCTCCTAGTACCTTTGCCACTTGAATGCCCCTATTAAATTCCTCCTACAAATCCGCCGGTGCATTATGAGAGGCTGAAGGGGAAGCCCAAGGCCAAGGCAGATTTGTGCTGGTGAGGATCCATTTGCTGACACATGTTCCCATGCCCTCCGATGTTAGACGAGCCAGCCTCTTTCCCCAGCCTCTCTATAAGGGTACTAATCCCACTCAGGAGGGCTCTGCCTCTGCTACCTAACCACTTCCCAAAGGCCCTAATATGGGGGTGAAAGTTTCAACATAAGAATTTTGAAAAGACACAGACATGCAGACCATAGCAAGGAGAAAACTTCAAAGGATGAACACTGAGAATACTGAAAGCTTAGAATTCAAGGTTTGAGCTCCAAAAGTACCACTGGAAGAGAGTCTATCCCACTGAGGTTCTCTCTGGCAGGCCCAACTGACAAAGCCGTTTTGTCAAATCCACACAACCCCAACAGGTAATACTGCACACACAGGCTGGGGAGTCAAGGCCACAGTCCCCGTCCAGCAGGTTTCTAAGCACTTCCAATTCTTAGGGCCTGAGAAAGAAAGACAGGAGAAAGACAGGAACTCGCATATTAAGACCATATCACTCCACATATTGCCTAGGACAATTAGAAAGTGAGAGGTGTGGCTTCTAGCACACTGAAAGAAGCCAAGGTATATTTTATGTTGCTATTTCTACATGATGGCAAGCTGTCGTTCCTTCTTTTTTTTGAGTGCAAGCAGGGAAAATTTATCAGAGAAGATAGTCTGAAGGGTGCAAGCTGAATGACAATTGCTCTTGGAATTCAGATTAAATTCACCCCTTTTGCAGATGTTTGATTTAAAATAGTTACCTTTTGTTTGGTAAAAGTGTCAGCTTCCAAATCTTTCTGCTTTCAAGTTTTCAAGGAAGACATCCATGGATATAGTGTGAGGGACACAGTTTAATCCAGAATTCTTGAGAACAGCGTGATAGTTTCAACCAAACTCAGTAGCGGAATGCAGACTGAACTGGCCCCACCCAAGCTCTTCCACTCAGATATTTTTCTTTTTTGTCAGGCAAAGTTTCATCTTTTCCAGAGGAGGAGGAGGAGGAAGAGGGGGGAGGAGGACGACGAGAACAAGGAGGAGGAGGAGGAGGAGGAGGAGGAGGAGGAGGAGGAGGAGGAGAAGAAGAAGAAGAAAGAACCAATGTTTACTTAAACCATGAAATTCTATAAATAATTCTGACCAAATATAAAATGCTTGATACAGAGCAGTGATGGAGAAAATGAGGGAATAATTGGAGTTCTTGACTAACACAGAGTTTTAACTTTCTTTTACTCTGTTTTGTAAGAACAGTTGGGTTAGAAGTTGCAGTAGATCTGGCTTTGGATACATTTATTTTGTTAAACACACACTTATCGTGTGTCTGTAAAGTATAGGTGCTGCGCTAAAAGCAGTGGTTGCGTGAAAGAGGTTGTGTAAAATACATCACAAATCTAGACTTTGAGGAGCTTTCAAATCAATAGAACAGAGAAAATGCAAGCATCAGTTGCTACGCAGAGTCCACATGGAAGGAAGTGTCCCAAGGAGGTGCAAGTCAAATTCTGTGGGAACCCAGAGAGTGAACCACTCCTCTTCTTTACAGAACCTTTCCTGGAGGGAGGGGTGTTTCAACAGGTCTCTCAAGATCAAAGAGAGAGGGCCTTCAAAAGTTCCTCAAAGGAGAACAGAGTCCCAAGGTGTAATCCAGGAAGAGTGACCCCCTCCAGGGAAGGACTGGCAGGTGAGGGGCAGACTCAGATCATGCTTGCTGAGGGCTCATGTGCCATGGAACTCACTTTGATTAGCTTGTTTAGGTTTTGCCTAGTTTCAGGTGAATTCAGATAATGCCTACATCTATCAGTACATGTTCCAGGATTCAGTATGTCCAACATTTCATACAGAGAAGTATGAAATCAATTTGCTGTCTCTTGTTCTCTGGTCCTTTCTCTCTCATTCCTCTCATTCATCTTCTCCCTCTCTCCTTCTCCCTCCTCCTCACACTGCCCCCAGATATTTTCAATAGCAAAAAACAGACCTTCAAGCCAACCCTAAAGAGGTAGGACCTCTTGTTTCCCTCCATTAAATTACCAACCATGTTTCAAGCTGCACACTAAATCCATTCAGAAACATCTGGAGGTAGACCCTGGTCTTGCTTCCTGGGAATAAACTCAAAAGATTTCAGGTTTGGAAGCAGACTTAAGCACTTCCTCAGCTACTGTCCTTTGCTGAGAAAAGTAACAGCTTTGTGGAATTCCACTCATCGTCTGCTCTCATAAAAATATTTTTCATTTCTTATAATGAACAATGAGCAGCTACTAGAGAAAGATTCTCCTCAATTCAAGGCTTCACGGAACACGAGGCCTTGTTTCACACACTCCTCAACTTTCCCTTCAATCATGGTTCCTACAGGAAAAGAAGGGTGCAGGATTTTTAGACTTTAACAATCCCACTTTCTTTTTTTTTGTCATCAATGAATCCAGGTCTTACACAGAGCTACATCCAGACTAAACTTTTTATTTTTTATTTTGACACAGGTTCTCACTAAATCACTAAATTTCCCAGGCAGGGATCCTACATGTGACCCTTCTGCCTCAGCCTCTCAGAGTGCTGCAATAATAGATGTGAGCTAACATATTCCTCCTTTAAAAATTGATAGCAAATACTAAATTTGATTGCCATTTCTCACTGAGTTTATTAAAAGATTGCAGTGAGGAAGTTAATCAACTGCTTGAGGGTCATCTAAAAATACTCCTCAACTTTAGAACGTTAACTCTATCCAGGGGAACAAATGATTTCTGCCATGCTGTTACATAAATAAATTAAATTCAAGATTACATTTGTGAGAAGCTTCATGAATAAAGTCATATTTGTGAGAAACTATGAATAAAAGTAAAATTGGACTGTAGCACTGACCCAGAGTCTATTAAATATGGATAAAAACTATTGTTAAAAATCACAGAAGGTCATTTATTTTTTTTTACTTTCTGAGGCAGGATCTCGCTATGCAGTTCAGGTTGGCCTTGAGCTCACTTTGTAGCCCAAGTTGGTCTTGAACTCTCAACAATCCTCCTGCCTCAGCCTCCTGAGTGCTGGGATTATAGGCCTGTTCCACCATGTCTAGCCGGTACCTCATTATTTTGGATGAGGCTCCTATACCAAGCCCCAACAGACCAGAGCAAAAACATGGCAGTTACTCAGCCTAAACTAAGCTGTTCAGTCTTCCAGGACATTAGGATTAGAGATATAACAGATTTCCCAGACTAGTTTTAATTGGCAAGAAAATAAAATTCCTTCTTCCTAATACTTGCAAGAAAAGGTAATCTGACATGACCTGATGTTAATCAGTCGGTTATTTTTCTCTGTTCTGTCTCCCTTTCCCTCCCTGTCCTACTTTTCAAGAGGAAGAACTTTGAACTAACTGATCCATTTTTGTTAGTTTTGTCTGTGCTTCTTCAGCCTTTCTCTGTCTATAAAACCAATCTCTTTTGTAGACCCATTGGACAGTTTATTTCTTTCCATGGAATGAAGTGTTGCCCAGTTCTAGAATTGAAAATAAAGCTAATTAAAGGCTATAGGCAATTTTTGTAATTTGTTCTTTGACACCATTAAAACTTCTCTGATTAGTTCGAAGCTAATGTCTTCCAGCATGTGTTGTTTGTTGCTTGTTTATTGACCAAATGGTGAAAGGAATCACTGCACAGAGAACTTCTCCTTTTGGAAAGAGATGGCAAACAAAGTGATAAGACTTCACCAGGCTTCATGGGAAATTAAGCATTTGCTGAGCTCTCAGAGAAGGAAATGAACACCAATCCCTGTCACCCTTAGGTTTGCTCAGGATTGGCAAGAGCTGGGAAACTTCAAAGAATAACAGAACTGTGGCTCAATTTTAGAAGTACAAAGCTTTTGTAGTAACTAATTTGGCCAAATATTTATGTTTTGGTACATAGTTGAACTGCTTATCAGACCTTAAGGAATTCTTTGTTTTTAATTTTTGGGTTTTTATTTCCTCTCCTCCTCTTCTTAAAAGCAAAACACTTTGGCAGTCAAAATTGAGGACGCTTCTCAATAAAGGAACTAGGCCAGCCCAAGGGATCTCATTCCCAAGTCCCTGCCCCTCTGTAGCTCTCTTCTGAGAAGCGCTGGGAAATGCAGAGATGTGTAGGGACTCCCCAAGAGAGAAACACAATCTACTGTGGTGAGCACATCAAGCTTTGCGAGAGATCTCATAGTGACCTGACTTTTAAAATGTTGCAAAACAGGAGCTGGCCTTTGTACCCTGGCAAAGGGAAGGAGAGTTAGGTGAGCAGGGAAAGGTTGCAACAACTTTCAGAGCTGGAGGATCCCGGCTTTTCCTCTCTGACCATGACCAACACTCATCACCCTTTATGGTCCAGCTGCTATAACCTGTCTGCTGTCCTAACCTTAAGGAATTCAAGGACTGTTGGGCAGATGATGGTTTTTTCTTAAGTCTGGACCACACACTATTCCTTACTTTCATGGAGACAGAGCCGAGGGAGGCATTTGCACAACCTCTGCTGAAAACTAAGCTGAGATGGGTGGGTATTCATGACCATGGCTAAAGAATAACTGTTTTTCTTCATATCTCCAAGTTGAGCTCTGTTCTTGGGGGTTGCAGGATCAAAGTCTACATTTCCCATTAGGTTCTTTACCTCCTAGTTCTGAGGGGCAGCTGAACGACATCAGCAATTCTAGGTGAGTTCCAGTCAGGCCCTGCTAACTGGGCCCTGCTTCTCCTAGGCGCCATAGCCCACAAGGACATGAGCACATTCCAAGACATGTCATAGCTGGGGGCAGTTGGGAGGCTGGAATGTCTGGAACCCATGGAGGGAAGATACCCGCTATGTTCCTCCCAGCCCAACTGCATCTCCCCAAAGATCTCAAAGCATGCTCCAGGCGTGATCTCATCTGCTAATAGATGTTTATTTCTATTTTCATCTCTTTTGTTGACAATGACCTTCTTTTGCATGAATGTCACTTTGAATTTTTTCACATAAGCCTATCTCATGGTTCTGAGAACATCCCACTGGGAACTCAGAACTCAAGTACTAAGCCCTTTACTTGTTAGGTTTTGTTTCAAATCTGGCACACTGATCTTTGAAGTTTAACAATGAGGCAGCAAGGAAAAGACTGTTTCAGTTTTACTCTTTGACAGAAAAATAATGTGGGATCCACACATGTGTCCTACTGATGCAGGAAAGTAAAAACTCCCAACCTAAACAATATGAGACGAGTTTGTGTTCTCTAAAATCAAAGAATGAATTTTAGGAACAACAGAGGTTAAGAGCAGAATATATTTATTGAGAGAAAGAAAGCTTCTGTCCAAGAGAGGGACAGAAGGGGAGTCCGGAGTGAGTTATCCAGGACTCTGTCTTTTCTAGGGACTTTATAGAGAAAAATCATGAGGTGAGGCAGGTCTGAGGTAGGGGAAATGGACAAAACTATGGTCAGCCAATAAGACTACAGGTATAATTGTCCAGGTAAGGCTGAGTGAACTGGGATCAAATGGGGAAGCGAGTCAAGTCATGTAGCAAGTGGGCCTGAATACAGATCAGGGGCTTTTTCTGTGGGGGGTCAGGCTAGCGACTTTTTCTGGCTTTTAGAAGGTGGTTGTTACTTATTTAGAATGTCAATCTCTGACGTTTACACCTAGGGAGGTAAGTGGGTGCATTTGTTTAGCCCCTTCTGTCTTGAGGTCTGGCCCACAGGTATCTTGTCTTTCATGTGGCTCCTTCAAGGGCCTGGCCCTGTCTGATTGCCTATAATATTTCTATCTAACTCAGCTGCCTATTATAATACCTATGTGTGTGTATAGGTATGTGCATGAATACCAATGGCTATATCTCATAATGTCTTGCTGACTAATCTTCAGGACTTCTGTTTTTTTACTTGTGAAAGAGAGACAACACTATTTTATGAAGTTCTTGTGATCCTGCTATAGTGCCTGGAACGGACGAGACACTTAATAAATGTTTGTTGAGTAAATATATGGATGAATGAATAAGTACAATGTTTCTGGGCCTGTTTCCTCATCTCAAAACTTGCTATACTTAATTTACAAGTCAGTTTGGAGGAGTAAGGTTGTCAGTGTTTAAAAAAGGCTTTTGGAAATGAAAAACTAACTTTAATATATATCACATTCTTATTACATATGTGACTACTACCATAGATGACAAAGTATATCAAAACCTCGTGTGTGTATTTCTTTTTTACATATGGGCATGAGTTAATCTCCTCACACTGTTCAGAGAGTAGCTCTGCCAACTGGCTCTTTCTGTACTTTTCGGTTTATGCTATGTGCCTTTCCTGTCCAATCAAAATTATTGAACATGAAGTGAGTTCTTGAGATGGAAGAGTTTCTGAGTTTGGTTGAATGGAAAGCACGTTGTACAGACTAAGAATACCAATTTTAGGGTCAAATTGCCTGAACATGTGTCCTAACTCCCCAGTTTGCCAGGGTTTTTACCTTCACTCCGTTTTAATTTATCCATAAAATGAAAGAATTCACATCCTAGGATTGCAGTGGAGGTCAGACAGGACCATAGAGGTAAAACATTTACTATTATTATGATTATCCTTTTATAAATAGAGCCTGCAGACTAATGAAGAAGATAGACTATAGTATATCCTGGAGAAATAACACAGATGCTAAGAAGATTACCAGCAGCGGGCTTCGGATGTAGAGGTGGGAGGAATAGTTACCCACCATCTTTGTCACCTCCTCTGTGTTATCTCTGGTTGTTCACAGTCCCAACATGCTTAGAATTTGAAAAGAATACCTGGGATTGCATCGGAGGCTGCTGTTCCATAAAGGAACTTAGGTAGCCCGAGGGGAGCCTGGTGCTTCTCAGAATCATCACAGAACACTCCTGTTAATGCAGTCTGTGAAGTCGCATCACAATGTTGGCTCAGACTGAGCTTCTAGTCAAATAAGACCCCTGGGCTTTCCTGCATCAACTATGCCAGGTTACATGTGCTTCATCTCTTAGTCCTAGAATTCATTTTAGAGTTAAAAACAATACTTTGCCTTTGTTCTGATTATATTTCATGTTGTTGGCTTTGGCACAGCATTATAGCATGCCAAGATAATTTTAACTCTTGGTTCTGTAAACTATTTTATATCTTCCTTGTATTCTTTTCAGACTGTGTCACTAGCTCACTTGATCAGTATACATATCTCATTCTCATTCAAGACCATAGCTAAAATGTTGACCAGTATAGGGCTGAGAAAAAACCCCAGCAGCTTAGGGGTAGAATCCTCTACCTACTTAAATATGTCCACTAGTCCTTTGGAGTATGATTGTTCATACAGCTTTGAATTCAGTGAGTGGTACTCTAATTTCACTGTTTCACTCACAACTCCTTATTGAGGCACTGCTGATGTCAAAATACACTCAGTCTATGATATTATTGGATATGATTTTACTTTAACTTTTCCTGGAGGGTTGGTATCTCTTTTAAATTTGATGAGGATATCAATTTCTAGATTCAATGTATCCACAAGGACCTGTGTTAGTCAGCTTTCCCATTGCTGAGAAAAAAATACTGGACACTCACTATTTAAAGCAGGAGAGATGTGTTTGGCTCAAGGTTGCAGAGGACTCAGTCCATAGTAGGCTGGTTCCAAGGCAGGAACATCAGGGCGGAAGAGTGTCAGAGCAAAGCTGTTTACTTCCTGGTGACCAGAAAGCAGAAGAGAGGAACAGTACTACTGTTCTACTGAGAGAAATGGGCCCGGAAACAGACATAGTACCTAAAGTCATGCTTCCATGACCCACCCAGATACACCCAGAAGTGTGTTTTACTAATTGCCTAGGCCTCTCTTTGTGCAATCAAACTGATAATCATCAACTGTCATGGAGCCTAGTGGACATTACCTAATAAAGGACAAGAATAAATGATGCATTTAATTGTCACTTTCACAGTTTTATTTTATCCTTTAACTTAGAGTGAACTTATTCAATCTGCTTCTTAAAAAGCCCCCCAAATCACAATGACTTACTCTGATAAAAGTCATATGTTGTGTCACATGAAGTTATATGTTGAGTTCTTGATTGTTGAGCCACCTTCCATGTGTCATTCAGAAAATCTAAGTTTTTCTTGGTCCTTGCCATTTTAGACATTCAGCAGTTAATGGAGAAAATACTTCACTTGATTCCACATGAAGTGTTTTTTGTGGTTCAGCCTGGGAGTAGTGTGTATCAGTAACATGATCTTCCCCATCTGCGGAGAGGAACGGGAAGTGGAGTTTACTTACCCGTGCATCAAAAAAGAGGAAGTGAACAGCAAGAATGGTCTAAAACAGGTAAGAAACATAGTTTGGGTATGATCTACACATATTTAAAATCAAGTATGGCATTAAACTTCACAACAGGAGGATTTGACAGATCAGAAGTTATAAGACCTGGGTACTGAGGCCAAGTCCAGCAATTATTAGGCAAATGTCTCCTTGAATGAGTCACAGAATAACAACATCATGAGGCCCATGAGAGTAGCACGTATCCTTGCTCGTTTTGTCCTTTGCTGAATCCCCAGCCATATCCCCAAACTTGACACTAACAGGTACAATAAACATTTCTTTCATTGTTGTGGGAATAAAGCAGTAAAATGCCTCGACCTGTTTCTGCATCTCTACATTTTCTCCATCTACCTTACAGGTTGTTGTTGTTGAGCAAGAATTCAGTCAATCGAGTTGAAAAAAAAGAAAATTACATGTAATTAGGGTTGGAAATTGAGAAACCACAGAGTCTAATAGTCTTGAAAATGTGTTCCAGGATTTTACAAAATGGTAGCTATATTTATAGTTTTAAACTGTAGTGGGGTAGGGGCATGTGTAAGAAATGAAATCATTTGTTACCTAGTAATTATGATTAGTGCTGGCTATTTTATAAAGAAGGGATTGGATGTGGTCTCAGTCTCTAAATAGTTTGCCAGAAGGGGTGCTTATACACAAGGTCAGCAGAGGCTAACAAACAACGTTTCAGGAAGCTGCTAGCACAGAGGTCAGCTCAAATCTGGGAGTGGGCAGGCCCAGAGCCCAGTTCAATTGTTCAGCTGCAGATGTGCCAGAGAGCTGATCAATACTTGTTTCCTAATGCCATTTGAAGGACCCCAAACCAATCCTACTCCATTTTGTTTGGTTTTTTTCTTGATGCTATAAAGATCAAATGAGACCATACTTATAAAAATGCCTTCAAAATTGAAAGTCCTTGCAAAAAGCTACAGAGAGTAACTACAGCCAGGTACTGCATACAACATTTCAATCAATACTTGCCTAAATGAAGACAGTGGCTCCATGAGGTTAAAATTCCCATCACTCAATCACATCATAGCCATCAACATAGTGTCATGCTGTCACACATTATCACATGTTTATGGTAAGGCTGCTGTAAACACACCTAGTAATTAATGTGTTGCCAACAGTATAGACCATGGTGTATGCAATTACATACAATACAGAAGACTTGAGATGAAAGCAAAAGACTGCTACTGGTTTATGAAGTCACTGTGCTCTACTTTTATCATTATTTTAGAGCATTCAAAAAACACCTTCCTGTATGACAGTATACTGTCTTCCACTGATAGCAGCCACGTACATTTTTTGTATACTGTTTCTTGACTGTGTCATTTTGTGTTGTGCTTGATTTAATCTCATGTTGTTTCATTCATCATGACTCAAGGAGCAATATGTCATGGTATATGCATACATGTGTGTGTGTGTGCGTGTGTGTATACAATAGCTTAGGTTAGTGAGACAGGCTATCCTATCTAGATCTGTGTAAAATACACTCTGAACTTTTAAAGACCAAAACCACCTGACAATGCGTTTCTGAGACAACCTCACTGTCGTGAAGTGACATATGGCCATGTTATTCACGATTAAGGTTCTATCTGTACACATTTGAGTCACATTCTATGGACTGATCTCTTCTGCACAGTTTTTGCTTATTGCACATTGTAGAAAATAAATAAGCTCCCCAATCCATTCAGGATAAATCTTGTCCCATCTATGTTGAAGTCAGTGACTTCATGTGTCATCACCAGTGTTCCTTCCATAATTAATTTTGAGAAGTAAGCAGTGAGCTTCTGTTAGGGTCAGAATATGCGTTAAGCTTTAGAGTAATATAAGGATTGATAAGAAACCACTCCAAAACAAATCACAATGCAAGTTCTTAGTTGATGATCCATTTGGCAGTTTTATCTACTAGGCGGTACTTGTCTAACTTAATTGGAATTTTAAAGAAAAATAAAAATCTTTATTGACACTAGTATGAAATGTGGACAATGAATTTGAACTTTACTCTGCAGGAAACATGGGACCACTAACAGTTGCTAAGCCAAGAAATCACATGGTCAAAGTAATGTTTTGAAGGAACTGTCTGAAAGAGGTTATCATCAGCTACTCTGAGGATGAGGCGCAAGAGGGCTGCTGTGGAAATCAGCAAGACGTCCCAATCTCTTAATCTAAGAGTGTGGAGGGGAAAATATCCATAAGGGATGGAGGAAAGTACTTCCAATTCTGGTAGTATGGTAGCCCAACCTGACCTGAAAACTCTTCCTTCAGGTGTGTCAAGGATTGCAGGACAAAGCATAACAAAAAATTTTAAGTGAAACTAAGATATCAGGAAAGGGAAACCACAGAAGGAACAAGGAAATAAAGTAATTCAGTGCATGAACTAGTGCTCCACTTGCCCTCCAAATCGAGTCACAGATCCTAAGCCATGGAACCTGAGTTTTAACGACCACAGGAGATAAGACCTTGAGCCTGTACTAGATTACGGTGGAAATAAGATCCCTATCTAAATTCAAGAACTTCATAGGTCTTACTCCTAAGGGAGAATATGAATCAGACAAATAATTCTTCAACCAATACAGCACCATGATAGGGAAACTCAATTGTCTTTCTTTGTGGGAAAACAAAAACTCTCTGAATAATTTGCAACCATGTATCTTGTCTAAATATACACTTTGTTTTAAAAATTACTCCAGTGGAATGGTCCAGTAACCTCCAAGTCAAGAAACTGTACTGTAAAAACTGGTCCCTGACCAATAATATTTTGGAGTGACTAACAGCAGCAATTACAGAAACACTCTAGAGACACATTCCACAATCTAGAATACAAGGTAGTTTCACAGGATCACACCAGCCCCACACAAGATGAGCTCACAATAAAAGAAATTAGAAAACACTGAAGGGAAAGAATTCATCATGTCCAAAAGTCAGTAAGTGTTACAGACAGCAGAATTCATCAGCAGCACCTCTTACCTCCCAGGGAACTGAGGTACTAACAACAGTCTGCAAGAAAATATAAAGTAAGCATGTTTATGGTGATTAAAGACATGATAGAAGGAAAGAAATCCACAAGAAAAACACAGCATGCCATGACCAAAACAGGCAGAAGCAAACATAAAATCTAGAAATAAAATGCATAGTTAAAAACACAGGAGATATACTAAACAGCAGATTAAATATAGCTGAAGAATTACGGAATGAGAAGACCAACTAAAGCAACATAGCATAGTAGAGCCCACCAAAATAAAACTGTGGAGAATTTAGAAATTAAGATGGAAAAAATTAGCACGAGAAGGCTTAATGAAGTCTAAATGGACTCTTAAAAATGAAGGACAGAGAATGCAAGATGGAGGCATTATTAGGAAAGGTAATTGTCAGAAACTTCTCCTTCAATGAAAACATAAATATTCCTCAAGTCAAACAGACACAGTAACTCTGAACAGCATATATAAAAATTATCAGCTAGCTGTGGTGGTACATACCTGTACTCCCAGAACTCGGGAGGCTGAGGCGGGAGGATCGTTGAGAGTTCAAGGCCAGCTTGAACTACTTAGTGAGACCCTGTCTCACAAAAAATTACCAAGGGCCATCCATGCTCTCAGCAAGGTTCCTATCAAAGCTTTATCACTCTTGGTTCTTTGAGGAGTTTAGGCCAGTTTTAAAGTCATCTCAATACAATGTCAGGTACCTTGGGTGCCACTGGCCACTGATTGGTGTTATTAAGCTTTGTTCTTTAGGGGATGGAGAATACAACGCATTTTGCCTCTCTGTAAGAAAACATGTGATTTCTCTGTGAAGCCTGAGGCCTGAAAGAAAGAGGAGAATCATATTGCTCAGAGGCTTCATTTACTGATAGATCCACCCGGAGGATGCAGACTGTGGAGCAGCCTGAGAAGTGGAGGGAGTCAGGGTGCCCATCCTGTGTGAGTAGCCCTCTGCTCATACAGACATAAGTGTGCAAATGAAGAGATTTAAATAGGTACTCATGGATCTGGTGACGCCATTAACAGAATTTTGAACTTTGACCTATGCATTCAGATATAATACAGTTATTTTCTCCATTGAGGGGGGATGTGTGGTTTGGGTTTTCCTTATCAGTAGTGATGGTTTTAAAGAAGAAAGTGATCATTAGCTTTATTTCTTTTCCTTCATTAGATACATGATGGGGAAGGCTTACATTTGCATTTACCACGGAAGGCACTGTGCGCAGAAAGTTGCGTTCTCAAACCTCTGGACAAGAATATTTCCTTTAGAACAATATCATATCTAGTCCCCCCTCCCAATCACTTTCTCTCTCCTTTCCACTTAAGACAGAACCTCATTAAGTTGTCCAGTCTGCCTCAAACCTGAAATCCTCTTGCCTTGGCCTCCCAAGTAGCTGGGATTGCCATCATGTGCCACCACACCCAACTACTTCCCGTTCTTCATGAGTAGTTCTTACAAGGTTCTAGGTTGTGGTTTGATAGTTTATTTTCATGGAGAGCTTCCCCCCCAAAGTATAGAAACTCATCAACACCCCCAAGATATATCACCTTAGATACTGCCTAAAGACTCTATCAAATCCCCTGTAGTATGTAGCCTCACTTTTTCAAGAGACTGAAAAAAACTTCTAAATGTGCATGCAGAATTCTCTCCAGTGGGAAACGGTTTCCTCTAAGTACCACATTGCCAGAAGAGAGAAGCAGCACACACTTCTAAACACTGTTTTGCTCCAACTGATATTCCCTGATTATTTGAGAGTTTCATTTGGGGTGAGGGCTTATTATCCACCTACCTACCTACCTACCTACCTACCTACCTATCTACCTACCTACCTAGATCTCTAGTGCTGTTAAATCCTCACTGGCCACAAAAGTTCCAAACACATCAGTAAAGTCTCTCATAGAAATAAGACAATGTATACTCATAAACTGAGTCTCAGGAGCAATCTTAGGGAACGCAGTAGTACTGGAGTAAGTATATACATTGACTTCTGCTAAGACTTAAGTTCTACCTTCACACACACACACACACACACACACACACACACACACACACACACACACAGTGGTCTGGAGGAAGGGGAAGAAGAAATATCACTCCTCTAGGAATTCTTTTTTTAGGAATGTTTGAATGTTACCCAAATCAGTGTGGTGTATGATACACACACACTCACCAGATCATATGCATGTGGTATTGCCACCCAAGTTTAAATTTCAAGGTTTACTTCAACATTTTGCCAATCCAAACTCAAGTTATTCAAATATACTGAATGGTGCTTGTTCATGTGCAGTTGCTTTTTCCCCATCAAGATTCCCCAAATAGACTGATGTGTGTAAAATGTGACTTGTGTGCTGTGAGGAGGTGGTAGTATCAATATCAGGGCACTTCAAAGAGATACACTTGGGTTACATCAACTTAACACCAAATATCTTAATGAAAATTGAAAACAGTGAATCTCAAACACATATCCAGATGGTTGGCATTACACAAAGAGTCTTGGGTGGTACAATGTGAAAAAAATGAATAAACTTCCTTGTGAATTTTGGAAAAAAATGCAAATCTGGCAGCTTGACTATGAGTTTAAGAATTAACTCTTTATGGGAAATGTTTGAGCGTGAACCTCCTTGGCACTCACTCAAAGAAGTTAAGTACATGTCTGCTTTCTCTGCGAGCCCTTTTTACCTTGTGGAGACCCAAGGATGACTTTTTTTCTGTGTGATGACCAGTTTTTATATCTGTAAAGCCCTGGTTATGTTACTGTTGCATGTTTGCAGCCTCTTAAAATTTAATATAATTTGTTAACATAAATAATTTTATATCACATGTGCTGTATATATTTTATAGCATTCTAAACTTGTACTACATTACATTATTAACTTGAAGAAGATTATAGTTTTGTCGGAGAGGATTTGGGGAATGAGCGAATATTTTTGTGGTTTCTAGGAGCAGATCATTTTCTCCCAAAGTACACAAGTGCTGGTATTTTAAAAGTTTTTATTACATGTTTGCAGGACCCAGTGATTATACTCATCCTGGGTATTTGGGGCATGTGCATAACACAGCTTACTTCTCTTTACTTCCCCTGCTTTGCTCCTCTCTTCTCCCTCTCTAGTTCTCTTTCCCATTTGCAAATGATCTCTCTGCCTGATTCCTCTTATTCGTCCTCTACTCTGCTCTGTAGGTCATGTACACCTCGGGTCTCTCACACAAGAGAAACCATGTGCTACTTAAGCTGTGTGTCTGGATTATTTCCGTTAACATTACAGTCTCAAGGTGCAACCATTTTCCTACAAATGACTCAGATGGATCCTTCTTTATGGCACTTGTCCCATTTAGTCCTCTTCTCCGTGGAGGGGTTTATCGGGATGGAACTCTCAGCCAGGAACTGCTGGGCCACTGGTGGTGGCAGCCAGCAGGAGGCGCTGCTCCTTGAGGCCTGAGCCTTTCCCTAGGGGAGGTTATAAGAGGAGTGGTTGATGGTGCCCAGCCTCAGCTGTGCCAGGGAGACAATCTGGCAAATGCTAGGGTTTTAGAGGCCTAGTGCCACAGCATATTCATATGCTGTTCTTTTCAGAGTCAGTTTTTGTCAGTGCTGAAATGTTATTTTGATCTCATCTGTCATACTGTCCTTTCTCTCTCTGGGTTCAGAACTCAGGTGAAGAGACAAAGGATGTCATTTATTGAAGTCCCCTGCAGTCCCCTGCCACATAGTGAGACAGGTGACAGGTAAGCAAGGCACACAGGCTAACATGATTGTGTGGTGTGGAATTCAGTACTGAGTTCCACAGTACTACACTGTCTCACCAGCAGAGAAGAACCAACTTCTGCGGAGAGATGCAGAGATCCCGGTTGGAACCACCTCCATGCTTCTTGCTATGTGTAGCAATAAACTCAGTCATTGATACGGTGAATTTGAATTAGACTGTTACTTGCTGTCATGGGACATGAAAAATACCAGATGACTGTGCGGTGGTGATTGAAGGAAAGAACAAGCGGGAAAAACAAAAGTTCATGAGAAATAAAATGAGAGAGGCAGTTAGGGAGCAGAAGTGGAGGCCAGTCTTAGCTGGGCTGTTATAATGAAACACCTTAGACCATGGAATATAGAAAAAGCACGCATTTATTGCTTGCACTTCCGGAGGTTAAGAAGTAAGTCCAGCATTAATGTGCCAGCAGGTTTGGGCCTGGCGAGGGCCTCTTCCTCATACAAGGTGCCTTCTGAATGTTCTTACATGGCATTCAGCTCCCTTTAAGCTTCTGTTACAAGGACATTACTCCAATTCTTAGCCCTCATGATTTAATTACTTCCTGAAAGGCCTCACTGATTAATTCAGACACATCAGAGATTTGATTTTAATATATTAATTTAGGGGGGACATCAACATAGTGAAGTTACATTGGAAGTTGCAGTGGAAGCAGAGAGATCTGTAAAGGGAAGAGGGTGGATCTTGGACTAGAAGAATGTAAGTGGGAATAAAAAGAAAGAACAAACAGAAAATCTGTACATCTGTAACAAAATTGGTGGGACTTGGCTACTAATCAGATACAGAATAAAATAGTGGGAAGAACTACCAGCTCTGTCAATATTTTGACCAGGTATGTTTAGCATGATTTTGCTTAATAGAAAGCATAATAAAGACATGTTCAGAAGGTGAACATGCATTCACCCAGATGGTGTGAAGAAGAAAGGATGGAGAAAAGGGTGAGGGGTAAATAATTAGGAAAAAACTTATGTTTGGAGTTGGAAAAGAAGGTGATATCAGCCGGGGGTGGGGGTGGGGGCACATGGCTGTAATCCCAGCACTTGGGAGGCTGAGGCAGGAGGATCATTGCAAGTTCAAGGACAGCCTGGGCTGCAAAGTGAGTTGAGGGCCAGCCCGAACTGCATAGCAAGACCTTGTCTCAAAAAAAAGAAAAAAAAAAAGAAGGTGATATGGAAGACTAGGTAAAAGGAATAAGACAGGGAAGCCAGGGCTGGGGACATAGCTCAGTGGAATAAGCGCCTGCCTAGCAAGCGCAGGGTCCTGAGTTCGATCCCCAATACCGCAAAAAAAAAAAAAAAAAAAAAAAGACAGGGAAGCCAAAAAAAGGAGTGAAGATTTCACAGAGGCACAAGGAGGAACAGGGTCAATGATATGAAGCAAAATGAGAATAAAGCTAAACATTGTATTTGATAACTACAAAATTAGTATTGAGCCATAGAAGCTGAAGTCAGATTGCAACGATTAAGAATAGGATTGACCATGTCAGAACAGAAGCAGAAGATGAGTTTTCCTTCTTTCCTTTTTTGTGGGGCAGAAGATCTCACTAAGTTGCTCAGGCTGGGCTGGCCTCAAACTTGCTATCCTCCTGCCTCAGCCTCCCAAAGTACTGGGAATATAGGTCTGAGCCACCACATCTTGCTGACAAGATGACTCTTTAAAGAAATTTAGTGGTGAAGAGAAAGAGAATTGGAAGCTTGCTTGAGCAGGGGCAGACTGGAAGAGAAGTGTTTTTATTGGTTGGGTCAGTCAGCAGGTCTGGGGTAGGAGAAACGTGTGCATGAGTACAGGCAGCAAGATGTAGTGGTGCAGCTAAAGAGAGAGGAAGAAAGGGAATCAGTGGACAATGAGAGAACAGAGATCCAAAGTGGGTAGAAGGAGCTACAGTCAAGAGACTCTGCTGGGAAGGTAGCTCTGGAGGAGGCGGAGGCTGTAAAGGGCTGGGTGGAGTCCAGAGTGGCAGAACCACAGATGTCTAAGGTGGACAAAATGAACAGAGGGAGAAGAGACAGGTAGACCAGATGCCAGAGGTGACAGAACCGGAGCAGGCAACTGGGAGAAGCAGACGGTAACCTGGAAGGATTGCCTGGTGCTCTTGGATTCTTTTAGACGTCTTACTGATCTCCTAATGTTTCTACATGTTTGATTGGTGTTTAGTGTTAGACACTGTATGTTGTTAAGATGGAGAGAGAAAGAAGCAGAATGGGGTTAAATCTTGCTTGGCACAGTAGCTTTCTTTTGGTTCCACTCATTCTGGAAGCTTCCCTTAACTGCCCTCACGCTGGCATACAAAAATATTTATGAATCACAAAAGCCAAATGTCTACTTTAATCCTAAAATTACCTTCTCTATTGATATTTTACAACTTATGCTGTTCCTAATAATGCTACTAACCAGTCAATGTTTTTTCTTAATTCTAAAAGATGAATAAGGCCAAAAAAATTATAAGTAGGCTAATCCACATTGCTAGTTTCTGTGTATCTTCAAAAATTAGGAATGGTAGAGAGAAGACAGTGTTGAGATATGATCTAGCCTGAGTCTCAGAGCCGAAAGTCTGGGCTTTTCCAGAGCTGAAATCGAAGTTCAGGGCTCCTGTTACAACTTGCAAAGCCTTCTGCTGAGACTACAGTACTTCTCCCTCCTTCCTTGTTTTGCTTGCCCTGACTTTGGTTATCTCTGGTCAACTGCAGCCTGAAAAAAATAAATTAAAATTTCTAGAAATAAATCATTCATAGGCTTTAAATTGCATCCTGCTCTGTGTGGTGTGAGGAACTGTCGCACTGTCCTGCTCCATCCCACCTGGGCTGTGTGCTATTCCTTTGTCTGCTGTATCTACAATTTCTATACTGACTAGCCACTAGTCATTTAGTGACTAGCTTGGTTTTGAATCAACTGGAAATCTTAGGCCCTTTGTTAAGTAACCCAGTGCAGTGATGCGCCTCTATAATGGCAGCTGCTTGGTAATTCCAGCTACTCTGTAAGCTGAAACAGGAGGAGCACAAGTTCAAAGCCAGCCTGAACCATATACTGAGACCTTGTCTTCAATGCATAATAGTAATGGCCATAAAGTGCGAATGTAGTGGTTGCTGCCAAAGAAACCATGAAGTGCTTCCTTTAAGTGAAAATGTATTTTTAGAGACAGAGAGGAGATTATATTCACATAACTTGCATTACAGTATATCATTACCATTGTCCCATTTTACTATTGGTGTTTGGTGTTGTTAATATTTTGCTGTGCCTCATTAATAAATTAAACTTTATGATGGTTATGTACATTAAAGAAAACTACAGTCATGTACGTGAAGCAGCACTTGGTTTCAGGCATCCAGAGTGTTTCAGGCATCCAGAGCGTAGACCCTGCATATAAGTGGTGTAAATGTGCCTGTTTGTCTTGCAATGGTGAAAGAATTAAGGAGCTGAAGTCCCAAAGGGTGGATTTGGCAGGAATCTGTGTTTCTCAGCCCTGTTTTCTGGTCTGACTGGGAACACAGAGGGTTGCTTGGTGTTCTGTGTTTCTTCTAGCTCTCTTACTGGTCTATCATTTCCGGATGTTTGATTTGTATTTAGTGTCAGACAGTGGGTACTGTGAGACAGAGAGAGAAGAAATCGGTGTAGAGTTGCATCCTGGCTTGGGTCAGGTCTTTCCTGGTAACCTGACAGCTCCAGAACTGAAGACTATTCTTCGGTTGGAGCGGGCAGCCGCTCCTGGACTTGCTCCACAGCCCACGGCTTCACACTGGGGTGTTTCTGCTGCACGGTGCTCTGAGAATCCTGGTGAAAAAGCTTTGAGCCTAGGGAGGCTGCCGTACAGGGGCATAAATCCCCATCCAAATCTTCCTGTGAAGGGTAGGACTGGGCAGCTTTCGTCTGTCTCACCAGGAGCTTATCTCCCTGCGATAGCCACAGATGACCTTGTTTCCTATAGGTAGCAAGCAACAATATCCCATACCTTAAGCTTCGCTCACAGGTCCCTGAAGTATTGAGTCTCTCCTCTGCCTTTGTCTTCAGACCTCAAAGAAGTGGAAAGAGCCTGCTTTATTTTTTAAAGATTTACTGTTCCTTTTTCTTTTTCTTTAAACTAGTATTTTCAAATCTTGCCATGGTCTATTAATTTTACAAACTATTGTATTGTGGTGCATATCTTTTGATAATATTCATCCCCTTTATCCTTTCCCCCTTATTTAATAATAAATACTGTCATCTACTATACTGTCATCTTTTCTAGACTTCATATATGAGGGGAAGTATGCAAAGCATGTCTTTCTGACTGACTCATTTCACTTAACATGATGATCTCCAGTTCCATCCATTTCCCTCCACATGATGCAATTTCATTCTTTACAGCTGAATAATACTCTATGGTGTACATGTACCATACTTTCTTTACCCACTCATTTGTCCCAAGGCTGGATCCATATCTTGGCTAGAGTGAACTGTGCTGCAGAAAACAAGGGCAGGTAGATTTCTTTATGGTATGTTCACTGTGATTCCTTCCGGTAAATTCCAAGGAACCCATCGAATGGTAAGTCTAGTTTTGAAGAACCCCCATATTAATTCCCATAGTGGTTGTACTAATTTGCAACCCCACCAGCAGTGTAGCTCCCCAGCTACTGCCACCCCCATCCTCACCAGAATGCATTGTTTTTGTATTCTTGATCGTGGTCATTCTGATGGGGCTGAAATGGAATTTCATGTAGTTTTGATATGCAGTGCACCAGTGGCTAAAGAAGTTTAATTTTTTTTTCATATATTTATTGGCCATTTTTACTTCTTTTCTTGAGAAATGTCTGTTCAATTAACTTGCCCATTTATTAATTGGGCCATTTGATTTTGGGGGGTAGTTTTTGAGTTCTTTACATATTCTAGATATTAGTAGAATTTGACTGCGGTCCTGGTCTCCACAGTCAGAACATCCATGTATTCTGAACTCATGGAGTAGATTTTTGCTGACCACTAGTAGTACAGCTCAGCTGTTCAAGTTCGGCACCTTCTTCCAGTCCTGAGAAGATTTCCTGACTCTTGGCGACAGAAAACAGTTGCTTCCCAGTGCATGGAAGGAGACACGCTTCCTCAGCTTCCTTTGCAGCCAGGGTTCACACTAAGCTTGAGGCCCTGCTGGACAGACAGGCCCGCTGCTGCCTTTAGCTCTGCATCCAGAGAAGCAGAGAAGCCCCTTTCTGGTGTTTGGAGGCCACTGGGTCAACACTGCAGACTTTCTAAAGGCAGAAGTGGCTCAGGAGCCACAGCTGTGGATGTGGCTGTGGATGTGGCTGGAGTAGCATGTGGCTACTCCATGACTCCACAGGGCAGCCATGGCGTCCAGGGTCATTCATCCTAGGTGGCTCCAGAGCAGAATTCGACTGCCAGTCCTCATTTGTTTCTGCTTAATTTCTAAGCCTGGTCCTGAATCTGTGAAAGACATAATGTCCTTTAACTAAGTGCTTCTTTTTCCTGCTGAAATCAGCTGGCTCTGTTTCAGTTGTTTGTACCTACGAAACCCTAACACAGCTGGCAAGGCGAGACTGTTTTGCTCTAGGTTGCCAGCTGTCTGCCAGTGCCTTCCTTTGTGTCTTCTGGTAACAGAACTCTGACTTTAGCTGTATCTGAGTCGGTCCCCAGTCCCTGATCATAAAAAGAAAGAGCATATGTTGATTCTATTTCTTCAAATCTTGAGGGGGGGGTCAGTTTTGATGGATTTTCTATATGCAGTGGATGTTCTAGCATCTTCGTGTACCTGAACATTTCAGGTTGGATGTTAAACATTGTGGATTGAATCTCATCAGGTGCTGAATAGTTTTGAATTTCTATAAATGTCCTTGTGTTTTGTGCTGCTGCCGCTGCTGCTGTAACAAACTATCCCCAAACTCAGTCGCTGAACACAGCAGAACCTGGCCTTTCCACAGTTTTGGAGGTTGCAAGTCTGAAAGCAGCCTCCACAGGGCACCTACAGAGCTGCTCAGGGAGGACCTAGTTCTTGCCTCTTCCAGCCCCTGTGATTCCTGGAGCTCCCTAAACACAGGGCTCCAACCTCTGCTTCATCTTCATAGTGCCTCCTCCTTTCCCTTCTCACTTACCTTTTTCTTTACACCTGGGATGGCATTCAGGGCCCATCCAGGATGCTCTTCTCATCTCCTGATCCTTAAGGTAATCACTTCCATTATCTAGAGGAAAAATGATGTGCACAGCTTACAGGGGTTGGGACCCAATATCTGCAGGCTATCACTTAGCCCACCACACCTGGAATTAACTTGATCTTCTGGGTCACGCTTTAAAGTTTTGTGAGGTGGAACCAAAGCCCTGAGGAATGACCTTTATCAAGGGCAGTGTTAGAAACAGGAGCACTGTAGTCTTGAGCACGGGGTTAATATTATACCTGGTCAGGAACCTGAGAAACAGTCAAATCTGCCCCTACCCCTCCCACTTTAGAAAGCCCCCCCAGGAGAGAGAGCGCACATCTGAACCAATCAGCACAGCACCTTGTTCTCAGTAGGGCTTGATTCCACACAGAATGCGGAATCAGGATGCTAGGCTGGAGCTCACCAAGGCTTCCTCTTTTTCCATGCATGTGAGGCCTGGGAAGTTGAATGTGTCAAATTCTACAGCAAGGTCCAAATATAGTGAATTAAGGAAAGGTTCCACCAAATCAAAAGAAAACTCATGTTGAGGCCTCAGTTACAGCCAGCTTGGGCGCTAACCCTGGAAAAGGGCGGCTGAGGAATAACAGAAAGAGGGCAGGACTCTGGCTATCTGGAGCGAACGCTCCCTCACGGAAACTCACCATTCTGAGATGAACAGGAGAGGGAGGGCCCAAGGGAGATGGAGCCGGTCACATCCACCTCTTAACCGCTCAATCACTGGGAGTTTATTGGAGCCTTGCAGAGAGAAAGAGGCCAAGGTAGAAGCCAAAGCCCTAGATGGACACAGGACCTTTATCTGATGCACTGATACCCTCCACGCTGTGTCCTTTGAACCATCCAACCAGGAAGCGAAGGGAGAGCGGGGTGGAAAGCAGAGAGTGTTGAGCACCCCCTGGAGGCCAAGGCTAACTCCAGGCCCGCTGCACTGCGGGTTCTAAATTTTCTCTTCTATCCCTCCCTTGAGGTGGTCTAATTGCATCCACTGAACAAGCGTGGAAACTGAGGCACAGAGGGGTAAGGATTCCAACAAGGGTGATTTAGCCAGCTGCTGACACTGCAATTTAATCAAGCCACTCTAACGTGTTATAAAAATAAAGTAAAACCGTACTGTGTCTGCAACACTGGTGTTAAGTCAGGCCTGAAGTAAGTGCACTGTGGTTTGTTTCCCTTTCTTTGTACGAGGTCACTGAGTCAGTTTGTAGCTAAAGGAGCTGGGGTTCAGAGCCTCTGCCTGAGTACGAATCCCATGTGCCCTCCCCCGAGGCCTTACGCAGCAAGGAACCAGGTTAGCCTACTCCAGAAGAGAGTTCCTGAACAAGCCCTTTTTAGGGCTCAGCGCCCTGCCTTCTGCAGCCTCTTTACTCTCACCTCCAGGGAAATCCAAGCACTCCTCACGGTGAACAATCGCGACTGGAAAACTGCCTGGCCTTGCCCTTTCCCAGCGATGTTTTGCGCTCACCAGGGAAGCCCTTGCAGGGAATCCCTCTGAGCAGTGGAGTTCATCCCTTTTATGGACAGATTCTCAGCGGCTCCATAGCAAGCCCAGCGCACATATTTGGCATGCACGAGGTCACAGATCTTTTTTTTTTTTTTTTTTTTTTTGTCCAAAAGGCAAGCATACTTCCCTGAATTCAAAACAGCAGCTCAGTTTTAAAAGGGTTGTGGATCCCATCAAATGCCTGCTCCATCCGGGTTTTTCTGAGACAATAGTAGGACGCTAAAGACACAAGTATTCCCCATACTTCCAAAGTGATTTTGTCCAACTGGCTACCTCTAACCTGGGCCTTCTTAACCTCAGCACTATTGACACTGTGGACAGGGCCATTCCTTGTGTTGTGGAATGTTGGCAACATCTCTGACCTCTACCCAGTTCTATTACATGCACAGTTTTATCACTACATAATTGCAATGTACAATGATCACATTCATCAGGGGGTTTGTACTTGTGCGTAACACATCTTATGTCTCCTCCTTTTCCTTTAATCCTTCTTCCCCTCCCCATTTGCAAAAGCTCCATTTCATTCTTTCTTCAAATTTTTGTTTAAATCCCCTTTCCTCTTCCTCCTCCCCCATCTCCTGTTCCCTCTCCCCTTGGAAGAAGTTCTTTCTGCTTCCTAATGTCTATTCTCTATTTTGCTCCTTGTTTATATTTTGAGCTTCTCACACAAGAGAAGCAATGCAATACTTAAATTTGGATATCTTGTTTATTTCACCTGCGATTATGGTCTCAAGATACACTCATTTACCTAAAAGTGCCTCAAGTTTATCCTTCTTTATGACTAAGTAGTACTCCACTGTATATACCATTTTATGCCAATATCTCTGCTCTACCAAATGCCCCAAACTGACTAGTTAGATACCTCCAGATATCCCACATGTCCCCTAGGAGGGAAAACCACTCTCACTTGAGAACACTGCTTTAAACAAACCAGGAAACAGTTTTAAAGCTGATTTTTGAGCCTGCATTTTTCTAACCTTTTCTGCTCTCCTTGACAATGTAGACCATTCATGTGTCAAGTGGAAATACTGGGGGTATCATGTAAGGCTGGATTTGAAGGTGCCATTGGCAGTAGGGTGAGGCATGACACTGAGGGCCCAGTGTCTTAATTCGGACTCAGTTAACATCAGGAGGAGAAGACCAGGGTAGGATCCTGAGCCATCCTGAACCCAACAGTCCATAAAACAAAGTTTTCCTAAAACACTGAAGTCCCGGGCCACAGTGAAGAAACTACAAAGGAACCTCAGAGCGCCTTAATGCACTTCCTATCTGTGACCTCAATTTCCTCCTGTTCTAACTACACATGATAAAGGAGTTATCCTATTTTTCATAGGAGACCTTGACATGGTTCATTTCTCGAGGCCAGTCTAGTAGAGATAAGTTTGATTCAGAGGCTTAGATGTAGGGGTGATAGTTATTAAAAATCAAACGGCTTTAGTGTGCACTGGTTAATTTAATCATATTGCTTGGATTGTAAATAGTAAAGCTGGGAGAAAGGTCCGCTTAGCTCTTTCATTCAGCCACTGCTTGCCGTTCAAGTCAGACAGCTTAGATATAGAATTTGTCCTTGGATCTGCTGCCTTCTTCCTGAGTTGAAAGCCACTCTGTGTCCCTCTTCCTTTAGCTGGTTAGAGTCCTGGATCGCTGGGGTCACTATGAGCTGCTAGATCTCAGCCTGGTGGGTATAAACCTGGAGCAACTGGCTTCTCTGACATCAACCCTCCTTTGGAAATTCAGTCCCCAAGGTTAACTACAAGCCTATTTTCCTAAATGCAAAGAAAAGCCCACTTGCCCTTACAATACTTATCTCATAGGAAAGGCCCTTTAGACCGTTATTAGACAAGGGGAAGGGAAAACCTGTAGAGAGGAGGAGAGGAGGAGGGAAGCAGTTAGCGTGCTGGATACGATCAAACCCTGCAGGCATGTACAAAAACACCACTCTAGGGGCTGGCGATATAGCTCAGTGGAATAAGCACCTGCCTAGCAAGCACAGGGTCCTGAGTTCGATCCCCAGTACCGCCAAAAAAAAAAAAAAAAAAACACCACTCCGACACCTAACATTTTGTCAAGTCACAGGACACTGATAAAATACCTCTAAAAAGAAAAGACTTCCGAGTAGTTACTGTGAATGAAGAAGATCAAGCCCACAGAGAACAAATAGGAAACAGAGCGGACGCAGGGCAGGAGAAATGGCAAAGCAGCAAAGGAAGCAAGACCGCACAGCGCTCGGGGACAAAGGAGAGAGGGCTCAGATAAGACGTCAGGAGAAGGCACAGAAAGAAGAGAGGAAAGGGAGACAGTCCGAGAGGAAGAAGGAAACGCAGGAAAGGAGAACTAGCTGGAAGAAGGGAAGGATCTAGGAGAGGGAGCGGGCTCACAGCCACCCTCGTGGCTACCGACTTCCGGTTAGCTTTCCGCTGGAAGTTTCTGTGAGTAAGCGGCAAGGTGTCTGCGACGGATCATACAGTTACACTTCCACTGCTCGGGGCCCAGTCTCCCTAGACTATTCGCTGAATCGGGATGTTTTAGCTATATTCTGTTGTTCGGGAAAAGAAAATAATCAGTAAAATCTACTGTTAGAAAACCCCAGCGGCGGTCTGGAGTGGGGCTCTGCACACACAGAGTGCCACTGGAAATTCCATCCCAAAGCGTTGGAGCTGCTTTCTGTGATTAATGCTAAATGAGTAGACCCACTAGTCTCACATCTCACTTACATGTGAACAAATTCAAGTGCTGACTCTAAATCCACTAGGATGTAATACTTACCATTTCATGATCACTTGTCGTGACTCCTTACAGCAGCACTGCCTGGTGAATACCACTGTCCCCACTGATGGGGAATGGTAACGTTATGGCCCAGAAAGGGTGAGTAACTTGCCCAAGGTCATACAGCTGGTTATTGCGATTGGTTCCAGAGTCTAGAAGTTTCAGTGTTTCCACTAAGCCACCCCGTCCCTCATGCCAACCCTGCCACACATGCATACACATACACAGCTGTCTGCATTCAGTGCACAGCCTTTGCTAGAGTAGAGCAGTAAACCTGGGAATTCTAAGTCCTTTTTCCACAGAGGCTGAAACAAAATCATGCTTTGTGCTCAATTCATAGAACTGCAGAATTCCAGGGCTGGCCGAGATGCTGCAGAGTGTGTGTGACATAGAGACTCTCCTTTCTCTCTCTCAACTAAATCAGGGTCAGGGAATGGAAAGGTCCAAAGTCACAACAATTAATCAAAAACTTAATTCAAAATCCCCATTCTTGAGAAGAGCCTATCCCTGAGGGTTTTCTTGTACCCTGAGGGTACATTCTTCTCTCTCAGAAACTGTTTATCACTCTGACCCCAATTGTGGGGGACAGGAGTGGCCGCAGAACTTCTGAAATGTACGGCAGCCTGTGAAGGACACTAGGAACAGTGCTGGTTGTCAGGCTACAGGTAGGGAGGAGACCCAGATGGTCTGTTTGGCAGACCTCAAGTTTGCTAAGAAGTTGTATGGCAAAGACTAAATCAGCAGTTTTCAACTCTTTGTTTGATACTATTACTTTTATAATCTATGGTTCCCTTTAAATCTAGTGTAACATAACAAGCTTATAATTCAAAACACATTTGTAGAAAATGTAAAATACACACAGTACAAGCCCCTGAATATAAGAAGCAGTGTTCCCTCCTACTGAAGGCAGACAACGCTTCTTCAAATAACCTGACTTTTTTTGTCCGCTTGCTTAATATTCTGTGTGCGCCACTCACCATTGTTCCGCTATTGATCAACTGTTGGGTTTCACGTGGGTCCTCTCACCAGTACATTAGCGAGAGCAGGTTAAACACTTGTTTTCCTTTTGGACAGACATTCCCCGCTGTGCTTTTCCTGGATGTGGACTATTTTTATTATTTACTTTGTGTTGCCATGGACACAGGGCGATCACAGATGTTCAGAGTTGGAATCTAGGGCCACAGGAGACATTTATCATTGTGCTGTGTATGAAGTGGGCTCTTGTTCCCCGTGGATGCAGAGCTTGGCGTTTGTTTGATAAAGAAGTTACTAATGAGGACTCAGGCCTAATGAATAACATGAAACTTGGCTTCTGCTCCACCGCATTTGTTCGCTATGACAGTGCGTGATCTTATTAGAGGGGAAGATGGGTTCGGGAAAACGCAGATCAGCAGCTGTGGCTCAGCTTTTTCCCATGTAGGAAATAGAAGGATGTACCAGAACAAGGAACCCATTCATCATTCTTTCACAGCCTCTTGAAGAAGAGAAACTTTTCCAATGTATTTCAGTCATGCTTTTCCCAGAAACAAAAAACAGAGGGTGACGCCATCAGGATGCCGCCATCATCAGTGACTACCTGGACACCGCTGAGCAAGTTTGGGTCCGCAGGAGCACAATACAGTGGGCGCTGCCTACAATGGCCCCTGAGCATCTATGCTAACACACACACACTACCCAAAGTGGGGGTTACTATCCCAACTTTTGTTACTTTCCAGGCTCTGTGTAGTTCACAGTACAAGGGAAAGGGACTAGAAACATAGAGATACGATGGTAGACACAGAGATAAAAACACACTGAAGCCTGCTTTGGTAATTGACTCTGAACATTTCAGCTTTTGAACAAGTAACTCCTAAAATGCATTTCCCTAAGAGCCAGGCAAGGTAACTAACTGTTTGTCACTGTCACTTTGTCTGAACCAGATCTTGGTTCTTAGCAGTTCTCTTCCACACAGAGGCAAGGCGACTGATGTTCAGATAAAACAGACCAACACATAGCTCTGCAATGACCAAAGGCCGCCCCACAGCAATATCCTAGTGTGTTTAGGAGTCTCTCCTGCCCTTTTTCTCTGCCTTCTTACTCTCACTCTTCTTAGGGGCTCCATGGCTTCACTTCCTTGGACTCTTGCTAACTGACTGCTGGGATTGACCTTTTATTTAGAATGGATGTCTGGCTCTTTCTAAGCTCCACCCTGACTGCTATATTTGAAATTTTCCATGGATCTGCACCAAGTTCCTTTAGTTAGTACACAACCTTCTCTTGCTCCTAACCCTTATTGTAGGACCCCAATTCTCCACTGTCCCTCTTGAGATATGTGAGTATATTTCTTAACCTTTCTGTCTTTTCTATTTTATTTCATCCTTATTCTTTCCCCTCCTCTCCCTTCTCATTCAAAGCTCACATTTTCTCTTTAAACAATCCTTTTCTCTTCCCCAATACCCTAAGTAATTTGGTTTAAAAATTAATATTTTTATAACTAAAGTGATTCAAGAGGCAGTGGTGGCATAAAGAGCATTGGACTAATTTCAAACTTTCCTTTTAATGTTTATCAGCTGTAGAACATTGGGAAAAATACTGTTTCTGAGAACTCAGTTTCCTTGTTTGCAAAACTGGGATCAGAATCCATACTGTACAGAACAGTTGTGAGGCTAACAGGAAGAGTCCCTGGGAGCATCTCAGTAAAAGGCGATGCTTTAACACAAGGTCTTATTTAGTGAGTGTTTTTCATAGAGGCATGAAATCTAAGTAATAGTAACAATACTTTCAGAAAATTAAAGATCTGGCTACATATGGGTATGCTGATTCATGCCTATAATCCCAGCACGTGTGTCTAAATGTCCTCCCAAAGCCTCATGCCGTCATGAGGGTGGGCTTCTAGAGTTTATGATTGATCCATGCTCCAATGCTGAGATTTAGGGTATGAGTGTTATACACGCCCAAGGGTGGGCAGCCTGCATACAATGAAAGGGACCAAAAGAGGCTTATCTTTCCTTCTCTCCTCACTCATTGCTTTTTCTGTCTTCTGCCACCATGAATGGTTGCCCCTCTGCATGTGCCACCCTGCCTGGAGCCCGCTGATTATGGACTGAAACCTGTACCGACTAAATAAAACTTTCCCTCCTTTAACTTTAGGTGTTGGGTATTTTTTCTCAGCAATGAGAAAATGTGGGAGGCTCAGACAGGAAGATCTCCATGAGTTCAAGGCCAGCCTGGGCTGCATAGTGAGTTGAGGCCAACTTGAAATACATGGTGAAACCCTGGCTCAACAAACAAACTTCAGATGCAGTTGCTGAGAACTACAGAGTCTGAGATTTCATCCTTGCAAGCTAGCAAGTAAGCTTGCTGCGGTGCCTAAATATTGATAGAAGACATAAAACTCCTGCGTCAGAGATAAAGCACTTTATTACTCAGAACAATAGCAGCAGCCAAAGTCATCCAACTGCAACACAAATCTCAATAATAATTTACTCCTGTTGAACAACAGGCCTAGGGTTTGTGTTCCTAAATGCAGTACATTATTTGGCTGCTTTCCTCTGCTCCTATTTTAGATACATTATTATGTGAAACGCTGTTTCCCTTCCTATCAAATAAACAAATGTATACAAATAAAAATAAGTATATAATTTACAGCAGTGCAGTTTAAGGGTTAAGAACACAGGGTCAGGAGTCAGTCTGCCCAGGCTCAGATCCCAACATACCCACCATAAAGAGGCCTTGGACAAGCTATTTCCCTTCTCTGTGCTTTCGTTTCTACTTCTGTAAAAAAGGAGATAGTAATTTGTACTTCAGAAGATGGATGAGTGGATAGAAGGCTGTAATCCATGTAAAGTGCTCAGGAATCAGGCTTAAAATAAATGCTGACTATTATTAATAGTGTATATTCACACAATCACTTGGATACAGTCTACTTTTCAAGTGGAGGATTTTTTAAAAAAATGTTTTCAATATAAGATCTAGGGTTTCAGAATAAATTTATAGGCGCTTATACCCAAACTGTCTTCTCACTTGTTTGTCCCTCACCATTGACCAACTTTAAAATGGTTCTGTGTAAATAAGGCCGAACAAAAATAGATACTTAATTGAAGCCCTTGTTCTGGAAGGATTCACAGCTATTAGCAAGCTTTCCTTCCACTACAAGAAAAATATTCTCTTATAAACTTTGTCAGTCTACTGAAGGGAGTTGAAGAGAATTATATTTATGGATTGGTACTTAGAAATAATCGGTATTGTCATTTTCAGTTTCAGCCATGGTCTAGACATGTTATTTACTCACAAAATTGGTAAAAATTCAAAAATCACAAATTTCTATATTTATGTTTTCTTGGTTTCCTTTATTATTATTAAATCTCCAAAAGTTATTCATCATTAAAAAACACTTGCTGGGGCTCAAATAAAATTTTTAAAAATCTACTAAATATATATTAGTCCTAGTTATAATTATCAGCTCCTTCTTTCAGTTGAAACTAGAAGGCAACTTTGTAAAAGGCAAAAGATTTACACCATCTGAGGAGAAACCAGAGAATTAGAAGGCATTTTGCAGTCACACAAACCCTTCTCTCTGGAGCAGGAATCTCAGCTAGCGAGGCAGGCAGACTCCAGGGAGCAGGCAGCAGAGAGAGAAGAAGCGGTGGTTTCTGATATTCCACACCGCACCGTTCCTTCCTATCACAGCACTGTGCTCCTCTACTTTTCCTTCATTCTCAGGCGCAAAGCAGCAGGGTGGGATGTGTGGAGTGATCTCTGTTGAATGAAACACAGATGTATTTCATTTCCACTGGGCTGCTTTATCTGCCACTGTGTGCAAGGTACCAAGGTTATTCTTGTTTCCCCCGAAGGGTTGTTTCAGCTCCTAAATGACAGCAGTCCTTCCTGCGCTGACACTACCTGGTATTGTAGCAGAAAATGCCCACCCACCCCCAGTCAGTTTGTTAGTTCCTGTTTCAGTTGCAATGGGTTCTGGTCTCAAAAATGGCTGGTCACTCGCCGCTGAAGGCTTTCCTCACCTCGTGCGCTCCCGTCACTTCCCCAGAGATATGCCCTGGCTACCCGCGGTCCTCTGCCAGGTGAGACCAGTGTCCCGGGTGCTGGCCCCACAGCTCACTCGGGCTTATGCCAAAGACATGAAGTTCAGTGCAGATGCCCACGCCCTCATGCTTCAGGGTGTAGACCTCCTGGCAGATGCCATCACTGTTACAATGGGGCCAAAGGGAAGAACAGTGATTATTGAACAGAATTGGGGAAGTCCCAAAGTAGGTCAATTGATTTAAAGGACAAATACAAAAATGTTGGGGCTAAACTTGTTCAAGATGTTGCCAACAACACAAACGAAGAGGCAGGGGATGGCACCACCACTGCAACTGTCCTGGCATGCTCCATTGCCAAGGAAGGCTTCGAGAAGATCAGCAAAGACGTGAACCCCGTGGAAATCAGGAGAGGTGTGATGTTAGCTGTTGATGCTGTGATTGCTGAACTTAAGAAACAGTCCAAACCTGTGACAACCCCTGAAGAAATTGCTCAGGTTGCTACAATTTTTGCAAATGGAGACAAAGAAATTGGCAACATCGTATCTGACGCCATGAAGAAGGTCTGCCGGAAGGGCGCCACCACAGTGAAGGATGGGAGAACCCTGAATGATGAGTTGGAAATTATTGAAGGCATGAAGTTTGATCAAGGATATATTTCTCCATACTTTATTAAGACATCAAAAGACCAGAAGTGTGAATTCCAGGATGCTTACATTCTACTGAGCGAGAAGAAAATCTCTAACGTCCAGACCATTGTACCCGCTCTTGAAATTGCCAATGCTCACCAAAAGCCCTTGGTCATAATTGCTGAGGATGTTGATGGAGAAGCTCTTAGTACCTTGGTTTTGAACAGGCTAAAAGTTGGTCTTCAGGTTGTTGCAGTCAAAGCTCCAGGGTTTGGTGACAACAGGAAGAACCAGCTGAAAGACATGGCTATTGCTACTGGTGGTGTGGTGTTTAGAGAAAAAGGGGTGACCCTAAATCTTGAAGATGTTCAGCCCCATGAGTTAGGAAAAGTTGGAGAGGTCATTGTAACCAAAGATGATGCCATGCTTTTGAAAGGCAAAGGTGACAAAGCACAAATTGAAAAAAGTATTCAAGAAATCACTGAGCAATTAGAAATCACAACCAGTGAATATGAGAAGGAGAAACTGTATGAGCGGCTGGCAAAGCTTTCAGATGGAGTGGCTGTGCTGAAGGTTGGTGGGCCAAATGACATTGAGGTGAATGAGGGGCTGGGGATATAGCTCAGTGGAATAAGCGCCTGCCTAGCAAGCACAGGGTCCTGAGTTTGATCTCCAGTACCGCCAAAAAAAAAAAAAAAAAAAAAAAAACCGAGGTGAATGAGAAGAAAGACAGGGTCACAGATGCCCTCAATGCTACAAGGGCAGCTGTGGAAGAAGGCATTGTGCTGGGCGGTGGGTGTGCCCTGCTTCGATGCATTCCCACCCTAGGTGCCTTAATGCCTGCTAATGAAGACCAAAAAATTGGTACAGAAATTATTAAAAGAACACTGAAAATCCCTGCAATGACCATTGCGAAGAATGCAAGTGTGGAAGGATCTTTGATAGTTGAGAAAATCCTGCAGAGCTCCTCCAAAGTTGGCTATGATGCTATGCTTGGAGATTTTGTGAATATGGTAGAGAAAGTAATCATTAATCCAACAAAGACTGTAAGAACTGCTCTGCTGGATGCTGCGGGGGTGGCCTCTCTGTTAACAATGGCAGAAGTTGTGGTCACAGAAATCCCTAAGGAGGAGAAGGAGCCTGCCATGGGTGCCATGGGCGGAATGGGTGGCGGGATGGAAGTTGTGGTCACAGAAATCCCTAAGGAGGAGAAGGAGCCTGCCATGGGTGCCATGAGCGGGATGGGTGGCGGGATGGGCGGTGGGATGTTCTAGCCTAGAAAACGCTTGGCCCTCACTCATGAACTGTGACAGGAAGTGCCATGTAGAGTCCTCCACAGTAACTTTGGAGAGTTCAGATGAAGGAAATGAAGGCTGGGTGATATAAGAAAATCACGTGCCCACCATTGCTGGTTTCAGTTACATGTAAATGGTTTGCCGCTGTCAATGTCCATGCCTACAGGTAATTTATTTTGTATTTTTGAATACAAAAACATTTGTACATTCCTGAAACTGGGTGCCAGAGCCACGTACCAGCATACTGCTTTCAACTTAAATTATGGAGGCATTTCTACTACTATTCTGTTACAGTCAGGACTCTAGTGCTTGCCATCACCAACAAGAAGTCAGAAACAGACTTTCTGGGGAGAGAAAGGATGATTGTACAAAATAGGGAAGATCAATTATGTGACAACTTTTGTGTAATAAAAATCTGTTTAAGGTTAAAAAAAAAAAAGGCTGGTCACTATGATGCACATTGTATAGACCAACCACCATTGACAAGCTATTCTGCCTCTGTACTTCCTGCTTGCTTATCCAAGATAAACCCTAGACCATCAGAGAGCAGGGCCTGATAATCTAGGAATGATCATAGTCAGTGCCTGTTGACATCAATAAATCTGTCTCCAAACCCTGGGTGTTGTATAGTGTTTCTGATTGCCATTGCATTACGATGCTATAATGGTGACACCTGACAGTGTACATTTGTCAAGACCCATGGGTCAAACACAAAGGGTGAACACTGGCAAAGTATGGATTTTAATTAGCAACAGTGTATATGACACTCTGTGCTTTCTGCTCAATTTTTCTGTAAATCCAACTCTGTTATAAGAAATTAAGTCCAGTATGTTATGTATGTATATATGTATATATTGATATGTCTTCTTAATAGGCTATCTAATGGACTTAACTTTATATATACAAACTCAATGATCCAACTTGATATATTTGAGAAATAGTATAGTGATAGAATTTGTTTACCAACAGTAACCATAGCAAACAAATAAAAATTCCCCCACTGATTTCTTTTTTCAGTTAGCATTGGTCTTGGGTGTGCAAAAGTAAATTCTAGAGTTCACTGTTTGTATTATCAGTGTCAAACAACAAACTTGACAAAATAAATATGATTCCTTCATAAAATTTGGTGATTTCCAGTATACTATGCAATGTGGTTTTGAAAAACAATATTGTTTTATCAAACACCAGTGCAGACCCACTCAACCAGAACACCTATTTGGAACTCACTTGGGTAATGACTTTGCTAGGAACCGCTCCTTCTGAATGTTTTCCCTGCCATCATTTTCATGCTGTCTGTCTAGCTAACTTACATTTTTGCCAGTTTATTGGATGGTGAGTTAAAAACTGATCTAAACACCTAAAAATGCCTTCTTCTGTTATATGTCAAGAATTTTGCAAAGTAATAAATTTTTCTCATATTTGCCTACATGAATTTATGATTCAAAAGCAGACAGAGCAGAGGATCACCTCCTGGCACCATAAAATTTCATAAAATCTCAGCCTTTGAATTAACTCATTAAGCGCCTCGACTGATAAGTCTTCTCATGGCAGATAACAGCACTGGGCAGTGGCTGAATATTTACCATAGCCAGTTGCATTGTTAATAACAGAGCATTTATGAAGTTCCCCTGGTGGCATGTTTCATTCTTTCTCTCGGGGCATCTACTCTGAATGATGCACATGTGATTTTTCATGGCCAGTTTTCACTTTATGTAGTTGACAGTCTGTTTTCTAGGAACAGTAAGCTCAAGAAGTGACATGCCAATAACTGTATTTTTATTCTCACTATATTCTGTTTCAAAATGCCCGTGGAACTTGGTAGGCATCAGAGCACTATTTTATAAATTTTCATTGCATGAAATACACTCAGGGTAACCATTAGAACCATAAAAGGTGAACCCAGTGGCAAATAATTCTTATGTGTTTTGTCTTCACATGATTTCCTGAAGAGTTTTCCACACATGGCTTTCATTTTCTGGACAGGTGCTTCATTCTTGTCATTGAAGGCTTGGCCAGACTTGTCATTTTTATCTTGACGCTTTTTTTGTTACAAGCGTTATTCTTTCATCTCACTAGGGGGTAGATAAGTGTACATATGAACACAAACTCACACATATTCATACATGCATACAATATTTATAAATACAAAAGCAAGAAACACAGAAAGGAGAAAGCTTACTTCATGAAAACTTCTATCATATAATATGATGCCATTGCAATGCAATGCACTGCATGTCCACTTTTTATGCAACTGATTTGCTCCCCACAAGGGAGCCCAGTGCTGACCATATCCACTCGTGCCTTGCCCGGCATTCAATGGGACATGGTTGCTCCTGTGTTGATGGAAGCCCAAGGGTAATCCTTGCAAAAATTTCCCACAGGGGACATATACAGGGACAAAATCTGAACAGATCATAGCAGAGGTACAAGTTCTGTCCAAAGACACACCCATAAGATGTTTGAATGTCTAATAGCAAGAGAAATGCTATTTCCAGGTGTAAAGTAAGCCAAGCTTACTCAGCAGTAAATCACTGCAGTAGTAGTCTCGTGTGCTAAAATCTCATGCATGTCAAATTAGAATGTGCTTATTATTGTAGTTTCTTTTTAAAATCATATATATATATATGGTAATGCTATATATATATATATATATATATATATATATATATATATATATATAAAGTTAGCATTCTATACTTGTGGAATCCTTGCAACATAGCCTCACTCCATGAGAAACATAGGACAGTGCACTCAGAGAGAGAAACTAAGCCCCTCCCTCCTACCAGGCAAAAGTGAAACCACAGCTGGTACCAGCATGTGGAGTTGCAGGGAAAGAGTGGTGGGCTCGTTGACATCCAGGTGAGAGTGAACAGGCCCTAGGTCGGGTGAGTTTGGATTAGAGTGGAACATAACACTTACATGTAGGTACCAGGCAGGCACTAATTAGAATTACCGAAGAGGAGGGACTGCAGAGCATGTAGGGAACAGGGAGGGCAATGGAGAGGAAAATGAACATAGAACTTGTTTTCCAGTGCCAACTTGTTCAGAAATAACTTGGGGAAATTTCCAGGATTTACTTCGTTAGTGGGAAAGGCAGTGTTGAAGCTATTTTAGTAGTTTTGTACCTTTACCCTTTACCCCCAATGATGTGCACTTGAGTGCCTTGTGTATAGTATTATAGACTCCACAGATGTTGACTAAATTGCATGAATGAGTTAAGGATGATCCTAGGCCAGATCAAAATACCTGGAGTTTATTTTTATTTTGTTTTCATTTCTGAGGCTTTAATGCTTTCTTCTCTTTGTTTTCTCTATTATGAAACCCACACACAAAGACAAGACCGATTTCATTTTGAAGTGCAAAGTATTGTTTTTTCAGGGGTAGTTAGTTATTTTGATACAAGTCAAATCTTAGCTGAGAGGCTGCCAATGTAGAAGGCGCTCTTTGAGCACCAAAATCTCCCCAGACTCTTAGAATGTCACCAAAAGAGAAAACCCAATCTACAGTTTGTAAGATGGACAAAGCTAAAATAAGAACTTGCTAACCCATCACCTTTTGTTTCTACTCTAATTCCAGAGCAACTTCCAGGGGTGGTCCAGGTAGGATGTTTTCCCGGGGATGCAGCCCAGGTGCCTGTGGCAGGAATGTAGCTGCCTTGTGGATGACTCTGGTACATTTCAGGGGCAACCCTGGTGCTCAGGATGAAATTACCTAGCAATTTAGAAATTTATCTTTCAGGTCTTATCTCTCTAACCAATCCATAATCAAAGAGGGCATTATGGCTGTGCCAAGAGAGATTCCAGAACAAATAATTTAAGAAGATATTGTTCACTAGACCTCCATGTGTCAGAAATGAGAGAAATATTTGATAAAGTAAAAGATGTGGGGGAAGTGGTACAAGAGATCTGTGCTTGTTGCCTGATTTTGAAGTGTGTTGAGAGGGGCTACTCTGAGTAGTATTTTAAGGATTAAAAATAGAAAATGACAACGAACGCAGAGTCTTGCCTCAAGCCTTTCTTGGAAATTGCTCTTATCCCTTCCTTCCTCCCTTCCTTCCTTCCTTTCTTCCTTCTACTTTCATTCCTTCCCTTTTCTTTCATTTGCTACAGCACATGCTTCTTTCTCTGAATACATCCAATAATCCCTTTCTCTTTCCTCCTCCACCAATCTTATCCGGCCATTCATCTTATCCATTTGACCTGTCTGTATCTTTTTACACTTTATTTGGCAGCCTGCGCCAATCAGGAGTCTGGGGACAAACAAGCCAATAAGAAATGTCTCTATCACTTATTTGTCTGTCTGTCTATCTATCTATCTATCTATCTATTTATCTATCCATCCAAAGTTGAGATTTATTTTAAGGAATTATGACTGGGAGGACTGGAAATTCCAAAATGTTCAGAGCGGGAAGACAGGCTGGAGATTGGAAAGGGAGGTGGTACTGACTGAAGTCTAGAGTTGATCAGCCTGCGGAATTTGTTCCGCTTTGTGAGGCTCCAGTTTTGTTTTTACCTCTTTATCAATCTTCCGCTGCTTGACTGAAGCCGTCCATTTCACAAAGGTGACATATTTTACTCAGAGTCTACTTATTTCAGTGATAGCTCTGAAGAACTACACAGTGACCTCTCAACTGTCCTTTGGCCACACACCTTGGTATCACCACCTGTTCTTATTGACACATAACCTAAACATCACTCAGGCCCTCCACCGGTAACACCAGGATCCCCCTGGACTCGGGTCCTCTTGGAATTCTTCCCTGGATGCATCTCACCTGGTTCTACCATCAGATCCTCCATCTTCTCAGAAACACTGAGGGAACAGTGATTGCAGCTCATATGCACTGAGCTCTTCCTATCTGTTACACAGGGAATCAAGTGATTTGCATGGATCTCTTATTTAATTTCCACAGCAATTCTGTGAAGTAGCTAGAAAGGCTGAAGAGGTAGATTGCTCAGCTTCTGTGCAGTGGGACAGGGCTCAAATTCAGTCAGCCCTCACCTGGAGGATGCTGCCTCCTTCATGGGCAGGATGGCACCAGCTCAAGGAGCCTATCCTGCCCTCCCTTGAAGCATAGTCAAGGTTTTGAAAGCGCTCAGGCATCAGAGGGTGGAGCTACCTGTGGGTTTTGTGGAATTCAGGGGCCAGCAGAGGCGCAGGCCAGCAGGTGAAGCAGAGCATGCAGCCCTTCCTGGGATGTCTGCCCCAGAACAGGTGTCCTCTGGAGCAACCAATGTGCAGGTGTGTGACACAGGGATGACCAAGTAAAGGGCATCCTGAGCTCTGCAGGCAGATCACAGCTAAACCGACTGTGAAGGAGCATTCTAACCACTAACAGTTGTTTTGAAGAAGAACATGAATGTTATGGGAAAATGCTCATCATCTGCTGCATTAAAAAGCCATTTCCTAGCATTTTGCAAATATGAAATTATTATGCGTGTATTACACATACACATCTAAAATATAGAAAAGTATGCATATCAGTATATACATACACAGTAAAAAGACTTAAATGATAAGTCTAAGGATGAAGTTTGATTATATGTAATCTTATTCTTCAAGAACTTCTTTATTTTTATATGTGTAAAAATATACAACATAGTGTGCTTTTGTAATTAAAAGTGTAAACATTTTAAAATTAACACATAAGCCTGTTTCCAGAAAGGTAAATATGATACTTTTGCAATTAAACATGTTACTATATTTTTAATTAAACATAAACATTTTATAGCAGCACTGAATATTATACTTTAGTAACTGACATATAAATATAATTTTCATTAAACATATAAACAATTTATAGAAATGTACAAGCTGTTACACATTTGTAGTCAAAGAACAGATAAAATATGAGGATGTTAGATATTTAACTGTTTCTGGGCAATTTAATCCTCCACCAGTCCAATTTTTAAAAACTAATTCCTAGCAATCCTGGGCTCAGAAAGATTCTTAATGAGATTCCTGGTTACAGATGGGTGTCATTCCTCAAAGATAAAGTGCCTCTCCCAAGAGAGAGCTAATCCAGCAAAGGTGTTTGGCTTCGTGACAAGAATTTTCATTGCAAAAATATTTCCCATTCTTTAATCAGAGCCTAATCCGAAAGAAACTTCAGATGCCTGTCATGGTGCTTTCCATTTCAAATATCTACCTTCTGCTTATTTTGGTCTCAGTAGCATTCCTGTGCTTTGTGAATGGTGAGCAAAAAGCTAGACTGTAAAGATCGCTGTCTGATTGTCACTCATTTTATAAATCCCTCCAGTTCTACCAGTGCCACTGAGCTTTTAACTAGCATTCCAGGGCTAAGGCCACAAACCAGTGCTGCCCACTTCGCGGAGGGAAAAACTTACTCCAGTTAACTGTCATGAATCCAAACAGATTTGGAAATCTTTACTTGAAGTTTCATACACTCTGCACATCTCTTTAAATAACAATATTAAATAATTACATTGCTTATCATACTATTTATACATTATACAATTTATCCTCAGAATATCCATAAAACCTTGTGTTGCCTCCATGCCATGAGGTAACTAAGCTGTTGAGTCCCATGCCTAAGAACATACATCAGGTGTGATGGAAAGAAAACAGTAGTGAATCCAAGAAGGAAACCTGCAGCATCTGCTTCATGTAGATGGCTTCACCATCTTCTAGGATGAGGGGAAGTTGTTGAAAGGGTTCACCTGCTCTTAGGTACCCGGCCCACAGGCAACACGCACCCTTGGGTCTTCATCAATGAGAACTGGTCACATGGTTTGCTAAATGTGTGAGATGTGGGGAAATGCAGCCTCACAGCTCATCATGGAAAAGCAGTCTACAGATATTGGCCACAACCTAGGTGGATTACGCTATACCATTTAGGCTGCCTATTTTCTTTTTGTGAAAAGGAGGCTGGATTCTCAGACTAAGCTGTCATTCTTTTGTAAAACATGGACCTAAAAATTCCTTTCTTTTGTGGAAAACTGGTGATACCAGATGGTAACGTTTTTTAAATGCTCTTATTTGGCAAAATGAAGAGCTTTTTGGCCTTTATATGAAAGAGAGAGAGAGACAGAGAAAGACAGAGAGACAGAGAGACACAGAGATAGAAATAGACACAAAGAGACAGATATTGAGATTCTGTCTCATGAATTCCAAAAGTCTGGCACTAGGGGCATATAGAACATTCAAATATTAGGAATCTTTTCCCTGGATCCACTAACTGCTTCATAAAACCACTTCTATCTTCGAATGGTGCAGTGTTTGGGCATAGGTGATCTGAAATTGCAAACCATTTTTCTTATGTGACTTTATGTAGACTTCAGCAACTACATACAAGCAGGAGGACCCAAAACAAACAAACAAAATCATTTTTCACTGTTTTGGTGGTAAGAACAATCATATCATTCCAGCATTTCTCACTCAACAGTCTCCCTCCCAGGGGGGTTTGGATGTGTAAACAAGAGAATGGCTCCTACTGGAATTTAGCATGAAATGTTGTAATTTCAGTACAGTTGTAGCTGTAAAAACTTTCTTAATAAACACAACTCTGCTTTGGAGGAAAGGTCAACAGTGCAAGCAGCTGTTACTGCTGGAAAATTTTAACCATGTCACTACCCTCCGCTAGCCTGGGTCCTTTAGGAGGCTCCTTCCCACCATCACTGAGATGTCTGTGATCTGTACACACATGAAATGTCCAATGTAGTCTGTAGTCCCAGAAATGTCTCCCCAGGAGGGTTAGGAATCCTGCTATCAGAGTTCTCACCTGTAGTATCTGCTCATGACACGCTGACTGATGAGTGAGTGCTTCCTCTGGCCTTGGCAGGTTGGCTAACATGTTATGTTTTTGCTGCTCTTTACTGTTTGTATAGAAATACCATGAATTGCTTCACTCTTCCAGTCTTGTATATATCTAACCTTTACATCAACCAGCCCTAAATGCTGCCCTTGTCAGTAAGTTGGTTTAACAATCCGACATGTCTGAATAACAGACAATAGTCTGGAAGATTTCTTTTCAATTTTCAAGGCTTCTTAATGTTTCTGTGTTGGGTCATAGAAAACACTACATGCTCATCAGTGAACCCATCTCTGTTTCTATGCTCCAGCAAAAATAAACATTACAGCCTCTGGTGTTAGGAGTCTTGTGTATCCAGAAACAATATTGGGAGCCTAACAAATATGTGTTAGCTCATTCAGTACAGACCATGGTTCTGAGTGGATGTTACTAGCCCGCTTTACAGATAAGCCATCTTGGGTTTAGCAAAGCATTCCTCAGTAACTAAAAGCATGATAATACTTTCATAATTACTCGAATGTGCCCCCTCCTGGCACTTCTTATCTGTAGCAGCGTGGCTTTGAGTTTTGATAGACGTGCGTTTGATCCCTGACCCTGCCACTCACTACAGTGCACTGTGTGCAAGTTGCTTAACACTCCTAGGACTATCTTTCTGGGTCGAGAGTATGCTGCTGGGACCAGGTGTTCCTGATGGTGAGTACTGAGGGCACAGGAAGTGGGTCTTCAGGGGTTACCATGAGACATTTAGTTTTCTGTGAGTTCATCCCCTTTCTCTAGGGGAGGCTGTGAAGGTCAAGTTCTCAAACGCACTGGAATCTTCAAAATCCCTCAAGAAACCTTTTATTGGTCAACTTTTCATCACTCATAACAAAATATCTGATGTAGTCAACATATAAAGAGAAAGGATTTATTCTGACTCATAGTTTTGGAAGTTTCAGTCCATGGTCCATTAACCCTCTTGTTTTGGGCCTGTGGCAAGGCAGGAAATCATGGTGGTGTGCAGAGAAGGGGAATCCTATTCACTTCATGGCCAGGAAGAGGAAGAGAATGATGTTCCATAATTCCCTTCAAGGGCATAGCTGTAGTGACACAGGGAGTTCCCACAAAGCTCTTCTTCCCAAAGGTCCACAGCACTGCCTTGGGGACCAAGCCTGCAACACTTAGCTTTTATGGGACATTTAAGACCCATACAATAATGAACTTCTTCCTGAGGTTTGATCATGACTCCCCAGGAGTACATTGAGTTCTTCGAAGAGGACACAACACCACATTCCTGAAATACTTTCCAAAGAGGTCTCCAGGGACCCATCCCAAACAAAGCCTACCACCAAGGAGGTCTTGGGGTTTCTCAGTGTCAGGTGGCAACAAGTTTAGCCTTTCACCTGCTCTCATGAGCAAAGAGACCTCTTTTCTGTGCAATTACCCTTGGGTTACGGGTATGTCCTGGGCCACTGGGTCACTGAATATCCTCAAAGCTTTAGCATGTAGTGCTTTCTATGATGACCCAGGAAAATGTAGGCATTATTTACAGAAAAACTATGGAGGGGAACTGCAATGAAATTGAGCATAAACCTCTGTGAAGTTCACACTGTCAGAAAGGTTTCTGGTGAAATGTTAGTTACTTTCGTAGGTCATTGGTTATAAATATTTAAAGGTTTGAGTACATAGAATACCAAATTTGTCTATGGACTCCGTGAATAAACCTACCTATTATTTTTCCATTTAGTACTACACATTTCCTAATTTATACATGCCCCAAATCAAGCTGGCCCAGCCTTATACAGAGGTGTGGCTGTTCTCAGGGTAACTTGAGTGAGTCAGCCACAGAGGAGGCTGATGTTTTCGTGCGCAGTTCCTCCTCTGTCCTTGACATGACAGACACACTTTCATGAGAGGTTAGGCCTCTGCTGGGTGTGGGGGGAGGGGACAGTTGCTTCTGAGAACAACCTACTGCCCGTGCCTTCCAAACTGCGACGCCTCCTTCAGGAAATCCTCCTCCTTGACCAGTAACACCCTAAACCACATCATACCAGCAACAACACATTTCAGGGACAACCCACAAAAAGGAAGCAGATCTCTCTTTCCCTGAAGCTGGGAGCTCATCCTAACCATTCCCCTCCCACATGCTGCCTTATGCTTTCTATCTTTCTGAAGATAGTGACTTAGAACAGGGAGTAACACAGGGACAAAAATTACGTCTCTAAGTTGAAAAAACTCTGTGTGGAAAGAAACAGAATAAGGGAAAAGGATGGATCACAGACATAAAGCCCCAAATCATCTGAGGTGCTTGTCAAAATCCAGTTTCCTGTGTCCCCTACTCAGTAATTTGGGTTCATTAACTCCAAAAGCTTCTACACAATGCTCTGGAGGACCTTGACGACCATGGAGCCACCCAGCTGATACAGCCTAAGGCTTTATACTTCACTGGCCACACCATTCCCACCCTGGGCCCAACTATCCCTATGGACACCTTCACCATAGCCACTCTGCCACCATGATGCCTGAGGTAGCCGAGCTTCTGGGTTGAATTGTCCTCCACAACCGTCTTCCTCAATAACAATAACTCAAGTTCCTGCAGTCACTTTTCTCTAGCCAGGCATATTCCAGAAGGCAAAGAGGAATGAGCACAGCTGGTGTGCAGCTGGGGGAAAAGGTTCTTTGGTCTTTCTCCCATCACTGCCTGCTTAGGAAGATCTGGTCCCGCCTCCTTACATGAGGGTTAGAAAACTAAAGGAGCAAGGGTAAGGAACACGCCAAGGGTCACAGAACCAGCAGGGGTGGCGGTGGGATCGGTCCCAGTGCTCGTGTCTGGAACCAGAATACCTTCGGTGAAAACCCTGATTGTCAGATGACTTTGATTCCCTCATTTGGTTCTTTCCTCTAAATCCTGGCTAGAGGCAGGTAGCTTGGGTAGGACAGGACTCCCCTTGGGTTTTAACAGCCTGAAGCACTCTTTTCAATATTGCCCCTTCCCAGCTCCCTAGATCACATCTCCTCCCCTCTCCAGGGGCACCCTTATATTGCCTGTAAGTGGGGAAAAAAATTGTTCAAAGTGGTTGCTGAGGCTGCTTTCCAGCTCTCCGGTTGCATGTGTGTGACTGGTTGCTCACATAGATCTCTGTGTAGCAGATGACAGTGTCTTGGTCGCTTGCATTTGTACGAGCAGAACTATGTCAACGTGACCTCCATCACCTTTGGTACTCGCCTCAGCACCCAGAGCAGAATTCTTCCTATGACGTACATTTAGTAAGTGTTTCCTATTGGCCATGTCTGGGGCCTGAGCCACTTTGAGTCCCCCAAAGTCTTGACAAGGTCATCTTCCAAACAGCACCTTCCCCTTTCCTCCTATCCAAGAAACTGTTGATTCTCAGTGCTTGGAATTCAACAAGTAGCCTTGTGTGACTTTGGTACTCTGTCATCTCATGGTATCTACAGAAGACAGCCTATCTCCCTGGCTCTCAGAGGGCTGCTCCTGCCAACTTTCATAGATAACTGGCTGGAGGCAACCAGCAGTCCTTCCAGTCCTTGCTTGTGTTGTCTGCAGTCATTCAGGGTTTTCTTGATAAAACCAAATGCATTCAGTCTCTTAAAATACCCACCATGCCTTCCCTCTGACAATTGCATTTTGTCCCTAGTAGTGGATTCTATCTCTTCTACAACATCTATCCTTCCAGGTTCCCAGGGGAGGGCAAGAGACAGGGTCAAGTCTGGTTTCATAAAGCTGAGAACAGACTCCGATGGAGTCCTGTAGTGACCCTGTGAGTGGAGACGAACACAAACTACTGGGTAGGCAAGACTTCGATTAGGCCTTCATCTTCCTGGGAGGATGGTCTGCCCTCAACCTTGTGAAAACCAAACAGCTGGTCCCCAGAAATATTCTGGAGGTTGTCGTGCCTGGAGGTGCAGTGTTGTTGTAAGTCATGCTCAAAACTTCAGACCTCTGATGTCTGATTCAGTGGTTAGAAATTGGGCTAAGTGCTTTGATCTCTGGATGGGCCATGAGTTCAGTTAGCTTAATTTAGCAGCCCAAACCCCACCTCGACTATAACTTGGTGGATTTCATCATAATTATTCAAAAGAAAACCCAAGAAAGGGAGGCTGTATCTCAACTCCTCTCAAGCTGTCCTCAATGCCAAAGCTGTCTGAAATGCTCACGGTCATTTCCACAGCAATGTGCGTGAAGGAAGAGCATAAGGCTCCAGCTCTGACTTCTCCTGGGCCTCCATCCGCTCCAACACTATTGCAGGCATGCAGGTTTTATGCACAACCCAGCTGTTCTCTAGTTCATGTAAAGCCATTTTTTGGTAGACTTGGTACAACATTCCTTCACAAAGAGTTGTTTACTTCCCCAAACGAATCATGCCCCTCTTTCAGACAGAAAATATTTCTTTCTATGAAAGTAATGATGGATAGTGTTTGCCTTATGAGAAGAAAAACAGATCAGGGTTCATTGTACAGTAGTTATATTTGACCTTAGGGCTCTCCTGGCTCCAGAAAGCAACAATTCCTTTTAATCCCTCTCTTATCTCTTTTCATACCCCAGATCCTGCTAACATACCTCCAATCCAAAATAATCCAACCATACCCTTGTGCATTGATGTCACAGAGTTTTCCTTTCCTGGGAGGTTGTACACAAAATCTCTTTCTTTTTTTCAAAATCTCTTTCATTCCTTACTTCTTTCAGACTATGAGATGGTGGCTGGTGGTGAATTGTTTACACATTCCACGAAGAAATCCAACAAGAAATTGAATGAAGTTGGCTCTTGTTTTTTTCTGTATGGATTCCAGAAAATTCCATTATGCTGCTAATTAGGTTTCCAAACTACCTGAACAATGGCCAAAAATCTAGGCAGCAACATTTATGTAGAAGATCAAACATACTAGGAGTTGAAAAAATGGCATTTTCTCTAACCCTAACCCATTTAAAATTTTTCAGGGCCTGGGTTATAGCTCAGTGGCACAGTGCCTGCCTGGCAAGTGCAAGGTTGTGAGTTCGATTCCCAGTACCAAGAAAAAAATTTCTCTTACACACCTTCCCCTTTCCCTAAGTTGTGTGACACTAGGAAAGCACAGGGCCTCTCTCTGATGCTGCTGTGGGGACTCTGTAATCTCTCAGGCCCACTCACTCAGCTCCCAGATCTTGTTCGTTTCTCTCACTGCATATTTATAAAGCTCACCTTGTTGGATAGGGCATCTTTATTTGGATTTTCCAATATTTAGTAAAAACTATTTTTGGAAAATGTTTCACATTTCACCATATCCATTACTTTCAACAAATTTAGGATAGAAAAACATTCATTTTTGGAGTCGACCATTCCTTTGATGTTATCTGACAATAATGTGGAGAAGACAACTTTCACTTACAAGGAAGGAGCGACTATCTACAGCTTGAGAAGTGTAGTGTAGGGAGGAAGATGTTGTATTTACATCCTTGCCCCAGGAAGTGCTCCTCTTCTGTAGTAGCAGAGGGATCTCACTCTTATTTCGATATACATGCAGGGTCCATGTATGCATTGCTATTCCCTCTCCCTACACAAAGGTATAATAAGTTACTTCATAATTGAGGAATCTTCATTAATGCCTCCCTGTCACCTCCCTTACAGCCCTTCACCTCACCAAGGGTCCTGCTCTCCAGCTTGAGGTCCTTACCAGTGGACTTGGCTTGTTAGCCTGACAATAAATGGTGCTGGTTAGAATGACCTCTGATTACATTTGAGGTTTAAACCTCTCCGGGGCAGCTTCTCTTTCTCCTTCTTTCCTACCTTCCACTCTCTGTTCCTTCTTTCCTTTTCCTTTTACTTCTTTCTTTCCTTCCTTTTTTCTTCCCTTCCTCCTCCCTGCCTCCCTCCCTCCCATCTTCCTCCCTCTCTCCCTCCCTCCCTTCCTTCTTTCCTTCTTTTTTCCTTCCTTCCTTCCTCCCTCTATATTTACTGTGGACTGAATCAAGAGCTTCTCATGTGCTGAGCAAGTTCTCTATTGCTGAGCTGCACCTCTAGCCCTTTTTACATTTTATTTTGACATGAGGTCTTGCTAAGTTGCCCAAGCTAGCCTCAGTTGTGATTCTCCCTCAGCCTCTGAGTTGCTGCAAACAGATATGCGTACCAGGCCTGGGTTTTTACTTTGTGTCACCTAGAGGAGTGATAGTCTGAAGGAGGAATTTGGAAACAAGGCTGTGAGGTCCTACAAGAAAGTCCTACAAGCGTCACAGTCAGCAGTCCTGGGACTGGGGGTGCAAAGGCTGCTCTGGAGAAGGCTGTCTAGAAGAGAGCTGGCAGTCTTTTTTTTTTTTTTTTTGGCGGTACTGGGGATTGAACTCAGGACCCTGCGCTTGCTAGGCAGGCGCTTATTCCACTGAGCTATATCCCCAGCCCACCAGACAGCAGTGAGGCTTCCCAGAAGGGGGTGAAAGATGGATTCCAGCCTGGCCCGTGCCCTGAAGTGGAGCCCAAGGCACCTCCTTGGCAGAGGACTAAACATGAAACTCCCTAGGGTGGGTGGGTCCCCTCCAAGGCTCTGTCCTGATAAACAGTTCACAGATGTCTGTGCTGCTTGCCGTATGGGTGGCCTGGACACCTTTGCCCAGGCCCTCCAAGCTCACCTGTAGCCGTTCCTCCCTTACCCTGACCTCCCAGCATGGGCACGGCCAGCCATGCCCAGCTGCTACTCGGAGCACTCTTCTACCCTGAGGACGCTGCTCCTGGAGGGGCCTGTTCTCATCTCCAGCTGAAGCTTGTCATGTGATGGTTAATTTTGTACCAACATGGTTCCAGTTGTTTGTCAATAAATCAGTCTAGATGGGTTGTGATGGACATTTAAGTAAGTAAGGTCAATTATCCCCTGTAATGTGGGTGGGCCTCATCCAGTTATTGATGTTGGCAACCTAAACACTGAGGTCCCCCAAAGAGGAGGGATTTCTGTCTGCTGGCTGCCTTCAGACTCAAGTCTGTAACAGCAGCTCTGCTAGAGTTTGCAGCCCTGTGGATTTCAGATTTACCAGCTCCCACAATAGACTGAGCCAACTGCGTGAATAAATCTGCCATCTCTTTACCCACCCATCTTCATCATCGTAGTCATCATCTTTCTATCCTATTGATTCTGTTTCTCTGGAGAGCCCTGCCTAGTGCAATGCATGTTATCAACCACAGGAAGCTGTGCTTATGGAACCACAGGAAGCAAGAAGACTATAGAAAGAAAAATTAAAGGCTGCAGGAGAGGAAAGTGTCTGAAACTGTGAAGGTGAGTAGGGAAACACTGAGTGGCCAGGAAAGAAACTCCATGCCGCTGTTTTTTTTTTTTTTTTTTTTTTTTGCGGTACTGGGGATCGAACTCAGGACCCTGCGCTTGCTAGGCAAGCGCTTATTCCACTGAGCTATATCCCCAGCCCCATGCCGCTGTTTTTAAAATAATGATTTCTACATTTATTACACACCTGGGTGCCATATGTGCATAGAAATATTTTAATGCAATCGGATTTCCTAAAATTTAAAGACTCCCATGTAAATATCAAACTTTAAGATAGAATGGGATTAAGATATCCAAAAAGGGATTTAGAGAGGCATAAAGCACATATAATAAATGCATTTATATTTTATGGGGGACTTTCTGGAATCTTTAGAATCTTTGGGGACTGGATTAAGTGCCTGGGATTCCTAAATGCTTAGGAGTCCTCAAACTATTTTCAGTATTTTAGAAAGTCATGTTGAAGTCATAGCTCTGCCTGCTAAGCCTGAACAGGCTTATTAAAACATCAGCTTTGGTTTACTTCCGGTTGGAATCCTGTTAACCCTATGTGGCAGTGTTGGTTCACCCTTACTGCTTGGTATCTCTGATTGGTAATGGTTCATACCTTTGAGTAAGTTTTTAGAAGCGGAAACGTGGGTCCACTAACTAACAGATACAGGCTGATTGACAGCAAAATCTCTTGAAACAAAGCAGACCCTGCAGGTGGTAAAAAACGGTGAGGTGCTAAAAGAAGTTGATGGAAACGTAGCAACCCAGAGCCTCCTTGCAGTCCAAGGGTTAGTGTGGTCTGGCCAGTATCTGCTAAGCCACAAGGTCTGCAGTGGCACAATGATAGTCTGGCGTTGTTGCTGCACCTCAGCTCTAGTACACACGTGGGTCCCCTAGGGAGAGGCTCAGGGAAGTCCCCCAGCAAGCTGGGTCACAGGGGAGAGCCTGTGACTTGCCCCAAGCACAAAAATGAGTAAGATAACAATTGCTTGGCCTTGGGGGCTGAGGACCCAACCCCAACCCATGCTGCCTGACTGATCCTCAGCTCTGTCCTTCTCTGGGCTTCTGACCTCTGTGTGTCTCAGTTTCTTCACTGATAAAATAACTGGTAATGATATGCTCTGGGGTCATCCTAAGGATCAAATAGTTTAACTTACAAAGTGCCTAGGCTGGTGGGAGGAATAGAAGGGATTCTTGTGATAAACAAAGCATTGTGCCAAGCATCTTGACTGCATGCTCCTCCGTGTCCAGTGTGATCCCTTGAGATGGGAACTGGGAGCACTCTCCTTTTTCAGATGAAAAAACCCACATGCAGAACGTTCAAGGACTTTGTCTACCACCACCCAGTTCATTAATGATAGAGCCACCTCTCTGCTGCCCCAATGGGGTGAAAGGTGTCATCCTAGGTCATCAAGTGATCTCACTCACCTGTCTGCTGTGAGGAGGTCACCAGCCTCCCTGAGCTTCCATTTTTTGCATCTGTGAAACTAGAGTGAAAAATAAAAAGAAACTAGAAGGACTTTCTCAGTTTAAGTAATATACTATGATTCTGGATGAAGTCCCCATGATGGGTCCTGGCTACCCTCTGCCTGAATATTTCAACTCCTCCAGCATTTCTATGATTAGCTGAGTGGTAGAACATTTGCCCAGAGTGTATAATGCCCTGGGTACCTAGTCCCACTCAAAGAAAACAAATTAAAGTAAAAAGGTTAAAGAACACTTGTGATGCACTACATGGCAGTTTTTCTTGATGTCAGGAACAGAGGTGGCACTCAGTAAATACTTACGATGTGATTTGTTTGATTTGTGGACACTGAAATGTTACCAGCACTGAGATTGTTCTGTTTGACATTTTAAAAAAGGTTTCTCTGTAGTGTTTCTATTTAAATAGCAAGAACAGAGAATTTGAGACAACGGAAGTGTTTTATTCTTTAAAATAACATCTGTCAAAGCTGAGTACAGCAGCTCATGCCTATAATACTAGTTCCTAGGAAGGCTAAGGTGGAAGGATCACAAGTTCAAGTTCAGCCTGGGCAACTTAGTGAGACTCTTCTCAAAACTGAAATAAAACGGGAGGGGCTGGGGCTGTGACTCAGAGATAGGGTAAATGGGTAGCACGGCCCTGCACCCTAACCAACTTCAAAGGCCTAGTGGTGGATCACAGTATTGCTACTTTATATTAAACGAATGAAAGACAGAGTTACGTGCAGAGAGCTCAAAGGAGCCTCCCCGGGGCAGCACTCTGTAGTAGGACAAGAGGCTTCCATGAAGGCCTGGACTCCTCACTTGTATAATAGCTCACGTGATGTGAACATTACGTCAGTAGGTGCTGTACTGTATTGTACAGGGGGTGACGCCAAGAAAATGTGTACATGTTCAGTAGCAATCTTGTTTTTTGTGAGTGTTTTCCTTCGGAGGTTGGTCAAATGCATACACGTAGAGGCCGTGGTGATGGCGTAGGGGCTGTGCGAGGGTCTCCAGCTCCACTCCGGACACTGTCTCAGCTGCCTTCATTCTCAGATGTGGTTGGAGTCCCTGGGAATCCTTTGGGTTGGGTGTGTTCTGTCTGATCACGTCTGATTGACATGGAGTTGTGTACAGAGCGAAACACTCTGCTTCTTGGCAATCAGTAAAAATCTGGGCTCAGGTGGGGGGTGGGAGCACACTTCTCCAATAGGTAGCCAGAAAGGATTTTAAAAATAATAACTGATAATAATAATCATAGTAAGAAGGTTTGGGGTTGTTTTACTTCAACACCCCCTTATCTACCTAAGCTTTCATTACAAACAGGGAGACCTATGTCCTCCTCACACAGCAAATAAGCAGCGCCAGGACTCATCTTTGTGCCTCTGTTTACCCATGTTTCATAAGCTGCCCTGGAAAGCACATTGTTTATACATGGAGGAAGGAGGAGATGGCAGGGGAGTAGAATGGGAGTGAAGAGATTTTCTTGTTTTAATCCATGGCAAGAATGCAAAGCAGCCCATTTCCAAAACTCAGCAAGCAGAGAAAAGCCAGCGAGACCATGCCTGCGGGGCCTGGGGTTGGGCTGAGCAGACGCAAGTGACGCAGTTCTCATTTGGGAACTTATAAACAGTTCTCACTTGGAGCTGCTCCTCAAGGCCAGGCCTCCTGGGTCGCCCTGGGTGGTAGATGGAAATGATTTGGGCACATCCGGTATGGCCTGAATTTGATCCTTAGAGTGAGATCTGAAAAAGAAAAAAAGGAGAAGAAAGAAGGCGAACCAGTTCCCTGAAAAACCATGCACACAGGATGTGTGATAGTTAATGCTCACCCCCTCAGAGCTGTATTCTTAGCTCTGGGTTTGTAAGACACAACATGTTTTTTCTCCTAATCCGTTCCAAAAATGCATTCCATAAATTGTTAGCATCCCTGCCAATGGCCTCAGTAAACTCCATACCAGTTTTAAAATCAACCCCATTTAAACCAATGCATTAGTCCCTTGAGTTAGAGGATATTATTTCCAGATTCCTCTGCTGCTGCTTTCTTTTTTATTGTAGTTTGAAAATGATCATGTTTCTTTGTAGTTGTTAATTTTTAGTGATAAATAGACACAGTGGCAGCAGTATGTATATACAGTAGCTGTGGCATCCTCTGAGGATACCCTGGTCCTTTCTATCCCCACCCCACCAGGTGAGCCTTAGCACTCTAACATAGGTGATATGTCGCCCACTTCCTAGGGCACTGACTTTCCTAAGATTTCCAAAGTCTCCTTGTTCAGAAAGTCCAATGAAGTCCCATTTATGTGGCTGAGTATAAAAAGAAGCCCCATTTTATACTGAGTTTCCATTAGTATTTGTTTTAGAATAGAGAGCTGGTGAGGTCTAGTGGTTTAACACACGGAACCCAGAGCCACACTACCCAGCTCTGAAGCCAGGTTTTACCACCTGTCACTGTGCAACCTTGAGTAACCTGTTAGGCTGTTCTGTGCATCCATACAGAATAGGAATGGCAACAGTGTCCACTTTGTACAGTTTCCTCTCAGCCCACTCCAGTGCACTCCTGTGACATGACTCTGATTTTCAGAGTCAGTAAGAAGGAAAGAACCATTTTCATTACATTTCATTTTTAATGTCACTTATTATCGCTCCAGTGCTTAATGATTTGCTTCCCAAAGCGGAGGTGCTCCATAAGTGCTTGCTGCCAACAGAAGGAGAAGGGGACCCTGCAAGGTTGCTCCCACACAGTGTCTGCTTGGCTAGGTGAGTCAGTGGCAGGCTCAGGACTGGAAGACGTCTTCCTCTTTGTTGCCTCTTGTGTGCTGTGGGAGGAGGCCAGTGAAGAAGACACTGCCATCAGAAGAGGCAGGAGACACGTTTATTTTGACCTTTGAAGTCAGCTATGACACACAGTCGGAACGCCAGAGGCAATATTTACTGGCTGGCTCACCTGGGGTGGTGAAGAAAGGACCAAAGGCAGCCTAGGCACCTGGAGGGGGCTGAGTGGAAAGTCAGGAAAGCGTGTGATTGCTAGCATAGGGTGTAATGAATAAAAGTTATTGCTAATAGAGGAATTCTTAAAGATTTCTACAGCTGCTCCCACATCTTCTGGCGGCTTGTGCAACTAAGAAATTATCCCCGCCTAGAGGAACCCAAGGATGACTAGTATCCCCACCACTGGGTGCCATGCACAGGGTGCAGGGCCCACTCTACAGCAGGACTGCAAGAACCCTGAAGTTCTGCAAGAAGCCTGTCAGCAACGCGGCCACTGTGGAACTGGAGAAGACTTTCGCCGGCACCTAAGCCCATGTGGTTCCAGCTGCCCAGCATTCCTAGGAGAGACCACATGGGCTAGGGAGGATGAGGACTCAAGTGGGCAGTGTTCTGGGGCTCCTCTTCCACTTTCAAAGAAAGCGTCCTGATGCAGAAAGAAGAAAACCTCGAACTTGAGCCACTGCTTCAAAGCACTGAGTCTCAGAGATGAACAGCTGACTGCGGGTCTTTCTGGGAGTCGATGGCGGAGCCCTGATCTTGGGATGCTCGTTCCTTGTCTCTTGGCAGCTCCCTGTACTGTGCTGTTGTCTGGCTCCTGCACATATGTGTTTCACATAATGATGCTGTAGAATTTTCAATAATGGCTTTTTAAAAAAGAAAAAGAAAAGACCAAGCTGTCCACAAAAGCATACACAAGTTTATCTATGGCCAACGGCCCAATGAGATGAACATATCTTCACACTCAGCTTGAAACTGTTGCGTTCTCTGCCTTGCACCTCAATTGAATATGAACAAGGCCAACCTTTGGCATAATCCACTGGTCAATAACTTTATTTTCTACTAGTCAATAACTTTGTCCTTCACCAGCAGTCTGTCTTCCACTTTGGTATCCCCTTCCCCTGTCAAAACAGGGAGGAATCTGCCACCTATGGTTCCCCTGTGGCTCAGCTCAACACCTTTTTGCTTTAAATGATTATCTTCAGAATATTCCTTTTCTTAGTGATAATTGCTATTAAAATTTAATCTCTAATGATTTCTTAGGAAGACTGTTGTCCCTGGCTAAAGGAATTTTAGGAATCTGTGATAGGAAAGAAGAAGATTCTTTTTCTTAGAAGTCGGAGACAATCTCACGATTATAATTAGATGTTACCTGAAGGTACCCTTAAGTAGCTGAAGAGCGTATCCTGTCTTGAAATCCCTCCTTCATAATCTAGACCTATTAATAGAATGTGAAGAAACCCTGGTTCACTTTTCAACCCTAGGCAGCCTCAGAAGCCCCTTCACATGTTCCACCTGAAATCTGCCTAGTGCGGAAAGACACAGGACGGTAGTGGAAACCTCCCACCCCTCTGATTTCACATCTGACCCAAAATCTCAACTTTCTCTGGCCTCTGCCAACTCCCCTGTGGTCTCAAGGGTTCCAGGAAGTGAGGAGTAATTCTTATGTTGCTTCATAAGGGAAATACCATGTGGCTCTTCCTGGTGGAGAGTGCGGGTGGGCTCAGCTAGAACCCACAAAGCCTTAGTCAGGGGACTCTGTCCCTTCCTTTCTGCATGCCCAGGGCCAGCCTGGAGCCCTCCTCAGCTTGGCAGAGCCTCCCAGGGTCATTCCGCTGTTCCTTCCACTCATCCTCTCAACACACACCTACCTTCTCTTAGCCACTCCTTCTCTCTGCCGCAGGGCTGCTGCTTGCATTCCTTCTATCTTCTGGCATATTTTTAAATGTTAGCTTACTTTGTATTTAATAATAGCCCCACATTCTCTTCTTTATCTGTAATCAAAATTCATACCTGTATTGTGCGTTCATTTTGGAACTAAAATTTATGGCAAAGCTCGCCATTGAGTTAATTGCTGTTCCGTAACGTCATACTTCTTAATTGTTACAAATGATCTTCCTGTACAAGAAACAGTTCCATCCTGTTCTCCAAATGCACTGGCCTTCAACTGCAAGCAGAAGCTGGAAGTCTTGGGTTGCCCAAGGCTGGGGAGTAAGGTTCTTGGCTCTCTGCACCAGGGTCTGGCTGTTGTGAGGGTACCGAGAGGGAGGGTAATCCTAGATTTTCAGACTTCAAAGCCCAGTTTATGGTCAGGGGCCAAATAAAAATCAAGCCTCACTTTTCCAAGCCATAGACTGCTCTGTATCTCAATTCTCAAGTTTACAAATTGGAGTTAGAAAAGACAGGAGGATGTGCGTATTTAATAATAAGCGTATGTTAAGAACAGTCTTGAAAAACTTATACTTCATATAATGAATAGCCTTTCAAAAACAAGAGAAAGAGAGAGAAAAAAATGTACCCACCAAATGGGAACATCAAAATAAATCCCAATGGAAAATTTGTGCCTTTCTGTGGTCAGAGTCATTTGGTCCAGAAATGCTGAAATTACAAATTTCTGAACAGGGTGTGTGTTTTGGAGTTGCTGAGGTACAGATCTCAGCAGGATCCTGGGGCAAGGTCAGCATTTAACTCCAAAGGAAGAGGAAACAGTCACCCATGACCAGCACCCCTGGCCACCACAGCCTAATGTTGCCCTAGCGTGTTCTCATGAATTTGGAACCAAGTGCTCTCAGCAGTCTGTAACGCCCACTCTCCTTGCAGTGCGATTTGCTCCTGTATTTGCTAGACAAGAATGGCTGACAAAAAGTGAATTGCAGCGGAAGGCCTGGAGGACCCAGGGAAGCCAGACCCGGCACAACGGACCTGTATAAGCAGCAGCAGCAGCAGCTGTTAAACAAAAGGCCTGGTGCTGGGGAGAGAAGCCTTCCCACCCTTGCTCATAGCCTAGTTACTGATTTCAGCAAGCTACTCAGCAACTGGAATCAACCTCAAACTAACACACAAAAATCAAAAATCTTGGCCATTGGCTGAAAGCAGAGTCAGCCAGGAGGACAAAGCTCCATGGTAAAGGAGCACGGGTGGCTACAGGGAAGGAAAGGAATGTGTGGTTAGTTTTTGCAACCCACCAGGACATTGCCAAATGGAACAGCAGTAGCAGATGTTCTAGTGCCCAATCTCCCCAGCACAATCAGCAGGAGGGCAGCTTCTGTGCCCAGCACCTGGGGCACTGAGTCCTCGCTGGAGAGATCTCATTGGGAGTGGAGCCCTGCCCTCAGTTCAGTGGTCTTCCAAATATAACTCCCTGGTGCTCTGTGAGCCACCCAACATCCTTCCACAAATGCCTTTTCTGTTTAGACTAGTGACAGTGGTTTGTACTGTTCTTAACATAGGGGCTGTGCCGCCGACAGGTTCCGGAGGCCGGAGTCCTATGATTTTTAAATATTCCGTGGCAAAGAAAGCACTGTTCTTTTTGTTCCCCTACTTGTAAATAGGTGTTAAATAATTTAATCAAGGTTTAATGCACAGGCTTTGGACTCCCCAAATAGGAAGGCAGATGGTTTGAGAAAGGAACGAGTGAACTCCCACTTAGAAAAATACACACAGCTCTCTAGCTCCCCTCAGTGTTTATTGGAGTTGGTGGCACACTCCCCCCCCCCCGCCACTCCCCCCACCCCCCACTCCCCCCCAGCCCCCAGCCCCGCCCCCCAGGAGTGGGAGGACTGGGCCCAGAGCTTTCATGCTGAATTTTTAAACTCAGTGTTTATTTTTAAATTTTGAACCTGGGTCTCCATAAATTACTGAGTTGCCCAGGCTGGGCTCAAACTCTAGATCCTAACTCAGCCTGCTTGAGCGCTGGGATTATACCACCATGCCTAGCTGGGGGCACCATATTCATCTGTAAAAGAATGAAAATGAAACTTGCTCCTTGGACCTGCACTGAACATTACTCTTTGCTCGCTGTTGGATGGATTTCTCAATTTAAAAGATTTTTCAAACTAAAGGCAGCATGGGAAATTGGCCAAGAGCATGAGCTTTGGACTTAGATCAACTTCTGGCTTTGTGAGTTTAGTCCGTCTGCTTCATAATGTTATTGTGAAGATGAAACAAGATCCAAGGCCTGGCTTAATTTGCCATTAGAGAATGATTACCAGAGTTCATTCATCCTACCTGAATGGCAAAATTTAGAATCAAGTTTTTACATATGGCCGGGCATGGTAGCACATGCCTATAATCCCAGCATTTGGAGGCTAAAGCAGGAGGATTGCAGGTTCAAGGTCAGCCTGGGTGATGTAGTAATAGCCTGTCTCACACACACACACACACACACACACACACGCACACACACAAATTAAATCTGGTGCTTTTTTACCTGTCACAAAAATAATTATTGTTCTCTTTTTTACTGTGTGATGCTGGTCATTATATCATTTCCAGAAATGGCGCATTTAGAAGTATTAAAGGCTCATTCTTAATCTCTTTGAACATCATAGGATTTTTAGTTCTCATAGTGATTATTTTTCACAGTAGTGGAATGCAAATGTTGCTCTGGAGAGGTTGTATTCTCAAATGGTTGAAGTGTTTTTAGTTCCAAGTGGGCCATCCTCGTGCTTACAAGACTTCTCATGGTGTTCCTGCATCTCACTATGTCTTGGTCTGGCTTCTGTCAACACTAATCCCACTATCACATATCACGTGAGACCTCATTATTGTGTTCAAACTACCCTGATCTTACCCATTGCCTACTGTCTGGTTTTTATTTTATTTTTGTGATGCTGAGGATGTGTTTTAGTTACTTCCTTATTATTGGGACAACATATATAATAACACCAAAAAGTTAAAAGGGAAAGGGTTATTTCAGATCATAGTTTGTAGATGTTTCAGCCTTTAGTCAGTTGGGTCCAAGGTAGGAGGGGATGGGCAGAGGAGAAACAGTCCATGGCAGGCAGGCAGAAGAGCAGCAGCAACAAGCAGCAGGCCTGTCTTCTCTCCATTTCTTTATTTTCTATCCAGGCTATAAGCTTAATTGATTGGTGCCACTCATACCTACAGTAGGATTTCCCATCACCCACACCCAGAATAACACTAAGCCAATCAGTGGACTAATTCAATGGTCATGTCTTTCACCCATCGTATTCACATGTCCCCATCCACATTCACACACCCTAGATCCACCCACATCCTCAAAGCCCTGCCTATGAGTGCATGAGGCTTCGGGGTTACTGCTAGCTACAAGCATACCACAGTGACTGCAGCACTGGTGTGGTGTTAGCAGATTCTGTGCTCTTTCAGTTTGAGGGCTATTGCCTATGTTACTTCTTTGGTCTGGAGCACACATAAATGCACAGAAGCATATGCATAGGTACCCATTATTATTCAACGTTTTTTATGTATGACTTCTTTTCAGAAAAGACTACTGTATCCATCCTTGGTGATTGGTGGTTTTGAATCATATAAAATAAATGGTTTTACATATTTACAAATAGTGTTATGAAGATACATTTTCCAAAATGTGTGATATATTTTATTTAGCTTGATTGGTATTCTTAGTTTGATATTACTGACCATAGAAAAAATAATTGAAAGCATCAAATTCCCTCCCCCTTATGTTCCAAATGATGGAACAGTGTCCAAACATACAGTTAGATTGTGTGGAGTCTCTGAAACATTCATGGAAAAATGTTTACAACAAATAAAACAGTGCAATACAGAATGTAAATGAAGGATATTTCTCTGTGAAACATTTATAAAAACACAAATGAGGTAGTTCTTAGGATGGTAAGACTACAGAATATTTTCCACTTATTTTCAAGACATTTATACTGCCACTTTATTTTTTTTATATTGCTACTTTAAACTCTGCGATTTAAATAAAAACATGACATGATTCTTCAATCTGTTTCCATGGCATTATAGCAGTTGAGTGTGTAAAATGTCCTGATCTCACCGGCTCCTGGGCCCCCTTTACTCTCCTGCCCACCAGCAAGAGGCCCCAAGTCTACTGCCTAGACTACTGTAGAGGAACAACAGCCATTGAGTCCAGACAGTTGGGCTCCAGTGCTGGCCCTGAGAAATATCTACAAAAACAAACCTAGAAAATAGACAATTTGCACTCAAGGGACATGGATCTGAGAGTTTGGGAGTGTAAGTTTTGCATGACCTGAAGGTACCTGCAGACATGAATTTATTCAGTTCTCTGGTTGGTGCATAGTTACTTTTCTCATTGCTGAGACAAAACACCCAACACCTCAAAGAAAGGAGGAAAGATTTATTTAGCTCACAGTGTACAGAGGTTTCAGTTTATAGTTGGCTGGCTCCAGGGCAGGGCAGCACGGCAGAGGGACAGAGGGGCATTGCAGAGAAGAGCAGTTCACAGTGGGCAGAAGGTAGGAAGACAGTACAGCAGCAAAGTAGGGAGTGACAACCGATGACCGGCTTTCTGTCCCTCACATTCCACCAGGCTGCGCACCCTCAGGGCAGCACTCACACCCAGGGCGAAGCAACCTTCATCCTGAGTGTGCCAAACCAGTCAGCAGACTGATTTAGTAATCACATACCCTTAATTCCGGCACCACACACTCGAGATCCAGCCACCTCTGAAAAGCCACCCCTGTGACTGCAAGAGGCTTTGGAGGGACATCGAGGTAGAAGCCCTGACAGTGGGGTGAAGGGACAGAGGGAGAAGTGAGACCCACTGCGGGTAGATCCCAGAGATCCCAGGGAAAGGGACAACAGACCTGAGGCAGGCAAGGAAAGATGGTGGGGGCAGCCGGTGAGGGAGGGCAGCTCCCGCCAAGGCTCTGCACACCAAAGGCAGAGCTGGAGAGGAGGGTAGAGCTGGAGAGACATCACACTGACAGTGGTGGAAGGAGACAGAGGAGGGTGAGAGAGGGGGAAGAGGCAGCAGCCAGAGGAGCTGCTGAAAAGTTCCGGAGCAAAAAATGAGGACTTGATTCGAGGCAGGAGTCATGGGAGAGAGAAGGGATGAATTTGAAAGACAGAGGAGACAGAACCAATAACTTCATAACTAAGGAGAAGAAAGAAAGTTTAGGTTGGTGGCCAGGATGTGGGCCAAGCTTCTTGGTGCCCGGATGGGACCAAATTGCCAGATGAATCTCCAGAAGCTGAGAGTGGTTGATATTGTCCATATTTTAGCTCAAAAACAGCCTCTTGCTGGGTGCGGTGGCGCACGCCTGTAATCCCAGCACTTGGAAGGCTGAGGCAGGAGGATTGTTGTGAGTTCAAGACCAGCCTGGGCTACAAAGTGAGCTCAAGGGCAGCCTGAACTGCATAGCGAGACCCTGTCTCAAAGAGATTAAAAAAAAAAAAAAAGTGACTTCAAAAACAGCCTCTTTCCCCGGTTAAAATCCTAAGTTGGATCCACAGTGTCTCTCTGTACATTTATGGTTACGCGGCTGAGCGCTAACCCCGCCAGGGAAGGGATCCCAGGCTTCTCCAGACTCCTGTGGTGAATAGCCAAGGCCCGGCAAAGTCACAGCTTGAGGAATTTGTGAATAAATACTGACCCCTAGTGTTGGGTGCAGAAATAAAGATTTTAAAAAGTAAAGACAAAAATATCAAGATTCCTGGGAAAGTATACAGAACTCTAGTTACAAATTACATTCCCTGCACCCCAATTGAGGATCATGAGATGCCTCAGAAATAAAAATACCAACCCATGGCTTGCTGGAGAACTCTAATGATGTCCTACAGAACCAAGGTCGGGGCGCTCGAATGGGTAGAGAGCTACATGCTGGCCTCTGTCCTGTCTGGTCCAGCAATTACATATGTAAAGGTCAAAGTTCAACTTCTTCCTGCAAAAAGGGTAGATTTTCTATAATTAATTAGATTGATGCAAACTCCAGGTTTATTTCGAGTCCCCACCTAGTTTAATATGATGCCCAATAAACTTCTCAGTGGCCCAGTGTTCTCTTTTCAATAGCTGTATGGTTGCAGCTCATTCACAACAAATTCTAGAGTAAACCTGTAGCAAAATAACAGCTTTGACTGCAGTGGTTCCGAATATCTCTCTCTGCTTCCTGGCTATGGGTTGAGAAGTTTTCTTTCACCCTACCCTCCTGCTGTGCTCTTTCTGCCCTTGGAGCAGAGTGATATACGGGACATTTGGGAAGTGGTTGTTGTAGGGATATAAAATTCAAGGCAAGAGAGGCCAGGTGATTCGGTAGAGTTTAGGAGCCAACTGGTGACATCAAAAAGGGATGCTGCTCAGAGGTAGTATGGAGAATGAAGAGAAGATTTTGCATCAAGAGCGAAATCCCATTACTGTTTTTTCCACCGCAGGTGATGGTAGTCACGGTCCTGTTTCTGATTTGTTGTATGAAGCTAATTTCAGGCCTGAGGCATAGCTAACCCTTCAGAGACAATAAAAGAAAAGTGAGTTTACGATGCTTCTTGATGATGTAACACACACACACAACAAGTTTTTGCTTCTGGAGACCGAGGGCTCCAGAACACAAAGTACAGAAGCCAGGCCTCTGTGTCCAGCCTCTCCACACAATGAGGCATGTACTGGGGACTGTGCTTAGGACAAAGATGTTACACTTGCTTGCCAGTTTTTTCTCTTCTCACTTATTTCTTCCAGTTTTATTCTGAAACATGCTTAAGCTGCAGAAAAGTGGAAAGAACAGCACAACAGTTCAATATTATAAACCATTTCCCCAGTGGACCATTTGACCTCAGTGACCATAGTTATGACATTTACTATATTTTCTTTCTGATCGTGAATATTTAAGGACACAGTATTGACTGAGCCATTTGTAACTTATACAGACACTGCGAAACATCACCCTTAAATCTATCACTAGTAGATCCTAAGAACAAACCCTTTCCTTTACATAACACACAATAATACGTTTAATATTTATTATCACCTAAAATATAGCCAATACTCAAATTTCCTGAAATGCCAAAAAAAGTCCTTTGGAAACTTTAATCCAAAGTTCCAATTCGGCTTCAAAAATAACATTTCATTGTCCTGTGTCTGCTGTCATTTAATCTGAAGCTGCCCTGCCATGTTTTTGTAAATTTATTTATGACTTTGATATAGTTTTAAAAGCTCAAGACAGCCATCTTTTAGGAAATCCTATATTATAAATTTATCTTTTTGCTTTTTGTTATTAGATTCAGATAAAAAGTTTGGCTGAGCACATGTGCTTACACCAGGAGGCACATAAAATCATGTGCTATCCATTAAATTTATCCACATTGAGGTTAATCACTTTGGCTTCAGGGTGTCTAACTCATCTCCCATTCTGAAGATATGTTCTTCCCTTTGGAATTAATAGGATTATTATGCATTGAGTCTACATAAATGATAAATACTCTAAACACCCAGGGATTTTATAATTGTTTGTTTAAATTCTTCATTATATTGAAGCATTATTACACTGACATTTTTCTGTAAAGGAGTTTTTTTTTTCTCTCTCTTCTTGTTTGCTACTTAAAATACCTACGGTCTTATGGATTATTCTAAAGCTCAATATTCAATAATCCATGTTAAACTATTTAAAATTTCAGATTGCCCCAAATTTAGTCCTTCAAGCCAAATCTTGTGTCTCATCAGTCTTTGAGCATTTTCTGCTTTTCTATCTCATTGAGATGTTCCAAGCTAGACTAAGAGGCAAATGCAACAGAATCTCAAGTTTGAGCCCAGTTTGGGTGATTTAGCAACTTAGCCGCATACTGTCTCAAAGTGAAAAATAAAAAAGGTTTGGGTTTACAGGTTAATGTCAAGGCCCTGAGTTCAGTCCCCAGTACCAAAAAAAAAAAAGTTGTTCTAAAGTCATATTGTGGTTTATCAGTCTCGAACCTGGAACCATTTTTGCATACTGGTTCTGAGGGACAGTATTTAGGGACCAAGTTCAAGCAAAGAAACTTAGTGCTTTGGGACATACTACAAGGAATCAACAACTGGGATCTCATCTTATTAAAAAGCTTTTGAGTTGGGCTAGAGATATATCTCAGCAGCACAACACCTGCCTGGCAAGTGCAAGGTCCTGAGTTCAACTCCCAGTACCAAATAAATAAATAAAAATAAATAAAAAGCCTTGGCACAGTGAATGAAATCATCTACAAAGTGCAAAAACAACCCACAGAGTGGGAAAAAAATCTTAAGCCAGCCGATCTTTAAGCAAAGGACTAGTATCTAGAGCATATAAAGAATTTAAAAAATCAAACCTAACCCAAATTTAAAGACTGAATAGAAAAATGGGCATCTGAAATGAATAGACATTTCCAGAAGAAGTATAAATGGCAAATAGATACATGAATAAATGTTCAACATCACTAATCATCTGAGAGATGCAAATTAAAACAATGCTGAGATTCCATCTTACTCCAGAAAGAATGGCTATTATCAACAAATCAACCAATAACAATGTTGGCTGTGGGGAAAAAGGAATCCTTCTCCACTGTTGGTGGGAGTGTAGACTAGGGCAAACAGTATGGAAGTCACTGAGGAGGTTCCTCAAAAGCTAGGACTAGAGGTCTCATGTTGACCCAGCTATTCCCTTTCTTGGTATCTTCCTAAAAGAATTAAAAGCATCATACCATAGTGATATGTGCACACTCATATTTATAGCAGCACAGTTTGTAATAGCTAAATCTTGGAAACAACCCAAATGCCTATCAACTGAGGAATGGATTAAAAAAAGATATATTTTTATACAATGGAGTACTACTTAGCCATAAATAAGGATAAACTTGAGACATTGAAGCTAAATGGATGAACCTTGTGACCATATTAAGTGAAATAAATTGGACACACATGTGTAAATATCACACTGTCTCTCTGGTGTGAGCTCAAAGTTTAAATAAGAACCAAACTATATAATAGATATTGTGAAATGGGAAGTAATTTTTTTCAAAAAGAAAGACATTGGCAGGGGGGATGGAAGGGAAAAGAAAAAAATGAGAAAAAAAGGATAAAATGGAAACAAAGCTTTGCAAATAAGGAGGGGAAGAGGGGTTGATGAGAGGGGCCGCGAATGGGAAAAAAAAGAAGAACTAAGATCTATCACGTACAGGTACAAATTCCCTGCGATGAATGTGATCAACATGCATATCTAAATTGTACCAATAAGCTTAATTAGGTAAAAAAGAAATTAAGTGTGCTGATTGCTAGTAGGTTATGGCTTCTAGGGCTTTTCAAAGGACAGAGACAGAGCCAGTAGGATGGGGCGGCATGTACACACACACACACACACACACACACACACACACGTGTGCGTGCGTGCGCATGCATGCGTGCGCACATTTGTAAAAATGCCTCCAGTTCAAATCCAATAATACAAAGTCCTTATTTATGTCCTTCCTTTCTGTGTCTCCCTCCTCCATTTATTGATCCTAACATCAATAAATTTACTCATGTTTAATGCTCCAAAATTGTTTCAGAAAAAAAATTGTTCAGAATTACTTATTAAATGACTCAGCAACATTATCACCTTTAAACACATTTAACGCTAGAAGTACCCACATTGTCCTGCAGAAGTCACATGCAGTAAGCTACCAGGACTCCAGACAGCAGCCAGAGATAATTCAAGCCACGTACAAGGCAAAACTGGAGTGAGATTATCTTGCCATGACTGCTCTTTGGTGTTTTTAGGAGTACTCAAAAGGACAAAGTTCAGAACAGAATACTGATAGCAATTTTTTCATGGTGGTAGTACTAGTGATTGAACCTAGGGTCTTCACACTAAGCTACATCCCAAGCCCTTATTTTTTTATTTTAAGACAAGGTCTTGCTGAGTCACTAAGTTGCCAGGTTAGATGCAGACTTGAGATCTTCCTGAGCCCCTCAGAGTGCTGCAGTCATAGGTGTGTGCCACCCCAGGCTTCTGTTGACTTTCACTTTAGCTAACAGAATATCTCCCTTGTCAAAATCTACCTTCTTTGATGTCTGCCACGTGTTTCAAAACAGTTCAGTGGGGTAACGAGGAACGAGAAGAAGGTGATGATGTGGGAGATGGGCGATGGGCACATGGGTCTTCTTTGTGCTATTTATACTCTACTTTTGCAGATTTTTTAAAATTTTGCATCCTAAAAAGGTTTTTAGAAGCATATACCTGTCAAATCTGAGTAGATGGTAGCTTAAATGGCCCAGCTGACTCAAATAAAATCAAGTAAATACAGCCCTGTTGCATGTACACCAGATGTAGTCGTGGCTTCCAGCTCACCTTTAAGAACCTACCCTGAGAACTTACAATATGTTTCTGGGGATAACTTAATGTACCAGGGTCCTGAAGGCTAGACGAGATGACTAGAATGCTGCTGGATGGGTTTCCCAGGGAGATGTCAAAAGAACCTGCCTCTGAGTTGGCAAGGCACCAACAGAACTAAGAGTGACTCCAACAAGCCCAGTTTGGCAAGTAAATGGATTCGTTAGAGGTACTTAGAGCATGATGGATGCTTAGAGACAGCCGCATTACCAAAGCCAGCCTGTGCCCCTCTGGTTACCAAGCTATAAATTAAACAGCAGCCCAACAAAAGCTGAAATCAGAATCCATGGGAAGAATTATGTTTACATTCACTCTGTTCTCATCCTTATCAGGGATTCCACAGGTCTTGGCAAATACAGGGATGGACAGCTCCATTTGGTGCAGTCTGGCACCTGGCTCAGCACTTGCCGAGCCCGGGGGACAGCGGGGTGGCAAATGGCGTCACCTTGGTCGGGCCTCAGAGAACTATTCTATGGTGCTAGCCTCTTCATCTGTTTTTTTCTGTCTGCTAAATGCCACAGACCAGGTGATTTATAAAGAATGGACGTTTGTTTGGCTCATGGTTCCATAGACTGGGAAGTTGAGAAGATGGTGTCAGTAACTGTTCAGCACCTGGCAAGAATGTTCCAGGTGCTAGAGAGGAACAGCACCTGCCTCAGAGGCCAGCACATGGTACGACAGAGCCTGTGAGCTGGCTCATGGTTCTCTTCTTTCTGATAAAGCCACTAAGGCCCCCATGGGGTCTGTCTTGGTTATATTTTTCTTGTTGCTGAGACAAAATACCCAACACCCAAAGTGAAGGAAGGAAAGGTTTATTTAGCTTACAGTTTATGGAGGTTTCAGTCCTTACTTGGCTGGCTTAGAGGCAGAGTGCCACAGGGCAGAGAGCAAACGTTCATGGCAGCAGAGCACAGCACAAACAAGAGTGAAAAGGTGGAATGGTGGCAAGCAGCCTCTTTCCTTCCCTTACATTGTAAACAGGCTACCCCCACCCAGGGGGCAGGTAGCTCTCACACAATCTCTAGGCCCTCCTCTTCCACAGGCTCAGGATGTATACAAAGTAAGCACCCTGGATGCTGAGTCACTCAGCCAAACCTCTAGACTACCCAAGTTGACACAACGTATCAACCATAACGGGGTCTGACCCTCATGTGTCATCTAGTCCTCATTCCCTTCCCAAGGTCTCACCTCCAACCGCCATTAACATATGACTCTGGGTACTGGTTCCACTGCATGGACTACTGGTAGACATGTTCAAACCACGGCACTCTCCAATAAACAAACTACCAATTGCAGGAGGACAGTGACTTTTTGTCAGATGACTGTCATTAAAGACTGTGTCCCATAGCCTTTGGGATCAGAGATTTAAATTGCCCTCATGGTCCACCGTGAAAGCTCAAGGGCTACAGCATGGCACAGCATCTGCCACAGCCAGATCCGCTCTGAGGCGAGGCACAACTGCATAGAACAAAAGGCACTGCACACTTGAACCCCAGACTTGCAAAACTCAGTCATTCCAAAGACAAGACCAGGAAACCAGACCGGGACCCTCCACACGGAGGCAATGCTGGTGTCCCTGAGGAAAGCATGCAGAAAGACTTTCCAGGTTACTCTGAAGAGACTCTTGTATGACACTTGTATGCTAAGAGCATAAAGATGAATACAGTGTAACACTAAGGATAATAAATCTAATAAAGCTTTCTCCTCCGCTTCACTTTGTCAGAATCAGAAAGGAGCTAAGAAAATAAAGACCCCTAGGGACATTGCAGAGAGAACAGGAAGAGAGTGCTTGACCAGCTCTGACCTCTGTCTCCTGAGAGGAGCAATGTGACCAGGAAGATTTTTGCTTTCAGTCACCAACCTGGCCAATTCGAATTCAACAAGGACTTTTTTCCTAACAGACTAACATTCTGACCCCGCCCCATCCCCCACGCTAACAACAAGAACAATACAAACTTCTCTGGGAGGCTGTGGGAATGGAGAGGCTTTATCTAGAAGACACATAAGTGCTGCTATTCATGTGCACATTGGGAACTGTGTTTTAACAAAATAAATGTGGTCACGGACAAAAGAATATAGATGAGCTTGAAAATAGATAAACTTGATCCTCCTATACAACTTCGCCAAGGAGAAACACATTAGATATTATGTATTCTAGCTAAGGGTGCTTTATTATATCGGTGCTCAGATTAGTACTAGGCATTGTGGGGACTTCTGGGTTTTGGAGAGGAACTACTTTAGAAAGACAAGCCTACGGCGGCTGTGGTATACTGTCAGGCTAGTGTACTGGAAAGTTAAGTATCTAGGAGCACCTCTCTCCATCTGCCCACTGTAGACCCTTGCTGGGTCAATCATTTCAACCTAAGCTGGGGACATGTCCAGCTGGCCCCAGGGCAGAGCTGCTTCTTCAAGGAACAAATTCCTAGATGGGCTGTCCCAGTTTAGAGGGGAAAAAAACTGAATTTCTGTCCTTGTTTCAGAAGGATGCCAAGGTTAGGAGACTGCCATCTAGACTGCTGCACCAGAAATCCTGGATAACATTTTGACAAAGAAAAGAAAACAGGCTTCTTAGATGTTCTAAGGCTGAAGTGCTTGAGTTGCTAAAGTAATTTTATGTAAAGTTTTCATAAATATCTTTTGTGCACATGTATTTCAGCTAAGATCTCAAAAACTGTAAGACCAGTTGTTCCCTATCTTGAGAGCTCATCCCTAGCTTGGGAAGTCTGCAAGATCCCACAGTGCTGCTCTGAATGCGAACGCTGCTCTGTGGAAGGGCCGCCTGAAGTGGACATGGTGAAGGACAAAGGAAGAACACAACTGCATTAAGACACGTTTACCACCTGGGCCCGACCACTCTGACCAGTTTCCAGAGATGAAGCTACTGAAAAATGGTCAGCCGGGCGTGGTGGCACACAACTGTAATCCCAGCACTCGGGAGGCTGAGGCAGGAGGATTATTATGAGTTTGAGACCAGCCTGGGGCACAAAGTGAGCTCAAGGACAGCCTGAACTGCATAGCGAGACCCTATCTCAAAAAGACAAAAAAAAAAAAAAAAAGAAAAGTGGTCAGAGCTGCATCTTAGCTGTAGGTTTGAAATGTGAGGAAGGTAGAACTGTTGCGTCTTCAGTCATGCTCTCTGAATCCTTGGTATGATGTATTTGGTTGCACTGAGTGACACTAAAAGGAAGGGTTCCAGAGGGAGTAATTAATGCAAATCACATGTGGCTGGCAGTGAGCAGGCCAGCTTCATCTCTTCAGCCATCTTCAGCCAAGCCCTAGGAGTCCAGAATTAAAGATCCCATGGAGACCAAGCAGCAGCAAAGACTTTATAATTTGTTTCTTTTGAAGGCCAATCTACTACAAACTGATACAAATAAATGACTCCATCCATAGAAAACCAGGAAAAATGGTAAATAGTTGTAACAGATAGCTGCAAATATTTTATACGCTTTATCATTGAACTCTATGTGACTTGCTTTGAAATAGAAGTAGCAGTTAAAGAAATGATAACTTACACTCTTAGCACCTACCAGTACACTGGGGGAAAAGAGTATCATTGAGGGTGATAAATAATCTGTCTGTGGCCACCCTGGTGACTCTGCACAACAGATCTTGACTTTTTGTCCTTAGTTGAAGAGCAGTGAATGTGTGTGACAGCCCCTATGTGCCATCAGCCCTGCATAGGTGAACAGAATTTGCACACTGTATTTCACCTTCCCCACCCCCAACCCGAAAGTTACAGAAAATGAGGAGTGTCTGGGTGTTGAAACAACAGCAAGCCTGTGAGTGTTACCAGAAGGCAGCACTCAAAGACTACTACTCCAGACACCTACTGAAAATTTATCAAATACATGGAGACACTTTGGGCCATTTTCAGTCACAGAACTTTATTTTTAAACCAACTGTAAAGACCCAAAGGTTAAAGCTCAAAAACACAACAACAATACAAAAAAACAGGATCATAAATAGCCATGGCTGTGTCTCTCCTGCTCATTTTAGTGGCTGAAGAATTCCACC
>PVLD010000665.1:245148-257810 GCA_004027595.1 Dinomys branickii
CTAGAATTAAATATTTATAGGTATTGTACATTATCAAGTAACCCTTACTATCATCTTAGAAAATATTATGAAATAAAAAGTGAACTACCTATGGGTATAGTTTCTGTTGATGGTGTCTGAATGATTTATTGAATGATGAATACCTTAAACTTTATCTCCATTTGTTACTCTCCCACCTCAGGAACTAACAAAACACCCTAATAAAAGTCCACTGGTTACTATTTTGCGATTAGGTCAAACAGGACTAGTTACTAGTTTGGTGACTCGTTCAAACAGGACTAGCAGGAAAGCTAATCCCTAAGGCTTATGACATAAGCACCTACGCACCTTTAAGCATTATCTGGACCAAAGTAAGTTTACACAAACGCTACCACCTAGCCTTAGAAATATCTGGAAAATCAGGAGAAAGAGAGAAATCTGCACCCGCAACACAATGCATGGCACATCTATTCCCGGCCAGCCACCACGTGGGACAAACTTTATTGTTTGGCTTGTTTCACTTTTCCTTGGTCATCCACTTTCTTAATGGCTGCCTGGATGGCCTCTCGGTCCCCCAGGAACTGGTGGGGCCCAATAGTGTGCAGGTTCTCATCCAGCTCCAGGAGAATGGGGACTCCAGTAGGAAGAGTAATGTTGATAATGTCTTCATCTGAGATACCTGGTGATCAGAAAGAAAGGACAAGGGGTTAAAAAGACAAACTCAGGAGGATGCTCTGTTGAGCTGTTTGACTGCACACTGATGGCGTGCCATATGAACTGTGTGACCGAACCCTTGTCAGGGATTATGAGGCATGCCAGCTACAATTCCAGGATGCTAGGAACTTTCTAGAAATTAAAAAACAGAAAGCTTAGAGAGTCACAAGGAGTGCTACATCTTTGAAGAGCACATACCTCTGGGTAACCTGTTCCTGACTGTTTCCTTTCTAAATCTGAAAGAGATTAAAAGTTATCTTCCCATCCTGATCTTAAAATCAGACTACTCATTAATATCCATATTCATTTGTTTGGTTAGAATGTGATTGGGTTCCCAACACTAAGTGAGAATGGAATACCCTGGACCAGACCTGATCAGGCAGGTATTGTCTCCCCTAGGTGCTCAGGAAGCACAGCACAGTGAAATTAAGAAAGGGCTTTGCAGCATGCTTTGTAAACAGGTATTGTTCTCCCACTGTCTTTTAATATCCCAGCTGCTGGCACAGGAAGATGTAAGAAATGGACAGATCACCATTAAACCTTTTTAAGACACACATGAATTATATAAGTCCTTCAACTTTCACCAGAAGAGTTGGAATTGCAGTAACAGTGGTAGTAATAATATTTTTGTTACTACAGCTTCTTTTAACAATAAACAGTTAATGTCCTGAGAATACACTACAATACATGCCAGGGGGTCTTCTAAGTACTTTATACGTATCATCTCATCACCACTCTCCTATGAAAATAGAAGCTATTATTTTCTCCATTTATCCATGCAAGAGTTCTGGCACACAGAGGTTACGCAAACAACTCAACATCACACAGAAAGCGAATGGCGGAGAGTAGATTTAAACTCAGGTGTCTGTACTTAATGTGTAACATAGTGGCTCTCAAGTTTCTCTGCATTCAAAATGGGCAAAGTATGAGAAAAGAGATGGAACTAAGTTAAAAAGAAACAAAGTACCCAAATCATCTACCTTTAAAACATATCTTTATCAATTATATAGACTTCTAAAATCTAAGTGTAGGGCTGGGGATATCGCTCAGTGGAATAAGCGCTTGCCTAGCAAGTGCAGGGTCCTGAGTTCGATCCCCAGTACCGCAAAAAAAAAAAAAAAAAATCTAAGCATATGCTCTGTTCTGTATTAATAGAAAGGATCCAGGTAGAGAAATTTTGAGAAGCTAAGGATTCATCTTTACCTGATGGGGGCAGAATAAGTTATTACCAGTTAGCTATCGATGCACTTTGTCATTTTAATAATTAATTGCCGGTTGTAACCTAGAGCAATACCTAGAGTCACAGAATCGCTGTGCTGGATAATTATTACCTGTACGGCTCTTCCAATTTCATGTCTAGGCCCACAGGAGCTATCTAATAACGCTATGTACAAACTATCCATCCTCAAACAGCTACAAAACAGTGGAAAGAATTCTAATCTGGAAGACTAGGTGAGAGAACACATACTCTCCCTCTACGAGCATTTCACAAGGTCATGGGATAGGAGGGATGGTATAAACGAGAAGTGTAGCACAATAAACATTTCTCTCCCCTCTAGGAATGCTCTTCTAGGTAGAAGATCCAGGAGGAAGGCTCCTAACTTACCATTCCGTTGCCCGGTCCGCTCTCGCCCAGCCTTACGCAGGGTTACTACAGAGCAAGGATGCCACGGACAGATACCTTCAGACCAGACAGCCAGGTGTTCGCCAGGGAGGTAACTGTCCTAGATCCAGGAGCCCTCTAGCTCCACAAGTCAGAAAAGCCGGCAGAGGGGCAGCAGCTGCTGTATGCACCCCCAAGAGGAAAGGGGGTGGTTCAACATTGTGTGGTTTAGAGGCAGGTGACCACGGCAGCTTCAGAGTCCAACAGTTCTCACTCTCAAATCCGGGGCAGCTCCTGGGGTCCCCAAGCTGAAAGCATCCAACTAACCGTCCTTTTTATAGGGAAGGGTGTGTGTGACTGGGCCAGCATTTTATTCCAATACTCAATTTCTTCATGTATCGAGCGGGACGGGCCAAGCTACTCTACTTTATTCTTAATGGTTAAGAAAAGCAGGGGCACCTCAGAGGCATGGCAGACGTGGAGACACTGAGTAGTAGCGTTAACGCTCATCTGCTGTGCCAGGGTCACACTTTATCTGTGTGTAGTCAACAGGCACGCTGCTCACTGAATTAGAGAGAGAGATGGATTTTATTCATTTCTTCAATTAGCCTCAACTCTCCCAGAAGAAATAAATCTGTTATGGAGAGAACTAATAAAAATGGCCATGTTTAACTAATGCTTACCAATAGAAATAAAAGATACGGGTGTACCGATCAGCAGCTCAGACTCACCACTCACAGACTATGTGCCTTTACAATGTCACAACTGTTAACCTTCACTAAAGTTCTAGGACACAGGACCGTATTTTTAAATAAAGACTAAACATCCTTCCTGTATTCAATCTTGTACTGGAGCTTCCAGCCAGGACAACTAGAAATGAAATAAAAGGCATCCACATTGGAAAGGAAGAAGGAAGACCTCTCTACTTGCAGATAACATGATCCCACCGAAAAAACGATTACAATTAATACCATAAACAAGTTTCCAGTAGCTGAGCCTGCACGATATAACACCGATGCCAAAGAATCAATTGTATTTCTATACAATAGTGATAAGGAACAAGAAAGTGAAGTTAAATAGATAATACCGCTTATAATAACATCACAAAGACTAAAATAAGTTAATCCAACAAGCAAAACTTAACTCGGACGGCTATTAAATATGGCTCAAATTAAATATGAATAAATACATATATATGGATATATATGGAATGATATCCTGGGTTCATGGGTTAGAATACTTAATTTCAGTTGATTTTGTTTTTTGCAGAAATGGATTAAACTGATCTTAAAACTCACATGGAAGTGGAAAGAATTCAAACTATGTGTGACAATATTATGAAAGAAGAAAGTAGAGAAACTAGATCAAGATAGTGCGGTGCCTGCATGTGGTTATGTAGTACTCATGTAAAGATAGACATAAATCAATGGAATAGAATTGAGAATCCTAAATAAACCCCTACATTGTTAATCAACCAGTTTCAACAAGTAGGCCGAGACAATTAAATACAAAACAGAATCTTTTGAGCAAATGATGGTGGGATGGCTGCATTGCCATATGCGAGAGAATAGAACTGAACCCTTTCCTCATACTATCCATAAAAAAACCTTTAAAGTATATTTAAAAACTTAGATGTACGTGCTAAAACCAAAACTCTTAGAAGAAAACATAGGAGTAAAATTGTCACAACCTTGCATTAGGCAATGGTTTCTTAATGGGTACCAAGAGCACAGCAATAAAAGAAAAAATAAAATTAGCATATAAAAATTGTGCTTTAAAGGACACTATAAGAACATGAAAAGACAACCAGAAAATGGGAAACAAAATTTTTTTTGCAAGTCATATATCCAGTTGGGGGCTTCTATCTAGAATACACAAAGAACATTTGTGTTTCAAAAATAAAAGACAAATGAACAAATTAGGGGCAAAAGATCTGAACAGATATTTCCCCAAAGATATACAGATGGTCAATAAGCACAGGAAAGGATGGTCAACACCCTTACCCGTTAGGGAAATGTAAAGCCAAACCACAAGGAGGTCCCACTTTGCACCTAGTAGAATGGCTACAATATTTAAAAAATATAAATATAAAGATATACGTATATAGACACACCATGCATTATCAAAGATATGGAGAAATTAGGAACATAATCCATTATAGAATTAGGAATGCAAAAGGCTGTGGCTTCTTTGGAAAACATCTGGCTGTTCCTCCAACAGTTAACTATAGTTATGATATGATCAAGCAGTTCTCCTAGGCATATGCCCAAAAGAATTTAACACAGGTCCACACTAAAAGTTGTACACAAACGTTCATAGCAGCATTATTCATAATAGCCCATGGAAACAACCCCAAATGCCCACTAACCAACCACAAATAAACTCAAGGCAGCATAGCCATACAGTGAAATACTGTTTGGGAGTAAGAAAGAATGAAGTATGGATGATACATATTACAACATGGATAAGGCCCAAAAGCATTATGCTAAGTTAAAAAAAAAAGCCAGTTACAAACCCCACATTTTGTATGATTCCATTAGTGCAAAGGGTTGAGGACAGGTGTGTTCGTTATGATGTACAGTGATGAACTGTTGTTGAGGGGTGGGTCAGTGGGAGAATGGGGTGTGGTAGCAACTGTGGGACAGAGAGTTTCTTTGGGAGGCGAAGGAAAATATAGGTAAGTCAGGTTAAACACACCTATCTCCCTAAACATGCACTATTTCTTTACAGTGAAAACATTTTTTAATCCTTTTTTCAAGTTTTTTAATGCACAGCCCATAATGATTGTCTATTTTGTCACTCTGTTGTACAACGGCACACCAGAACTTCTTACTCACATCGAGCTTTAGCTTAGTATCCCTTGACCAACCTTTCTTTATCCATTCCACCTTCTAAAATATTTCAAAATTGTTTGTAGTGAAGGATTTACAATTCCGCACATACAGTGAACCCTTTCAAATCTACTGGTTCTGCATCCACGGACTCAGTCACCCATGGATGGGAAAATACTAGAACAATTACAACAGTATTGACTAGGTATAAACTTCTTTCTTGACCTTATTCCCTAGACAATACAACAAATATTTACACTGCATTTACATTGTATTAGATATTGTAAGTAATCTACATAAGAGTTAAAATTGATGAGATGAGGTGTATAGATTATGGGTAGATATTATGCCATTTTATTTGGGAGGTGTGAACATTCACAGGTTTTGGTGTGTCGGTTTTCTGGAACCAATCTTCCATGGATACCAAAGGATGAGTGGATGGCACAAGCCACTGAATGGTACATTTTAAATGGTGATTATGTGTGAATTATATTCTAATAAAGTTGTTAAAAATACAAACAGATCCAGAAAGGTTATATGAACCTGTGCAAGGGACAGTAAAACTGGACTTGTTCTTTTTTCTAAACTCCCAAATGCCAGGACTCTGGTCATCTGACTTGTCTGTACTTAGTTCTACTACCACAAAAGGGGCGAGAAGACAACATTCATATTTCTTCTCTGTTCTTGTAAAATGCTTGGTAATATAACTAGACATCAGCACCACAGTCCCCAAAACTGGAAAAGACCATAAACAAGTTAGCTGGGCTCTAACAAGAGCTAATACACAGGGTTGTGATGGGCCAGTGTAGGGGTCACTGGGTGTGACCTTAGAAGTGAGGGCTAGGTCTTTGGCATAGGCCTAGGACACAAAAGGGACTCGCTTGTTTGAACATGGCATTACAGCTAACTTGACCCCACAGGTTCTCTTTAATAACGCCTTCTCAAGCTCACACCTGTGCCTCAGCTAAGAAGTCACGTTTCTGTGAGCCCACTACACCGTGGCCACTGGAACGATAACATGTCATACAGGACAGCACAGCAAAAATAAAACTGCTTCCCACAGATAAAGCTAACATTCCACTTTAATGCTTAAGTCATTCACTCAGTAGATGAATTGCTTACAAATATTTAAACTACTTAGACTGGTTAATAACCAGTCTATGAGTCTTATGTGACTAAAAACCCACAGTGAAGCCATCACTCATTACTCAGTTTTGACTTAAGCTACATTCTTCATACTAAGAAAATTACACAAACATGCCAGATGTGGTGGCACACATCTATAATCTCAGCCCTGGGGAGGCTGAGGCAGCAGGAGTGTCAGGAGTTCAAGGGCAGCCTGGGCTACACAGTGAATTCAAGACCAGCCTGAACTACACAGTGAGACCATATAACAACAACAACAAGAAAGTTACACAAACAGTACTCCTAAGGCTAAAATACACATCTGCAGTAGATTAAACTAAACAGAATTATCATTATAATATACAATATGTGATTATAAACCGATTCTCTGGAACATCATATGAAAGTTAAAATGAGTGGCCGGTATCACATGCACTAAGGCTAAAATACACATCTGCAGTAGATTAAACTAAACAGAATTATCATTATAATATACAATATGTGATTATAAACCGATTCTCTGGAACATCATATGAAAGTTAAAATGAGTGGCCGGTATCACATGCACTGGCATAGGTTTTTTTTTTTTTTTTTTCTTTACAGAGTCCAAAAATATTCTACAGGGAAATGACACCAGTTCAGGATCTAGCCTGTCCCTCACGAGTCTGTCTGAAGCCATCGCTCCATGTATCTGCTGTCTTCAATTCTTGAATCTTCCTGTAGGAATTAACTGCCATCTCTAAAATGCCTGGAGTATTTCAAGAAGAAATGCTAAAAGTCTTGGGGACAGTCAAAGCCAGCATGGGAAGAAATTTAAACTTCATTTTCTGCATAAAGACTAACTTCAAAAAGGCGAATCCTTTCTTACAAGTGACCTCCTTAATGCACTTTAGCCAGGACTGGAGGCAAAGACACACAGTTTTGCACACTGCGCGCAACTGCAGTCTTACATACATCCTCTGTGCAAGGTGTGTGTGCAAATGCTGGCTTCTCCCACCAGAACAGGAACTGTCTTTTATCAACTGCTACATTACCCAGGCTCTTAAAACAGTGCTTCACCCCTGCAATACTTTAATAAATGTTTGCTCTACTGCAAATAGGACTATTATGGGATCTAGAAAACCTTTAGTAATACCACTCACCAAATACACTGAAGAAGTACATTTCAACTGTATTTATTATATGAATATACTTTTTACATGGAACTAAAGACAGTAAGGAATAAAAGGTTAATTAAAAATTTCAAAGCACAAAATTTATATGGAATGTGTAAACGTCCCAAGGACTCTGTTAGAGGTGCAGTGTCAGCCTAATTTCAGAAGGAAATCAGACAGCATTGGGTATATTCAGGGCGGTATCGCCATAGGTCAAAAGGAAATGCAAAGCAGGACAGAAGCTCCCCAGGCCAGACCTTGCGTCTAATTCATGTGTGGTACCTTGTTCCTTGGGCCAAGATCAGGATCTAATTTGGTGGACCTGGGGCACATAGCTAAACTGAACTAATGCTAACTCCTGGGCTTTCAAATTAAATCTAATCTTTTATTGTTACAGACTTGATTAAAGGCTATGTACCCATTATGAACTTCACAAGGAAAGAAGTGTTCAAAGGTTTTCAGCCTCAAAAGAAAAGTTGTTCACATCTAGTACTAATAAAAATTTAGATGAAATGTCTTCTACATTATTTTTTAGTTTTTCCTCTAAACGGCTTGCTCGAAAAATCTTTGAACTTCAGAAAGTGGGAGAAGAGACATTCAGGGAGACAGAAAGACTTTTTATAAACCCCAATTCTGAGATGTGTACACTGACAGATTAGAAAATAAAGCAACAGCTCCAGCCAACTGCTTCCGCTATAAGGTTCCACCACTTGCCTTTCTAAATAACTAAGTCACAGTTAAAATTCTACGGATGTACAATTTGCGATGGGTTCTGTATCTTCTACTACCGGTAAGGGCTAAAGAAGAGATGGAATTTCATAGGGGACCTACCTATTTTTATCTCTTTAAAATGTGAATACTAACTGTAAAACTCAAAGATGGGCTAGGGGAACAGCTCAAAGTGGGTTCTTTGAGTATTGTAACACAGTGATAGAAAAGCATCCTCTAATTTAGAATAAAGCAAAGAATCCATTTTACAATTTCATTAAACTGTTTACATATAAAGGTTTCTATAAATCTAATATACTTAAATAAAATAAAAGAAAGCTTAACGATACTGCTAAAAAAAAAACCCTCACAGACAGGAGGCTTCACCTCGTTGCTTCTGAAAATATCACGTTAAATGGCAAAGGTGACTGACGCCAGGCCCGTTTCCCACAGCTAGTCCCAGCTGACCTTTTCTCCTCTGTCGCTAATTCAGTCTCACACTTCTCTGCTTGGTCTGTATACAGCTGCACACAATTCTGCAGAGACCAGGGCTGTCTTACGTGAGCAGCTGGCCTGCCACTCTTAGCAAAACTTGAAGCTGCCCAGTCCTGTACTTGAACCCAGACTAAACAATTCCCTTCCTCCGGCAAGGTGCATACTGCAGCCAATGCAGTCTGCTCAGTTTGGTGCTTGGCTTTTCCTTTGATGGGAACTAGCAGGAAACCCACAGGAAGTGACTATGCCAACCACAGAAAAGAAACACACGCCTGTCTGGAGCACTACAGGATGGGACGCTTTAGATTCAAAGCTGATGTTAGGAGTTTTCAGGGTGCTTTGGGAGAGGTGTAGCTGAGCCAGGCAGCAGTGGGTCTTCTTAAACCGGCATGGGATGGTGCAGTGTAAAAACACCAACCCTACCATCTCCACTCTCAACCCCCTTCAAACACACCTCCCTTCTCCTGCAGGCCTCATCCAGCATTCCTCTTTTTCCATGTCCATATACTTCCTAAGTCAGTCTTTCCCTTGAATTTACCACTTCCCACATCAACTCCACTGTGTTAAACCAATTACCCTCAAATCCTCCCCCTAACTCACTGGGGCGGAGGTGGACCCACAGGCTCCCCAGGAAATGAGCAGCTACAGTGTTAATCCTTAGGCTGCTTCCAGCCCTTCTCCCTACTCTCCCTCGGTGCTGGGGATCTAAGCAAGGGCCTCGCTTGGGCCTCGCATGTGCCAGCAAGCGCTCTACCAATGAGCTACGCCCTCATCCCCAGCCCTCGGCTCCTATTCCCACCACCACACACAGACCTTTTAGAAAATGCTGTTATTCTCCTTGTGAAATTTACACCTGTGTGCTTCTGCCTTTTACCACCTCCTTATATGTGCCCTACTCTATTGTTTTCTGGACCAAACAATGACAAATCCTTTCACCTTTCAATGCCATAGGTTATGTTTATGCTTTTCATGGGCTATAATTCACATACCTTTTACCTAAAGTGCACATTTCAATGGCTTTTACTACAGTCACAGTGCTGTGCAATCATCACAATTTTAGAACATTTTCATCACCCCCGAAAAGGAAGTCTGCCGTATGGCAACCACTCTGAGTCTTACTGTACTTCACTCCCGCTTTTCAGTCTCAGGCAGCAAGTGTTGTATATTACTTTCTGCCTTCCCAGATTTGTCTATTCTGGACTTTTCCTATAACGGAAACCCGGTGATCCTTTCTGATTGGCTTCTTTCCCACAGGACGATTTCAAGGCTCATCTCTGCTCTAGCACGCATCACTGTAGGACTTCATTCTCTTCCTTCTTCATCATACTTCAGTAGGCCACTAGAACGCATTCAGTTAGTTGACAGACATTTGGGTTGACCTGCTTTTGGCTATCATGAATAGGCTGTTATGTAAGTTTGTGTGAAAGTTCTTGTGTGGAAACGTTCTTTTATCTTGGGTCCCGTTACAGATTGAACTGTGTCCTCTGAAAAAGATACACTGACATTCTCATCTCCAGCTCTGTGAATGGGACTTTATTTGGAAGGGGTCACTAACAGAAACAATGAAAGTTAAAATGAGGTCACCGGGTGGGCCTTAATGCAATTCTATTGTATCCTTAACAACAAAAAAAAAAAAAAAAAAAAGAAAGAAAAAGAAAAATTTGAACAAGAAACACCGATACCCACCAAGGAAGACCACCTGAGGCAGGAGGACCTGAGCGATGTTCCTACAAACTGAGGAACACCAAAGACAGCTGACTGTCCCCAAAGGCTAGACAAGGCAAGAGAGGATGGCCTTTTAGAACCACGAGAGGTACGGTACCACCTGTTACTTCAGGACTTCCAGCTCGCAAATGAAACTTCTGTTGTTTGAAGTCAACCAGTTTTGGACACTTTCTTAAGTCCCCTAGGAAACTATTAAGTACCTACTGGGAGTGTGAATGTTTCACCTTAGGATACCTCTTTAACCCTTTTAGGAAACTGTTGCATTATTTTCCAAAGGAAGCATGCAATGTGATTAAATAAAAATGAATTACTAATGGTTTCAATTTTTCCCTTAAATCTGAAAAACCAAGCTTTTCCTTCTGCCTCACCTTGCCCTCCAGAGGTAGTCTGCTCCCCCACCCCCATGAGAGTGTCTTTCACCACTGGTTAAACCTTCTTGCTCTTTCCCGTCAAAACAACAGAAACAGTTGAATTAGTAATACGTTGGTAAGAGTGAGTATCTAGAGTAAGATGTGGTTGGGGCTACAGAGTAATCTTACAATTAAACTTGAAGCCAGGTGAAGTGCACAGGAGACGAAGCCCTCCTTCCCTTCCCTGCTCCTTCCCTCTCTCTTCTTTCCAAAGGAGGGACATCTTAATGAGGAGGAAGAAAGAAGAGGATCCTGAAGGAGACGGTAGCACTTCCTGTGGAGTGGGAGGCTGGGCACAAGGACATCTAGATCCTATCTCTAGAAAAGGCATTGATGTGGTTGAGCAGAATACCTCTTTTGGCAGAAACTCTGGGATTCTGAATTTTAGTTTGTTGTCCTAAATAGGAGCTTCAACTCTTTGTCAAACAATAAAATCCATTAATGATGAAATTGTATAGCATTTTATCAAATATTATTCTGAACAAGGAAGAACAGAACCCTTTGTATAGCTGAATATATAAAACATATGCTCACTGACATACAAGGGATTAAGCACCATGTCTGGCCAATCAAAGTTTTAATACCTAATAAAGTCTGTAGATTTTAGACCTAAGCATGATTAGTGGACATCAGACATTTCAGTAATGATTCGGCTCTTGGTCCTATAAAAAGGGGGGGAAAATAATCACATGCTAAAAAGTTTACATTGAAATCTTAGCGAGATCACTTCGTTTTGTTATCAGAAACCTACTCCCACTCACTTCACATACAGTATCAACCTTTTCATTTTCACAGCAAATAAAGCGGAATGGAAAGGAATGATGGAGAAATATGTTCTAATACCAAATGGGCGACCGCTGGCAGCGACACAGACCGGAAAGCACAGAGCAGATCACTGAAAAAGCACATCTGGGATCCATGGGGGATACGAGGGGGCACCGTTGCCTGAAGGTGTCATAGGCAACCACAGGTGAACTGGAGTCCTCAAATAGTTCATGCTACGGAAGCAGAAGGTAACAAAATCGTACATTAAGAATGTAACAACGAGTAGTTGAAATAAAATTAAGGCTACTGTCTTCAAACTTTCAGGGTTAAGATAACTTTTTTTGTCCCCCTTGGAACTTTCTACTCATCAGTGACTGCTCAGTGTGGAAGAGGAGGACTGGAACAAAAGAATTGCCCAGGAATGCTAGGTTCGAAAACACAGCCCTAATTGTGTGAAGTTGGAGGAAAGTGGGCAAAAACTGAAGTCTGGTTTACTGCACTTGAAAAACTCAAAGAAATTTACTTTCAATATCATGTTTACACTTTATTCCCTTCCTAGCCTACTTTCATCTGATTGCAACAAAACACATCTTTTTAGATCAATGTTTCTCAAAATTCAGAATTCCAACCCACAGTATCAGTTAGCTGGCATGCAAGTTCTCAGGCTCCACTCTAGATCTAATAATTTAGACACTGCAAGGATGGAACCCAAAATCTGTGTCACAGGCAGCTCTCAGATGACTCTGAGGCTCGCTGACATCTGAAAGCCTCTGTTCAGATACTCTGAATGTCAAAGGCAATGGAGTTTTTATTTATATAACAACTTGCTTCTTAAGTCCATAGTGACAGAGGCAGACAGAAGGCAAGTCTGCAATGTAAATGGTGCATTATTAGCTTAATTGCTAGATTGTGGCCCAAAGGTAACACTACACAACCGCTAATAAGCAAGGCTCGTACCTTCCAGATGTTTCAGAAGGGCTCTACTGCTATTTCCATGAGCAGATATCAGAACGGTTTTGCCTTTCAGCACTTCAGGAGCAATCCTTTCATTCCAGTAGGGAAGAAGTCTCTCCAGAACATCCTTTAAGCTTTCAGATCGAGGCAGCTGGTCCAGGGGAACGTCGCACACTTTATACCTCCGGTCATTGTAGAT
>PVLD010000666.1:0-257674 GCA_004027595.1 Dinomys branickii
CCTGTGGACTCGTCCCATTGCTGTCAGGAACAGGTGGTGATTGCGCAGGCCGCCGAGGCTCAAGGTGCTCACAGAGGGCGTTCAGGGTGAGAGCCGAAGCCCTGTAACTCAGTTCATGCTTCCTGCTTGATGCTGGAGTGAGAAGGGCGTGGTGTCGTGTGAGCCACCTCCATCTGCAGCTCTCTCTTGCTGTTGTGCTTCAGTTCCCGTTTGTTCCTTGGCTGGATCCCTGGGAGTTGCTGTGGCTCTGATGTGGGTGCCGATGCATTCCACCGCTCCCCACTGGTAACCGCCCACAGAGTGGAGAGGTATACATACTATATAGATAACATATAATAATGGATACATAAATACATAGATTTATAAATGTTTTATTTATTTATTTATTTATTTATTTTTGGTCTTTTTGAGACAGGGTCTTGCTATGCAGTTCAGGCTGGCCTTGAGCTCACTTTGTAGTGAACTTGCAAATGATCCTCCTGCCTCAGCCTCCGGAGTGCTGAGATTACAGGTGTATGCCATCTTTTTTTATTTATATATCTTCTTTGAAGAAGTATTTATTCAGATCTTTGCCCGCCTTAATTTGTATATATTCTGGATGTACTCTCCTGTCGGATATATGCTTACAAGAAGTTGTCTTTGTATTTTCTTTAAAACACAAAAGATTTTTCCTTTCTTTCTTTCTTTTAAACTGTGTTATGATGGAACCCAGAGTGCTGTGCATGGCAGAGGAGGGTTTTACCACTGATGTACATCCCCAGCAAGGATTTCATTTCGATAAAATCTAGTTTATCTGTTTTGTCTTTTGTTTATTTGTTCCCTTTGATTTTGGTGTTCATTCTAAAAAATTGTTGCCTAGAAAGGCCGTAGTGATTTACATGTATGTTTTCGTCTACGGATTTTATAGCTCTGGATCTTAGGTTAGATCTTTAATCCTTTTGGAGTTAATTTTTATATGTGGCACGATATAGAGCTCTAGCCTTACTCTTCCACAGGCTCTTACTTGCAACAATCCCCCTGCCTCAGCCTCCTGAGTGCTGGGATTACAGGTGTGTGCCACCACTCCTGGCTGTCTTTTTAAAAATTATTGTTTTAAGAATTCCAAATGATATTTGTATACTATGTAAAAAGTCAGTGAATACTAACAACTACAAAAAGAACCAGCATGATGGCACAAGCCTGTAATCCCAGCACTCGGGAGGCTGAGGCAGGAGGATCACTGTGAGTTTGAGGCCAGCCTGGGCTACAGAGTAAATTCAAGGCCAGCGTGAACTGCATAGCGAGACCCTATCTCAAACAAACAGACACAATATTAACAACATAGCTACAACAGTGGCCTCCTGGCACAGCAGTGTCTAATTATTTTAGGTCAGTGGTAGTTGGAATGTGAGTTTGGTAGCTACGCCGGGTTCCAGGATAAGCAGGAGTATCTTTCCTGCTCTCCAGCAGCTAGGTGGGCTCAGAAGTCTCCTCTGCCCTGCCTACTAGAGTTTTCGGGGTGATCTACATTTCATCTTGTTCCAGTGCAGCAGCAGGGCCAGGGGAGGAGTAAGCCTTTTCCTCCGTGGTCCAGACATAGGAGTTGCTCCTGGACCCCTGAAGCCACAGGCTGTTGCACAAGAGCTGGAAGCAGCTGCTCATGCCAGTGCAGCCTGGTGTCCAGCAGGTCCACCGCCGGATCAGAAGAGCAGATACAGGGCCAGCTGGGGCAGGGTGGTTTTTCTGGTGTAGAGCTGCATGTCTGTTTGAGTTGTCAGCCCCATTGTCTGTCCCTCCAGGCACGAGTCTGAAACGTGACCCCCTGACTGTCACTCCTGCCCCAACCCTGCCCCCAGCCTCCTAATGAGGGAATGTTTAATCTCCTACTGCGGAACTGGTGAATGTGTCAGAAAGCACAATCTGGAGTCAAGTATGGATCTCACTTGGGAGCCGGCAATGGGGACCTCCCAGCAGGTGCATCTGCACCCCGCTGCCAGCCAAGCCTGAGCCTTGAGCCCTCTGCTTCACTCTGTGCAAGACCCTAAGGTGAAAGAGGATTAACACTGCTTTGATGCCTCCAGGGCTACCTTAGCTCTTTGAAGTGTAAATCCTAACTCCTGGGCTTATTTTAATTTGGAAGTTTTAAGATATGCTTTAGATAATTATGGGAAGTCTTAAGACATGACAAGCATTGTAAAGTGTGAGTTAATCAGCTGTAACAGTTAATGGTTGCCTTCTGAAGAAATTCAAGGGAACTCACTACCACAGTGGTCTATTTACCACCTCTCCGCCTTCTTTTCTCAGACTTGATTTAGGTCCTTCTGCTTCCCACCCTCCTCTTATTTCGTGAAGATAGATACCCACATAGCTTGTTTCCTGGGGCAATGGTTACTTCATCTAAGATGGCACAGTGTTGGAGAAGTTAAGTATTTTATTATGACCACGCACATACACACATGAGCCATCCATATTACAGTCAACATTTTCCTTCTCATTTTTCCTGAAATCCATCGTGTCCTCTCTCTTTTGCATTTTCTCCTTTGAACATCTGTTCCAGTCTTCCCGCACTTTGGCCTCAGCCCTTCAGAGCTCCTCTTAGTCCCGTTTCCACCCGCCAGCAAATCTGTCAGTCCCTCTTTTCCTGAAGACACTTCCTGGGGAGCTGTCCTCTGACCTGTGCATTCTCCAGTTTTCTGCGGCACCTCTGCCCTCGCAGACCTCTGCTGTCACCGTTCTGTGAATGCCCCTCCTGTTTTCCTTTATGGCACCCTGTTTCTGGATCCTATATCTGATCTTTTTCTTCATTTATCCCCTTGTTCGGCTGGAGCACGTCCTGCAGTGGCTCCTAAGAAGAGAGCACGTGGGAAGAAGCTGTTTTGGGTTGGGATGTCCACAACCTCTCTGTCCTGTGCTATTCAGTCATTTTCTATCCCCTCTACTCTATCTTAGGGTGTGACTTGAAATTTCACCTCTCCTACCCTTGCTTGAGGTAGATTTTGCATGTGTTGCTCTTCTGTGTATTAGCGATGTTTTTCAAAAGGGAAAGACAGTGAGGAGACTGTCCTCCCTCCCCAGCTGTACAGTAGACATGCTGTTACCACTTCTTCGCTCGTGAGCATGGGTGAACACGCTCTTCTGTGCTTGTTTAATGTCTTCATGTTCCTCTGGTGTAAATATCCTTTTTAAAATTTTTTTCATTTTTTGAGACAAGGTCTCGGTATACAGTCCAGGTTAGCCTTGAACTCACAGGGATCCTCCTGCCTTGCTCAGCTTCCTGAGTGCTGGGATTAGAGGTGTGGCTGCCATGCCCTGCATGGATTTCCTACTAATACCTTTCAAAGGGCACACGCTGACAGCCCAACACTCAGAAGACCTGATGCCTGTTCTTCTCAGCTGTCTCCTGAGACACGGAGGGCACCAGTGTCCCGGTGACAGGCGTGCACCATGGTTTCCTGTCCTTTTCAGATTGCCTCACGCCCGTGGTAGCTGTGAACAAGCTCACCTGGCAGGAGGTCCCCGTCATCATCCTAGCTGAAGCTGACCTCGGAGGCTCTCTGGACTCTAAAATAGGTAAGCAGCTATTTATATGTCATCACCACCATGTAATACCAGTTTGAGACCCAACTCCTGTGCTGTGGCTGCCCTGGGAAAAGCCCACCGTGGAGCCCATGGTGTTCTGCCTTGTTCATGCGGCGCTGGGGACTGAACTCAGGGCTATGAGCGGGCTGGGCCAGTGTCATTCCAGACTCCAGCTGCGGCCCTCTCCCTTTCCTGTAAGTAGCCTTTATGAAGAATGATGTTTTAAAGCATGAATTATATCGCACCTGGCCAGTTACCATGGAAAATGATAATGCCTGGCCCCTGGAGGGAGCGTTACCTGGTGAAGCTTAGATACATACTTCAGGAATGGTACAGCTCAGGTGAAAACATGCACTCAGGACTCACACAGAGCCAGCAGGTGCCGAGAGGGGTTCTGAGCCATGGAACCAACCCAGGCTCTGGTGACGCCCTGGCAGGAGGGGAACTTGAGCTCAGGAGAGATTAAGAGGCAGCAGTGGAGTCGAGGCATGGTTAGAAGTGTCCACTGGGTGTCCTCAAAAACTGTCGCCCTGTACCAGGAAGTCTGAGACAAACTTGGCAGCCTGAAAGATGGCCCTGGCCATTCTCCTGCCTGAGGCCCCAACCTGTGCGTCTTCCTACAGGAGATTCCAAACCTCATATCACACCTGTTCCCTTATAAGGCTCAGGTGGACATGTGGTTGTGTTTGGGCGATGCTGGGGCTTGAATCTAGGACCTCACACTTGCTGAGCAAGTGTTTTACTGCTGAGCTACTCCCCAGCCCACTGAGTCAGCTGTTGATGAAGGGACTTTCAGAGACCTCAAAGCAGAAAATGGATACTCAAGCCAGGCATGGCGGTGCACATCTATAACCCCAGCACTCGGGAGGCTGAAGCAGGAGGATTATTGCGAGTTTAAGACCAGCATAGGCTACAAAGTGAGTTGAAGCCCAGCCTGAACTGCATAGCGAGACCCTCTCTCAAAAAGATAAAAAAAAAAACAAAAACAAAAAAGCAAAAAAACACAAAAAACAGAGAGAGAAATAAAATGTATACTTGGCCTTTCAGATCTCCTCTTCTAATTTTTTTTTTTTTTTGGTACCAGAAATTGAACTCAGGTCTTCTGTCTATTTAAACCTATATATAATCCCTTCTATTACCCTTACCCATCTTGTAGTTAGGCAGATTTATTAAAATAGCCAGATAAACAATAAGGAAGCTCTTGTTGACATGGCTGCTTGGGATTTTGTTATTGTTCTTTGGTATTTTGAGTGAAGTCACTGACATGATACTGAGAGTTTAGCAGGGAAAAGGCAGGCTTCTTAGGCATGCCGGGAAAATTGATGCCCCTATGGCTGCAACTCCCTTTCACTGCAGCATTGGCGCTTTATAAACCACCGCTCCTTGCCCTCCAGGAAGGGCAGAAGCAGAAGGAAACAAGAAAACAAGAGGTACAGCCCCATTTCTGCCATCCCTCCTGTACTGTTACCAGCAGCTCATGTTCCGTGGAATTCCTAACACCACAGTGGCCGAGAACATTCTTTATACGGCCAAATAAATTTTGTGGTCACCATGTCTCTGCATGCTCGTTACTCCAGCCGCACACTTGGTGCGTAATAAAGGGCTGTTTCTGCTCCTTGACCTCGAGCCCTTTCTGTTCAGTTTATCGCTTGTCATTTGTCCTGTCCCTCAAGTCCACTCTGCATCCCTCGCTTCAGCCAGTGCCTCCTGCCATAGCCTCAGCTAGAGCCTGCCGCGCTCTGCAACCTGCTGCTGCTGGCATCTTACAGAGAAAAGAGTGCTCACACCATCTCCCAGACATTAGGCCACACCAGTGGCAGGGAGCTCCATGGGGGCTGGGGACCCTGTATGTCCCATGCAGGGAGCATTGTTGATAGGGGTCAGCCCCCCACAGTGCACAGGACTCCCCACAGCAGAACCCCCAGCATCCGAAGCGCGCAGCTTGAAAAACAGCACCCTCTGACTGAGCATGGAAACAGCCTGTTCAGATCTATGCACCATGAGCAGCGGGCCTCAGAGTTCCAGTGCTCACCTCGCTCCCTTGAGGATGTGCAGTGGGGGCCGAAGGAAGCGTCAGTGTCCATTCAGAACAGAACAGTCACCAGCTCTCGACTCGCAAGCCCAGTGGCAGTGCCTAGGGTCTGGCATCCCTGCTTCCCCAGAGAGGGCCACTGTCCTTGTCACTGCAGGATTGAAAGAGGGGCCTCTCAGGTGCTCGCGATCTGCTGTTTCATGGTTGTATTTTAGCGTTCACAGCTATTGAAGAAAACCCGGCAAAAGAAACAGATTAAAGGAAGCAGCTTATCTGGCAGGGTGAGCCAGGCATGCGGAGTCTTCCCTGTGATGGGTGTAACCAGCAGAGAGGTCTCCATGGGAAGCACAGCTGGCCAAGCGCCAGCATGGTTGATCATGGGGACAGGGATGGGTGCAAAGACGTTTTGTCTCCCCCCCCAGGAATTCCCAGCACCAGCTCAGACGACGCCCGCTTGGCCCATGCCCTGGGCCTGTCCTACTCCAATGTCATTGAGATCCTGCCGGATGGCACAGAGAGGCTGAGAAATTCTGCCGAGGTAGGTGCCACATCTGTGCCCAAGAACTCCTTTCTGGACCCCTGACCTTTTCCCGCAAAGCTGGTGACATCTTGCCTTTAATTCTTTGTCTGTGAGAACAAAAATGCAGTGTTTTCTTGGTTCACAAACTTGATGCTTTCCATGACTGTGGTTGCAAATCAAATCGGTCTCAAACTAAATCAAATTCAAAGGTCAGGCTCAATGTTGACTTTATGGGAAAATTTGATTCTAAACTCTCAGAGATCCGCCTGCCTCCGCTTCCCTAATGCTGAGATTATAGGCATGTGCCACCATGCCCAGCATGGCTTTTATTTTTATGAGTCCATGTTTGCAGGACGTACCAATTCCACTCCTCGTGGGGGCTGTGCGTGGATGGGACGCATCTTCCTTCTGTCACCTCCTCGTCCTTGCTCCCTCCCTCTCTTGGTGCCCTTCCTGAGGGTGCTCGGGTTTCTTGAAGAGAGTACTGCAATTAGCTCCTCTTCCTAGGGAGAGCTCTGCTCTTTCCCGACCACTGACTTTTTTCCACCCTGCTTGAACTCGTGTAGAAAGGAAGAGAAGGTCTGAGTTATGTCATTAAATGTTGGGCTTATTTCCTGACAGCTGGGGACAGCGGTGCTGGAAGACGGTGCGTGTGCACAGGACTAGCGACCGCTGTGCCCTGCTGTCCCAGGCTGCTCTGGCTCGAGAAAGTGACTTGCCGTCAGCCCTGTCAGTGTCCCCAGCTGCTGCCTGTGAAACGGGAGTGTTTGAATATGAGAAAAGAGCGGCCTGTTTTTCCGAGCCACGGCCCCAGTTGGTCCCCGTTACCTGGAGGATAATACTGAACTTTGCCCCTATGGGTGTTTCTCACTCCAGGACAGAGGTGTTACTGCAGATGCGCACCAGGCACCGCTCCACTCGTGCCAAATTGCTAGGATTTGGTTGTCTGCGCAAGTACTACAGGACCTGGCCGCATGGTGCTTTTAGGGCCTCTTCCTAAAGGTCTTAATTTCTGTTAAAATCTAAAGAATTTTTGAGGTAAAAAATTATATTCGTATTTGTATTATTAGTGCCATCATAAAGTGCAACCTCTGACATTTTCTAAAGGAGGGAGGCTGACCAGGCAGAGGTGACAGGGCCCGGAAAGTGGGGGTGCGGCCCGCGCAGAGCCAGGCCTGGGAGAGCCACGCATGCGCGCGGCGGCTCGGCTTGAAGTGGCCAGTGTGTCCCCTCCCTCAGTTCACAGGTCTGACCCGGCAGGAGGCCTTCCAGGCCCTTACCCAGAAAGCACGGCAGATGCACGTGGGTGGCCATGTGACAAGTGACAAGCTGAAGGACTGGCTGATCTCACGGCAGCGGTATTGGGGCACACCAATCCCCATCATGCACTGCCCGACCTGCGGCTCTGTGCCCGTGCCCCTCGAGGACCTGCCCGTGACCCTGCCCAGCTGCGCATCTTTCACGGGCAAGGGTGGCTCCCCGTTGGCCGCAGCCTCCGAGTGGGTGAACTGCTCCTGCCCGAGGTAAGATGCCGAGACCGCATGGGGACAGTGCTGACGCCTGGTCCCCCGGGTGGCTTTGAAACTTGGATGGATAAGAAGGAGCTCGGGGAGCTCAGGCCACTGTAAGGCGGGAATGTGGGCTCCAGGAGGAGACTGCACCCGTCTTTGCTGACACAGTGGGGAAGGCTTCCCTGCTGGCCGGGGAAGGGCAGGTGGCAGGTTTCCCGGGCTCGCAGGCTTCCTGGAAAAGGCAGAGGCCAAGGCCAACAGCTGCTGGGCAGTGCCACCAGACGGGATGGCACAGAGGGTGGGCCGCAGCCACCGTGTCCAGCGGATGGCGCTCTGCACTCTCCTGTGTGGGTAGCCTGAGTCTGCGGTGCATAATGGTCGCACTCCTTGTGGGGAGCTGGTGCAATTCCATAACACATCTTCCTCCTCTTTCTGTCTCCTTTCTCCGCTCCCGCTCCATCTCTCAGTCCCCTTCCCCTTGCTAAAGCACCGTCTCCCTGTTTCCCGTTATCTATCTTTTATCTTACTCTTTATATATACTTCAGGTTTCTCATAAAGAAACCATATGATATTTAAGTGTGTGTGTCCAATTTGTTGCACTTAACATTACAGTCTCAAGGTGCATCTGTTTTCTTACAAATTAACCTAACTCTATCCTTTTTATGGCACAGTAGTATTCCATGGTGTATAAATACACTTTCTCCATTCATCTGTTAATGGACATATACGTCTCTTCCAAGAATTAGCTATTGTGAACTGTGCTGCTGTGAACATGGGTGGCATGGATCACTGTAATACGATGTCTTTACCTCTCTCAGGAAGACACCTAGAAGGGATTTTAGTTTTCTGAGTATCTCCATATGGGTTTCCACAGCAGTTGCAATGCTGGATTCTTGTCTCTTGATCTTGAAACCCTGGGAGGATGGGTCTCCTAACCACTCTGAAATACAGAGTGGGGACATGCGTGGTTTTGATCTCATAGTCCCAGGGTGACTGGGTGGGCACCCGCCCCCTGGTGTTGGCACTGTTGCCATCAGAGCAAATGCTGCATCTGCCGGGGGGCCTCTTTCTCAGCACCTGGTCTCTGGTGTCTACACTGGGACATGGTCGTTTTCCTCAAGCCCAGAAAGGCCGTGGAAAGGAGCCGTCAGGAGTGTCAGCCAGAAGCCAACAGTTTCTTTCATAAAATTTTCTCCCTCTCTGATACCCATGCACAGACTAGGCGAGGAAGAAAAAGTTGCCTTTCTCTTCTAATTATTTCCCAAAATAGTGTCTGCGTTCTGGTTGATCATACTCCAGATAAAAAGACCTGGATTTTTCCATAGGTAAATTATTGAGATCAGCGGCTCTGAGTGGCAGGAACCAGGGTCCCAGGGCTTTGCTGACAAGCTCGTGCCCAGCAGGAGACTCTGGGACTAAAACGCAGGCTCTCGGGGTCCAGAGCCCTACTACACCCACGGCTCTGAGCTCTCTGCTCAGCCCCCTTGATTTAGTCAGCAGGCGTGGGCCCCAGGGAGGAGGAGTTGGCCTTCCCTTCTGTAATATTTGTAAAACTGATACGAACTGCTTCACAAATGCTAGATAGAAAACACAGCCCTTTTTCGGTTTTACAATTAAAAACAGACTCAAATCCTTGCATGTTTAGTTAGCAGAGGATCTGTCATTTCCTCCCCCTTCCCACTCTTAGGGAACCCGAGGATGCTCCCCCTGTGTATGGGGGCAGCTGGCCCCAGCTCTGTGCCACTGACCAGAGAGCCCGCACATGGAGCCTGGGCCCCTGCAGTGGCCTCTTGCTCCTGCAGAGGGTCCGCTGAGAGCGGGCTGGGCTCCGGACAGGAGGAGTGGCCCACTGTTGCCCTGGGCCAGAGTCCTGGGGTGGAGCCCTGTGCAAGGCCCGACTAGAGCAACACTCTCTGCCTCCTGGGTGGAGTGGCTTTCAGTGCCAAGTTCTGACCCACACCCCTCAGGGTGACCTAAGAGTCGGTTTAGCCCTAGGACAGAGGTTTGTTTTCTTCTCTGCTCTACACACACACACACACATACACACACACACACACACACACACACACACGCACGCGCGCGCGCACGGGGGGGGGGGGGTCTCTCCACCCTCAATGAAGAGCCCAGCTTTCGGTGGCGCTGTGCTCAGAAATTCAAAGCAACCAGCTCCCTGCGGGACTTCTGGTCTGCAATGTTTGCCAATTTCTGTGGTGATCACACTCCTACCAGAGCTCATTGCAAGCCATAAACTTGATGTCTCTCATCACAGAGTTGAGACGAGAGGCTGACAGTTGATTCCCACAAGCTTGTCGGAGCTGGGTCTGGTGCACCACCGCCTTGGGGGCTTCCAGGGTCATTTTTCTTCCTGGTCTGCCCAGGTGGGTTTCTGCATCCCTTGCCCTAGAGCAGCAGTAGAAAAGAAAACCAAGTTCCTTTTACAGCGCATCTCACTGCATGCGGTCCTGAATTTCTCTTTATAAATTGATTTGCTTAGAAGCATCCTAAAGTTGGCAGTGGGTGAAGGCACCCTTGTCGTGCCTAAAATAGACGGCAACATACAAAAGACACAGCACTGTCTCGCCCTTTCGGGTGGTTAGATTTTCTACCAGGTTAACCTGAGAGAAGTAGAGAATAAGCTTTCAAATATAGAAGACTGAAATTTTTATGTTGCAGATTTCCTTAAAATACCAGCTTTCTCTACATTACTTTCTTGTGATGTGGCGTTGTTCTTATGACATTTAAAATTCCTACTCAGCAGGACTGTCTCAGAAGCTGGTGGGAAACTGCATTAAAATTTAAAGAGAACCTAATTGATGAACTGTTTATTTCCTAGGTGCAAGGGAGCAGCCAGGAGAGAGACAGACACAATGGACACGTTTGTTGACTCCGCATGGTACTACTTCCGGTACACAGACCCCCAGAACCCTCACAGGTAACGCCCCTGCTATGGTCGCCGATCATGTGTCACCTGGGGTCTCCAAGAAGCAGGCCCTAAGAAGGAATTAGAACTGCTTGGGCAGGATACAGGGAGAAGAGCCCACAGGCCAGGGTACGGAGGTGATGGGAAGGAGCAGCAGGAGTGCCGGGAGCTCCAGGCAGGCCCTAGGTCCTCAAGTGCTGGGAGCAGCCAGGCCGCACAGGCGCAGACGCAGCAGTGGGACTGTGGCTCCGTGCAGGTACTGCTCAGCAGCAGCTTACTGGCCTTGGCGAGCCAGGCCCTTGGTTTGATCCCCAGGACTACAAAACCAAGCAAAAAAACAAAAGAAAAAGAAAGCCAGGCTCTTGAAAAGGCAGCGTGCTAAATTTCCTGCCAAGTGTGTCTGCACGTAAGACAGGCAGACAGGAAAAGGGAGGGTGTTCTCCCCGCTCCATCCTTGCTGTGTGCTACACTGCATTACCGCCTTCATCCTGTAGTGTGGTTTTCCTAAAATAAGGTAATTGCTGGGAGGGCGGAGGGTAAGGGCTGGGAGAGCTGAGGGGCGTCGCCGCTTGTCACGCACAGTCAGTACCTAATAGCTCTTAAGTAATTGCCTGAAGAAGCAGCTAAAGAGTCAGAAGTGGGTAAGGGACAGCTCAGGAGGAAGGGGAATCTTGGGGCTGAAGACCTTGTTTGTGTGGTAAATCTTTCACGTGCCATTTGATTGGATAGGTTGTGTGTGTGGGTGTGAATGCGCATGCCTGAGTTCTTGCATGTCTCTTTGACACAAAAAAGTAAAAAATTAATGGAAAGAGAGCTTAACAGGACCTTGCTGAGTGGCTGGTAGGTGTACGCTGGAGCCCTGTCGGGTGCATACAGAAACGTCCCTTTATTGTTTGTTGGCTGTAAAATCATGCTTTTCTGGTGAGAGGGGTGCTCCTACCCTCCCTTGCCAGAACCCTGACCTGGAGTACCGCGGTCCACGGTTGGAGGCCTTAGGACACGAGTGGGATGCGGAGTGTGGGGTCTCCTGTGTGGGCACAGAGGGTGCCGGCTCACCCACCCTGGGGCCTTCCTTAGTGGCTGTCCTTCAGGGAGGGCCACGGGTGCTCCCATGTAGGACCAGCTGGCTGGGATTGCCCGTCTCAGCTCCTCAGCCTTCATACAGAGGCGTGACACCACCACCATGCAGGCCCATGGCTGGTTCCAGGGACATCTGAGGACCTCTGTGGCTGCCCACTTGAGATCAGCCCAGCCTTCCCCACCTGCTAAGCCTGTGCACCGACCCGAGCTCCCGTTAGCGTGGGTTCTGGGTAGAGTGTCCATCATAGCTGCAGCTACTCTCAATATCTCACCCCTTAATTTATCCCAAAACTTGTTCCCAGCCAAATATTAACCTTCATTTCCTTTACTGTTGCTTTGATCTGCAGTCATATTTCTTTAGGGAACCATTTTTTCACAAAGAGAAAGAAATTGCTTTAACGCACCAGAATGTTGGCATAGTAACTGGAAGAGAGACGCAGCCACTGCCAGACATGGCTTCCCACCTGCCGAGGGCTTGGGGGCCAGGGTCTCGGGCCGGGCAGGGAGAAGTCACAAGAGCCAAAGCCTCGCAGTACCAACCTCCAAGGGCAAAGGGCTGTGCCACTGGCGACCTCAGGAGGGCACAGCCTGGGGAATGGAGGGTCCGTCCCACCCAGCGCTGCCCTCTTCCTCCAGGGTTCCAGCCGGAGGAGGGGGAGGTGGCGTCTCCTCTCCTCCCCTTGCCCGCTAGGCCCAGGCCTGGAGGGAGCCTGCCTTTTAGAATCTGCGTTGGCCTAAAGGTATCCAGCAGGTGAGAGCTGCTGGCTCGTTATGACAGTTATACCCTCAGTACACTTCCTTGCATTCATACACAGGCTCCTGCTGACCATTTTAAAGCTATGTTTAACTGTAAGATTGAATTTGTTTTAAATTGAATTTTAGCATCTGCACATTTGTCTATTCTGAGTGTCGCCTTGCCCTCTATTGGTAAACTCAGATATCTCAATTGTCTAATCCTAAGAAAAATTACAGTACGTCCAGATATTCAGATATGCTTCACACTGCAGTACCCTTTTGCTAGTATGTTTTTCTCTTGTTCTCATTTTATATGGAAATTTCACTTACTAAATATACAGCAACATCTTCAGAAGCCATCTATATAAATTTCATAAATTAATACCGGTCTGACTTCTTTTTCCTTTATTACATAAGCTTTTCTTTTACTATATTCTTAAATGAAAACCAGTCTTTCCCTGACACAATTCGTTTCAGGGCAGTGTGCATCGCAGTAGGGCTGCCTGGCTTCTGCAGCTGTGGTAGAGTGGCATTTAAACACCCATCGCTCTTTCTTCCAGCCCCTTTGATGCCACGCTGGCCGACTTCTGGATGCCTGTGGACCTGTACGTCGGCGGGAAAGAACATGCAGTCATGCACTTGTTCTATGCGAGATTCTTTAGTCATTTTTGCCATGACCAAAAAATGGTCAAACACAGGTGAGCATTTATACCACTTTGCAGTAGAATTAAGTTCACCAGTGGTGGCCTGAAACTGGGTCAGTTCTTCAGAAGCCAGGGAAGGACGTGTGGGCGTGGAATTGTGCCTTGCAGGTCATCTCCAGCCTCAGCGATCTGAGCTACGTTTATCCACGTTGCTCACCGGTTCTGGAATGTGATGTTGCACACGCACACAGAGTCCAGCCCTCAGGCCTTCTCTGTTGTGTAGCTGAGGTGGGGAGGGAGCTTCAGAGTTTTACTTGTGAGGCAGAGGAGTGGCCTGTGATGTTACAAGGGGTGATAGGCAACTATGGTAAATATGTAAATTAAAAATATTATTTAGGTGTGGTGGCGCAGGCCTGTAATTCCAGCACTCAGGAGGCTGAGGCAGGAGGAGCACTATGAGTTCAAGGCCAGCCTGGGCTACAAAGTAAGTGCAAGGCCAGCCAGAACTGCATAGCAAGACCCTGTCTCAAAAAGAAAAATAAAAACTTACTGCAGTAACAGGTATATGGCCATTCATCAACCCTCAAAGTCCTCCCCTTGATTTGTATGCACTCCTCCCAGCATCCTGGCCACTTTCTGAGACAGTTCTGGAGTCCTCTTTCCCTGAGCATCTTTATAAGGTGTGATCAAAAATATGGTAAAAACTATTGTCGAGGGAAAGGCAACCAGCAGAAAGGCAGCTCGTCATAAACACATGACTCGGTGTCCCTGTCCACCTTCTTCACCGGCTCCAGCACTGTGCCACTTCAGCTCTTCCCGCATCAGAATGACTGTGAAAGGGAGATGTTTTAAATCGGCCCAGGACAGTGAGGCGGCCAGGAAAGCACCTTTGTGAAAGGAGGACCCCAGGGCTGCTGCAGAAAGTGGCAAGGAAGATGGGATGAGTGTGTGAAAGCAGGGGCGTATTTTGAGGAGGTTCACGGCAGTGTGTCTTTTATGTAATATTATTTTTAATTCAGACATCTTTTTTAAAATCAGACTTCATGGATTTTTATAGGATCTCATGTGAGGTCCTGCTTATCCTCCAGTCCCTCTGTCTAAGCTCTGCTTCCGTGCTTGGCTGAAACCTACCTTCACAGATCACTCTGGTAAATGTACAAATGAGTTGGAAGATGGAGAATCACAGTGTATACCCACTGGTAATTCTCCTCTTGGCCTGTGGTCTGTTTCCTTATAACATAAAAATAACATATGTGCTCTTTAATGTATATTGAAGCTGTATTTAAGATATAGAATTTAAGAACTAAAATGAACCCCATGCCCTCTCCTCAGTTGGAAGTAGATGTGTGTCTTGGTTACTTTTCTCTCGTTGCTGGAAAAAGATACCCAATGCCCAAAATGAAGGAAGGAAAGGTTTATTTAGCTTATAGTTTGTGGAGATTTTAGTCCATACATGGCCGGCCCAGAGGCAGAGTGGCACATGGCAGAGGGCAAATGTTCTTGGCAGCAGAGCACAGCAAAAACAACCAGCAAAAGGGAGGAATGACAGCAAGCAGCCTCTTTCCTTCCCTTACATTGTAAACAGGCTACCCCCACCGAGGGGGTGGGTAGCACTCACATAATTTCCATGCTTTCCTCTTCTACAGGCTCAGGATGTATATAAAGTAAGCACCCTGGCTTCTTGCTGAGTCACTCAGCCAAACCTCTGGACTCCCCAAGTTGACACAATGTATCAACCATAACAATGTCCTATTACTTTAGAACACCCTGGATCCCTCTTCCTACACCCACCGTGGCCATCAGCTAACACTTAATCCTGAATTTCACATTATTTTCTTACTCTTTATAAATTGATGACTTCTATATGAATTTGTAACAGAATATATTGTTTGGTTTTCCTGGCTCTGAACCTGACCTGAGCAGAATCACACTGCACAGTCTTGCTTTCATTGCCTGACATTCCTCGAGATTCAGCGATGTGGGTGCGTGAGGTGCTGACTGCCTCCTGTCCTCTTGGATGGAGGGAAAAGGTGGGTGTGGTGTGCATCTCCATGGCCTCAGTGGCGGCTGCTGGGCTGTCACATGCAGCTGTGGGCAGAGGGCCGTGCGCTCTCACCTGTGTGTCAAGGTGGAGCGGCTCTGTTGTCTCAGGACACACACTTGGTCAGCTTTGCTGTGAACACCAAACCCTTTCTGGATTTTTAGATTTTGCTCCTCACTTCATGAGTTACACTTGAGTTTAAAGGTACGGATTACTTCAGAAAGTTCAGCATTTTTAAATAAGTGCGTGGATCTCTGTGTTTCCTTGCCATGAAACCCATCTGTGTGACAGTCGGCTCTTATCTCCTGTGGGTTGTTTTATTGATCTGTAGGAGTTCCTTAAAGATCCTAAACATGAATCCCCTTTTAGCTATCTGGAAGTATTTTCTCTTAGTTCTCAGCTTGTCTTATTTTTATGTCTTCCGACGGGCACACTCTTAATGTGGTGCTCTAGAACGCTAAGGTGACCTCTTCCTCCGTGGCAGTTGCTCTGGGTGTCGCGGTACCATCAGTGGGACATGTCGCCTCTCCCCGCTAAGGGCCCTGTCCCATAACCCGTAACCTACGTGGTCACACACAGGGCCTGGTCGAGAAGCTTGTTGGCCCTGTGGTCTCTTTGCTCTTGTTGGGGCCATTTGCATGCTACTATTTTCAAAGTCTTTACATATGCAGAGGAAGCCGCTTCTTTGTTCTCTCCCTTTGGGTGAGTCCTGGCTGCGTCTGCGCGGGCGGGCGCTTGGTCGCAGCTGCACTGACCCTGTGTGTTTTCCAGTGCCTCCCTTCGCCCTCCTGTTTTTCTTTGCTGACCTTCACTTCCAAAATCATTTTCCCCTTTTTTTAAATGAAATATATGCTTTAGAATAGCTTTTGTTTCTTCTAATGAAGGTCCATCTATTTGTCTAAAAATATACTCATTTTGGCCTTTTTAAAATGTGTGTGTGTGTGAGAGAGAGAAAGAGAGAGAGATGCCAGGGATTGAACTCGGGGCCACCCATACACTGTGCCACCGAACTGTCCTGCACTCCTTCGCATCCTCAGGCCTGTGTTTCCCGCCCCACCCTCCAGGCAGATGAGAGCCAGAGGTGAGGGTATCATCTGTCAGTGAGGCACCTGCTCTGCTGCCCTCCGCCCCCCCCCCCCCCCCCCCCCCCCCCCCCCCCCCCCCCCCCCGCTCTGGTGCTCTGAAGCTTATTGTTCTGTCTGGGTCTGGATGTCTTTCCCTTCATCTTGTTTGGATCCGAGGCTCCTGAGAGCTGCAGGGTGAGGCCCTAAAAACTCTGTCATGGTTCCTGCAGATACTGTCCCCTCCTCATTCCACTCCCAGGGGACAGAGCTGCTGGACCCCCAGCACCTGGCCCCATGCAAGGGTGAGAGCCGCTCCTTGCGCCCCAGCATCTCTTTCTCCCCCACCACAGGTGACCTGCTGACATCTGACTTCCAAACGCTAATCTTCTGATTCAGCCATCCTTTGAGTGTTTCATCTCAGCTGTACTGTTCTTCACTTGTAGAAGATCTCCTTTATCGTTTTATACAGTCCTGCTGTATTTCAAGCCTTTATTTCCCAAACGTGTTAAACATAACTTGTACTATATCTGACCGATGCTGCCGTGCTCTAAGGTGACTAGGGGTCTCATTTGGTCTTTTATTATTTCTCCTTTTCTCACTCATGGTACTTGTTCTCTTGGGGGGGGTCGGGCTGGGGGTCTGATTGTGTGTGTGTGTACGTGTATGTGTCAGTACTAAGGACTGAACTAGGGTCTTCACACTGAACTATCTTTTTAGCCCTTTTTTATTTTGATCTTGAGTCACTAGGTAGCCAGACTGGGCTCGAATTTGTCATCCTCCTGCCTCAGCCTCCCAGAATGCTGGGATGACAGGTGTGCACCAGCCACCACGCCGCCTCTGGTGATTTCTAACAGAGCTGTCTGCCTTGCTTTTTTGTGTGCACGAGTCCTTTGGCACCTCCACTAGAGGTGATCTGCACCGACCTTTCCCGTTTGCTGGATGCTCAGATGCTGCCAGCCACGACCAGTGTCACTTCAAATCAGACTCTGTCTGAGGTTTTCTGGGCTATGCAGGTAGTGTGGACAGTCCCAGACCCATGGGAGGGCCCACCTGGGGCCCCAGACTCCCTGCCAGCGCTGAAGTTCATCAGCATAAGAATCCAGGCTCTCGGTCTGCCATGCTGCTAGAAGCATAATTCCGGGACATCTATTTTTCTTAATTACAGAGAGAGAGAGGGAAGGGGAAATGTCTGATTATTACCCTATCTAGATAACCCATATTAACAACAATATCCCAGCTACTCAGGAGGCTGAGGCAGGAGGGTTGATAGTTCAAGGCCAACAGCATAGTGAGACCCTGAGTAATAAATGTTAAGATGAAAAAATTTTACCCATACAGGAATTTGCCATCTCTTCCTACCTGCACCCACCCTCCATCCCTTACCTCATTTAAGGGTCTTTTATTCTAGAAAAATATTTTCCATATCTCCACATATGCATTTTATTGATATACTCATTTTTTAAGAATATGGAACGCTTTATGACTTTGCTTGTCATCCTTGCAGAGGGGCCATGCTAATCGTCTCTGTATTGTTTCAGTTTTAGTATATGTGCTGTCACACGAGCACTATATACTCTATTTTGTCTTTTTGAGACAAGGTCTGGCTATGCAGTTCAGGCTGGCCTTAGGCTCACTTTGTAGCCCACGCTGGTCTCGAACTTGCAGTGATCCTCCTGCCTCAGCCTCCCAAGTGCTGGGATTACAGGTGTGTGCCACCATGCCCAGCAAAATACTCATTTTAAATATTATATTTATTGCATATATGTCTTTTGCTCTTTTTTTTTCTTTTTCAAAAATACAAAATTATACAGAACATAGTAGGGAATTGGCACTGGATGGATGCTGTATTACATAATATTATCTTCACATTAGTTATCACACAAACATTAAAGGAAATACCAAACTATAGAGAAGACAGTAGGGAATTAGCACTGGATGCTGTATAATATAAAGTTATCTTCACTTCTGTTAATACAAAAACAATTGAGGAAATTCAAATTATAGAGAACATAGAAGGGAATTAGCTCTGGATGCTGTCCTACATAATGTTACCTTCACATGTTACTCAGTTACACAGATGATGGCCCATTTCCTCATTCAGTTTTCTCCTCCCTCATCTCCATTGCCCTACCACTCAATCAGTCATCTTCCCTGTGATAATAACTGTATTCCTGAGTTTATCTATACCCCTGGACTCTCGCCTTGGGAAGAGATACAGCTACCTCAGACCATACTATAGCATAGATGGGTGTATACAAACTGCCGTGGTCAGAGGTGGAAAAGCACCGATGCTCACAGTGAACCGCCCCGCTCCGCCCCGTCACCGTGCTATGGGTGGGGGCGGGTACAGTCCATGGAGCGCCCTCAGCAGGGCCCTCAGCGGAGCGGCCGCAGGGCCCACAGCGGAGCGGCCACGGGGCCCTCAGTGGAGCAGCCGTGGGGCACGCGCCCCTGTCGGGGTGCCCTTGGTGACCCATTCGGCTCTGTCCCGTTGCCTCGATGCCAGAGGCCCTTTCTTCTCCTCCCGGTTCCTCCTGATCTCCAGTATTACTGTTCCCCACCCCTTGCAGCTGGGCACCGGACGAACTTATGATGCTTGGTATGGGGGCTTGAAATCTCCCCGGCCCGTTCTCCCTGTGTTAGTTCAGGATATGAACTGCGTTTAAAGATTAGTTCTAGAATAGAGTTGGAGGATTTTCTTGAGTCTGCTGCACAGAGTATGTTGTTGTTTTTCAGACTCCCGGTGTGCTGCTTTTCATCTAATTTGTTGCTATGGGTTCATGCAAGGTTCATATGTGCAAGATGTAAGGAGACCCTTGTGGTGTTCACATTAATAGTTTGGGGTGAGTCCTGAAGACCGTGGATTCGTCCCATTGTTGCCAGGAACAGGCGGTGCTTGCTCAAGCCGCCGAGACTCACGGTGCTCCCAGGGAGAGTTCAGGATGGGAGCTGAGCCCCGGCAACCCAGCTCATGCTTCCTGCCTGATATTGGAGTGAGAAGGGCGTGGAGCCACGCGATCCACCTCCATCTGCATCTCCCTCCCATTGTGGTGCTGGAGCCCCCATCCACTCCTCGGCCAGATCCCTGGGAGCTGCCACGGCTCGCCGCCAAGGTTCCCCACTGCTCTCCGCTGGTAGCCGCTCACCCAGCAGAGAGGCAGGGTGTCACCACCTCGAGTCAGGTGCAGAGCCGGGCATGGTGGGCTGTGTACTAGTTGCACTGATTCTCTCCAGGCACTGATTAGGAAGGTTGCCGCAGGGTGGGGACCCTGCCCCAGTGACTGTCGCAACCTCTCATTCTCACACTGGGTTCAACAACTGCTCTCGACCGCCATTGCCTCCTTTCTTGGCTGCGCCCTCCTCTCTCCAGCCCTGGACCAGCTCTCGAAACTCTGCTCTCCTCTGGCCGAGTCGGGAAGCTTCCGTGAGCGTGGACCTCTGAAGCTGAAGCTGCGAATGCCAGAACAAGGGCGCGGAACATGGGTGTGCTTGGAGTTGTGACTTCCTCCTTTTCCTCTCCCTCTGACTGCACCATGGCTGATCTCCGATCCTTTCCTCCAGCAGAGGTTTTGCTCAGTCTTTCCAAGGGCTTCAGTTCCCATTTCAGATCCTTCCTGAGTTCAGGATACCCACCTCTTTCCCTTCTGTCCTTTGTCTGAGTGGCATTCCTCTGGGAGGTTCTCTCTCTGCTGCCTACCCGGTTGCCATCTTGAAGTTCTCTCATAAAATTTATTTAGTTATTTGTTACTTTCTAATGAATTGACCATTACATTTCTAAAGTTCTGAAATGGCCAACAGACCTTCGAAAGATACCACTTTAGGCTCCTGCTTGAAACCAACAGCTACAAAAACCTGCTGGCCTTGATTCAGGGCCTTTCTTTTGCTCTTTTGATTTAATAATATAGCACAGTGGTCTTTCCAAACCAGCACACACAAATCTCCCATTCTTTTAAATTTATTCGTAGTATACCATAATTTATTTAAGTAGTCACTTATTTTTCCAGTTATTATTACCAAAAAAGGTCCACTGACCCTCATTACCTATTATCTTTCCAAGTATTTGGAGTTTATCTGTAGGTCAAGTCCTAACTGTGGGTCAAGGAACATATGTTTTTAAAATTTTGATAGATTAAAAAGTACAGGGCATCAACCCAGCTGTGACGCAGGGCCCTGGTTTATTCAGGTGAAGCACATCCCGGCCCCACCTTTACCCGGCCTCAGAGCTGCTCCCTGACTCTGTGAGGAACAAGTGGGTTAAAGGAAGTCTACTGGAGAGAAAACTAATTTAGGAGGTAAATTAAATGCTTAAACTAATTTTCTCCCCATTAGTCTCAGAGCCCTTCATGTGTAAAAATAAACTGAGCTGCATGAGAAGGACACAGAACACATTTGCAGTGCCGCTAAGTGTCTGAGTTAGCTGCAGTGTCCGAGTCTCAGGCCCTAGACTTACAACCCAGTGCTGCACGTCTTACATATGGCAATGAGTTTACCAACTGGAGGTTACTCTGGGGACTGTGTCCTGTTGCTGTCATGGTCTTATGAACATTGTGGACACTTTTGGGATGGGGGTTTTCAGACAGGGTCTCACTATGTAGTCCAGGCCAGCCTCCAACTCTCAGCAATCCTCCTGCCTCAGCCTACCAAGTGCCTGGATTACAGGCATGCGCCACCATACCCAGCATAGCATATATTCATAGTGAACATTTCTTTAAATAAATGGAGCTTAATGTCTTGATATAAACAGGTAAAAGTCTCTATTCTTGGAAAGAAACGTCCTCCTTGAGAAAGTGAGAACTGAGTACAGGTTAAGGTTACAGAGCCAGTGCCACGAGTGACATTTACCTCTAGGTAGGGCTAAGAACAAAGACCATGTTTCTGGCTCCTTAACCACAGGGCATATTTCTGTCACTTGCCGAATCATTATTTGTGGAAGTAATCAACCAACTAAACAGTGGCCAACTACCCTCTGGGACAGGGCCGTTCCTAGCCTCAGGGCGAGGGCTCGGGACCTCAAGTCGCCCTTGCGTTCTGCACATCTGGTTGTGTTGGCTCACACGTGTGTGAAGGGCGGAGTGGGTCTTGCCCTGCTTCTCGTTGCTGAAGGAGCCCTGGCTTTGTCTCCCACCACCGCAGTCCAGGTGTGCAAGTGACCTCCCCAGGGTCCTCGCCGGGTGCAGAGCACAGCAGGTACTTGGGGCATGGTCTGAGGTGGCAGGTGAAGGAGGAGCCTGGGATTCAGAGAGTCACAGATGCGCAGTACCGGTGCTGCAGAATGCTTCCTTCATCGGCAAAGAAGTACAGACTGATCAGCTGGGAGGTGCCGTTCTCTGCGCAGGAAGGATGCTGGGCTGGGAGCCACCCCCCTTACCCCCCCACCTGACCCTGCAGGAAGTAGACTGGAGAAGCAGTTTGGTGGTCTATAGGGTGAGCCTCAGAAACACTCGTTGTCACTGTAGGTGAGACAGGGTCTCACTAACCCAGGCTGGCCTTCAGCTTCCTCCCGCCTCAGCCACCCACATGCTGGGATGACAGGTACGCACTACCATGCCTGACTCAAAAGTACTAATTTTTGAAAACACTAATTATACTTCTAGAAGTCTATCCTAAGAAAATAATGAGAAAAGCCAACTTAGGCAACCAAGATGTTCGTTCAGTGTTTCAAGCAGAGAGAATGTGACTGAGCCTGGGTCCCCAGGACTCGGCTCAGAGCTGAATAAAGTAAAGCTCAAGGATTCAGAGGCCTCTTGGTCACAACCAAATTCGAAGGTGGTGTAAGAGCGTGGAGGAACATGGACTGTTTCTGAAGTCCTGGAAAGTGGAGAGACTGAGGTGCCGAAGCGTAGACACAGTTGTTCAGCTCTGTCATGTACATGCTCATGTGTGCACATTTACACACTAACACAAAGAGCCAGGGAGAAGCCTGCCAGCGTGTCAGCACGGGTCCTCGCTGGGCGGTGAACTTAAGGGTGAATTCACAACTTTTTAATGCCCTTCTGATTTTCTCTAGGTTTTTTACAAAATAACTTTACATTTTAAGTGTGGCTGTCCGGTGTCCATTCTGCAGAAGGGACGTTGATTTGTGGGTACCGGGCAGGTGGCCACTTCTGGCTTCCCGCATCATGAGCCCCCAGCCACTTTTAGTCTTTATGCTGAGACAGAGTCTTGCCAAGTTGCCCAGGCTGGGCTTGAACTCGCAATCCTCCTGCCTCACCTCCCAGAATGCTCCAGCATTTCTGCTGCAGAGGGCTTCCACACCCGGCTCCAACACTTGTACCTGTCCATTCTCTGGTTGCTTTTGTTTCCCCCATAGCTCTCAGGTGATGGATGATGTGACAGTGGCTGGCTGTGGGAGCTCAGCAGGGCATCCATGAGCCTTCTCTTCGCTCGCTGTGGTCACACCACAAGCAGCCAGGGAAGGGACCCTGCAGATCCTTCTCTTTGTCTGTTCCTGGCTGCTGCCATGCTGTGGGAACAGTGACATTTTAAGAATGAGCGTGGCCAGGCATGGGCATGGTGTTACACGCCTGTAATCTCAGCACTCTGGGAGGCTGAGGCAGGAAGATCACAAGTTCAAGCCCCACCCAGGCAATTTAACAGCTTAGTAAGACCCTGTCTCAAAAGGGCTAGGGATGCAGCTCAGTGCAGAGGCCCTGGGTTTGATTGCCAGTAATGGAGAAAAAGACACAGACAGAGAGATTCTGTTAGCCACATCCATGTGATGCAGCCCTGGTGCAGTGATTTTCAGAAGGGCACCTAAAGTTGAGCACATCCTCAGCCCAGGGGGTGCTTTCATGGTTGAGGAACAGTGTAAGGACGCGGTGTCATAGTCACTGTCTCTGCCTGACACCCACCTCAAGGAGGCAAGGTTTGTTCTGGCTCATGGTTTGTAGAGGTTCAGTCCGTAGTTGCCAGCTTCAGGAAGGGCCTGCAGCTGACGTGGGTGGGGAGGCGAGGCCTGGTCAGGGGAGGCAGTGGCTCCTCCCTTCACACTGTAACTCCCGGCACCCCTCAATCCACTCACTGCCTACAAGCCCCACTTCTGAGTGCATGAGGCTTTGGGGGACACCTGGATGGAAACCGTAGCAGGTGATGTTTGGAGGGAGAAGAGGCAAAAGTGAAGAGTGAAGTCCCAGGCCAAGCTGAGAGGGTGGGGCTTGACTTGGAAGGAGGGGCGCTCCAGCGTGACTGGACTCTTCATCCTGTGCAGCTCTGAGAGTGGTCTGGCATCGATTCTGCTGCATGACAGCAAATAGGTTCCCTGGGGACCTGGGCATGAGGCAGGCACTCAGCAGATGCTCAGGGGGTAAGTAACAACACATTCTACATAATGCCGGGGCCCCCAGAGTGCTGCAGCACAGTCTGTGGGAGCAAGATTGAGGCCTGGGTGGTGGCAGAGAAGGCTGGGGCCATCCCTGCTACCGGTGAGCCATCTGCAGTGCTGAGGCTCAGAGAAGACACAGGTTCCCATGCATGCCACACCTCCCTTAACACTTCATTGGGAGGGTGTTGTGTGGACATGGTCTCACTCTGTAGTCTAGGCTGGCCTTAAACTCGTTATGTAACCCAGGCTACCCTCCAACTTATGGTGTTCCTCCTGCCTCAGCCTCGTGGAGAGTTCTGAAAGATGAACAGCTACTGGCAGGTTGCAATTTTGCGCGTGCCCAGAAGGGGGTAGTGGTGGGCCACCGACAAGGCTGGGGCAGCCAGGTTCCAGGCTCAAGGCTTCTGATTTTAATCCTCCTCCTCTTCACCATTGGCTGCATACTGTGCCTCCGTCCTCCTGTCCCATGATGTCTTCGTTGTTTTATTTGGGGGGAGGTTTGGGTACTGGGGATCAAGCATGTGCTACACCAGGCCCCTTTGTTTCTCTGACAAGGGACCGAGGCCACTGCGCCCCTTGGCTGTGCAAGCTCTTTAGGGTTGAGTCTTGTGTTCTTTGTGCTTTGAGGTTTAAACCTGGGGCTGGCCGATTGGCCGGGGCAGGGGCAGTGGTGGCAGAGCCCGCAGCCTGCACTGTCTCTGCATCCGCCCGTCAGCCTGCTCATGTTTCCATCTGAGTGGGCCTTTCTGTTACGCTGGCTTTAACCCCATGGGTGTATACCAGGAGTACATAGCGGCATCACACAGTACTCTGTTTTTAATGTTTTGGGGAGTTTTTGGTGAGGTTTTTTTGAGATAAAATCTTACTGTGTACTTCAGGCTGGCCTCAAACTTGTGGCAATCCTCCTGCCTCAGCCTCCTGCATACCAAGCCACACCAACATTTATTGTTTTTTCTATGTTCTTGACCACAGCTGTTTCCACTGGGCAAGATGGACTTGGTGTGGTTTCGATTTATGTTTCTCTGGTGGTTAAAGATGTTGAACATTTTCTTCACATATTTACTAGCCACTTGTATTTTGAGAAGTGTCTTTCAATTCATTTGCCCATTTATTGTTAGAGCTATGTGATTTTTCTGGTGTTTAGTTTTTTGAGTTCTTTAAATATTCTAGATGTTAGTCGTGTTAGAGAGTAGCTGGCAAAACCCGGCTCCCACTCCATCCCTGTGTCTTGCTATTCAGAGCTCTGTTGGCTGTTCCTCTTGCCGTTCAAAACCTTTTTCACTGGATGTAGTCCCATTTGTGGATTCTTGCTATTATTTCCTGAGTATTAGAGTCCTAGTCAGGAAGTCTTTGGCTGTACCAATGGCTCTGAATTTTCCTGGATTTTTCTTAACTTCACTATTCAACCAGTAAGGGTTATGTTTAAACTTTCTAATTTTATAGACACCATAAATAAAATACAATTCACCCATACTGTAGAATAAGGTTGCTGTTTTTAAAAATGAATGAGATCCATAGACCATTACGGAAAAACCAGTCCATGCTGGTAGGTGAAGTGGCACCAAGTCATGTGGCAGGGATCACCTGTCTGACCCCAAGACCCCGTCCTCGAGTGAACACATGCTCCTGGGCTCATGGGCATTGAGAAGTCTGCAGGCGGCCAGGGCTGCTGCCAACCTGGAAGACACCTGCTCCCCCTGGGGTGTGTAGCTTTGCAGGGTTACAAAACTTGCAAGCAGGCACCACAGGCCAGGGAAGGAAGATGGGAAGAGCCTTGTAGCCAAGCTGAGGGCAGCTCCTGAGCTGCTGGGGTTTCCATGCTGGATCCCACCTGATCTTCCCGGCACTCAGGTGGGTTTTCTGATACCCGTTGTGTGGACTGGCAAACTGAGCCTGAGTGGCGAATGGCTGGGGCCCATAGGAGCAGGACTGAGATGTGCGGCCACAATGGGACCTTGCAAAGCCAAGGCCCTTGATCCTCCGGTGGTGCCGCTCTGAGCAGCCAGGGCCTCCACTCTCCCCCTCTTGTCCTCAGGGAGCCCTTCCACAAGCTGCTGGTGCAGGGCCTCATCAAGGGACAGACATTCCGCCTGCCTTCTGGACAGTACCTACCACGAGAGCAAGTGGACCTCACAGGTGAGGGTCCCCACCCCTCAGCTCTGCTGGCCCTGGCCGGGAAACTGCTAGGGTCCCTCCAGCACAGGCCAGTGAGGAAAGGAGCCAGTGTAGGGTGCGTAAACCTCAGCCCTCAAGGAAGTATTCTGTTACAGGCACGGCTGCCCACAGACAGCTGTTCAGTCTGTGTACTGCACAAAGGCACCCAGCCAAGGGAGATTCAAACACTTGCCAAACTGCACATTTCAGGGCCACCCCTCCAGAAGAGAGTGTCCTGCTCTATCTTCTCAGCTTCTCTGGGCAGAAAGACACTTTTCCCACTGTGTACAATACTGCTAAAAAGTCCAGACTGCCTGAAGAACCTCTTCTGGGACATCGGAGACCTAAGCCCCACGGCCTGGTCCTGGGCCAAGCGGGGTTGTGATGTCTCTTCCCGGGAGGACTCGTGCCTGCTGAGATTACAGAGATGAGAAATGGGGTTCCACTAGTCCCTTGTGGGGTTCAGTCACAGTCAGGAACAGAAACGGCCAGCAGGGGGCGACCTCCGCAAGCGGCAGGGCACACAGGTGACTGCTGTCCCTGGGCCTCTCTAGCTCCAGATGACCGGGTCCACCCTGCCCCAGATTCCCTTTGTAAAGTGACTTTGGGTACATAGTGGACAGAGAGCTCATGGCTCAGTGCCCGGGGACATCAGTTCCCAAGAAGAGGCTCAGCCAGCCTCTCCCCTCTGCCCTCCCACCCACCTGGCATGGGACAAGGTTCCCTCGTTCAGGCTGGGCCACCGGAGCCTCTGCTGCCAGTACCGTGGGGCCGGGCATGTGCAGGGGGAGGGCTGGGCTGGGACCACGGAGGGCCACCGTGCCAGCCCACATGCCCTGAGGGCAATACCGTGTGGACCCACCATGGCCTCCCCAAGGGCCAACCCCGTATGCTTCCTGTGAGCTGAGCCACAGAAGGCAGTGCCCACTTTGTCCCTGCTCAGTCCTACTTAGCTTTTTGTGCCCAAATAACATGCTTGTAAGGGGTATTTGTTTTTCTAGAAAAAGGTACCGTCTATCATTTATAAAAGGCTCTGGGAGAGAGGTAGGCACATCCATATCAAAATCAAAACATTTTGCCGGGCATGGTGGCACACTCCTGTAATCTCAGCAGTCAGGAAGCTGAGGCAGGAGGATCTTTATGAGTTGGAGACCAGCCTGGGCTACAAAGTACGCTAAAGGCCAGCCTGAACTGCATAGTGAGACCTTGTCTCAAAAAACAAAAAAAAAAACAACAAAATCTTCATGCCACATTAGAGAAAAGCCGTGTGGGAGTCTTCAAACAGCACTTATCCTTGCTTGCCTGGTTTTCTTCTTTATTCCTTTCTTGCTTTCTTCCTTTGCTTTTGGGGTTTTGTTTTTTGTTTTGTTTTCTGAGACATGGCCTCACTATGCAGTTCAGGCTGGCCTGGAACTCAGTTTGTAGCCCAGGCTGGCCTTGAACTCTCAGTGACCCCCCTGCCTCAGCCTCCCGTTGCTGAGGTTACAGGCATGCACCATCACGGCTCACCCCAGATTTTCAGATCGCTGTCTGCCCCACACTGTGCCTGCACACCCTCTTGACCTCCAGGTTCCATTCCTGTTCACGCGGAGACCAGGGAGCCGCTGGTGGTGACGTGGGAGAAGATGAGCAAGTCCAAGCACAACGGCCTGGATCCCGGGGAGGTGGTGGCTCAGTATGGGGTCGACACGACCCGCCTCTACCTGCTGTTCGCCGCGCCGCCTGAGAAGGACATCCTGTGGGACGTTAAGAGTGAGCCCCCCCACCCGTGCTCCGCCCTGGGCCCGGAGACCCGGTCCCCGCGGCAGCCAGCCAGCGGTCTGGGCTCTGGTGACAGTGCCAGTGCGGCGGGCACCGTGGTCACAGACGCTCTGCGCGGCTCCTCCGCGGCCGGGCCTCCAGATGGGAACCCAAAGGTCCCTTCTAGAACAGCACCCTCCTCCCCACCTCTTGGGGGTCCCTGCGTGGCCACGGGCTGTGGGAGCCGGGAGTGGCATGCGGACTCTGCTCTGTGCCGCAGCCCGAACCTCAGCCTGCTCGCGTAGGGATGTGGTGTCGAGGCGCGCGCTGCAGGCCCAGCCCTCGAGGCTGAGGCAGGATTGCAAAGTCCAGCACAGCGTGGGCCACTCAGTGACTTAGTAAGGTCCTGGCTCAAAACTTAAAAATACAGAAGGCCTGAGGTCAGTCCCCAGCGCGCGCACGCGCATACACGTGGGGCAGTGAGGGACAGCCTGGCGCCTCAGCCAACACGGACCCCCACCCAACCCCACCCCACGGCCGGGCACAGGGTCTGGCGCAGGCGCAGTCGGCTCCCCGTAGCGCACTGCGGCCGGGATTCCCCCGGACTCCCCAGCCCTCACCGCGGCTCTCTCCCTCCGACCCAGCGGACGCGCTCCCCGGGGTACTGCGCTGGCAGCAGCGGCTGTGGGCCTTGGTCACCTACTTCATCGCCACCCGGGCTTCTGGCGAGGACCCGCAGCCCGCGCGGCTGAGCAGCGAGGAGAAGGCGAAGGCCAGGAGGCTCTGGGAGTACAGAAACGCCGTGGTCTCTCAGGTCAGGGGTGCGAGATGTGACGTATGATGTGACGACGTGACGCGGGGTCCCGTCGCAGCCCCCATTCTCGGCCATGTGAGCCCCGAGCTGCCTCGCACCCAGGCGCGGGTCCTCAGCTGTAACCGGCCGCGGCCGCCATTGGGACGGCTCCCCATGACTCTCCGCGGCTCGCGTCACCCCGCGTGCCCCACGAGGGGACAGCACCGCGCCTGCGAGGTTGCCGGGGTCTCCGCGCCCCAGTAGCGGCTTCAGGCCCTGAGTTACCTTCGGGGTCTTGTGGGGCACTCCCGCCTGGCCCGCGGAGAGGTGTCCCTTCCGGCCCGCGCGCCCGTGGGAGAAGGGCCTGAGTCACGCGAGTGTTCGCGCCCTGGCGCTGCATGCAGAGCGGGAGCTGCACGGCCCCTGCTCTGAGTTAGTTAGCCCAGTCCCGTCACCTCTCCGAGGCCCTTGTCTCCACGCTTGCTCACATCAGGTCTCGTCCTATCCAAGTGTCCAGCATTGCTTCCTGACACCTGCGGTGGGGACCATACTGTCGCTGCCACACCTGCAAGGGTAGATAGCTGGTGTGAGGGTGCATGCTGCAATCTCAGCGCTCGGGAGGCCGAAGCAGGAAGATGACAAGGTTGAGCCCAGCCTCAGCCACTTTGTGACTTATCGTGACCCCAGCTCAAAATTTGAAAATGCAAAAGGGCTGAGGATATAGCTCAGGTGTGGCGGAGGACGGACAGCCCCTAGTAGTGCAAACAGCACTGACTTGGTCTTTCAAAGCCTGTGCTGATAATGTAGGATTATTTAATATAGTAGACCTAAACTTATATTATAAATAGTTTGGATTGGACTCATTTAATTTCAGCTTTTTTTTTTGGTTCTTTGAGACAGGGTCTCAAAAAAAAAAAAAGAGACAGGGTCTCGCTCTATAATTCAGACTGGCCTTGAACTCACTAAGTGGCCCATACTGGCCTCAAACACGCAGTGATCCTCCTGCCTCAGCCTCCTGAGTGCTGGGATTGCAGGCACCCACCACCACATCTGGCTAATTTCCACTTTTTTGAGAATTCTTTTTCTGGAGAGCATAAAGGAATTTTAAGGAAAGTGTGTAATTTCTCACTCTACCAGTAGGTGACCGCCCACTTCATGGAGGACTTCGCCCTGAACTCTGTGATCTCGCAGCTCATAGGACTCAGCAATGCCCTCTCGGTGAGTGGCCCAGTGTCTGCATTTGCTGGGGGCGGGGGTGAGGTGTGACAAAGTGTCCATCAGGGTCCGTGGTGGCACCTTCTCAGCACATCTCTGTCATCTTCGAAAAGCATTTTTGCTGTGGCCACAACCCATCTGTGGCCAGAAGCCTTTCCAGACCTTTGGAGCCAAGGGTGGTGACCTACAGGCCCCGAAAGATAATGCGCCCAGCCTGATTAGGGCCAGCCCAGGGCCAGGCGCAGGCCTCCCATTGGCTCCTGCCTGCATGCCTGGTATTTTATGTTTATTGAATGTGGAGGGATCTGAATTACTCTCTAAAAATGGAAACCAGCCCTTACAGTGCTGCTTTCTTCTGAGACCTGTGACTCCCATTTTGTTTGCCAAGGGGAGAATTTGCCAGCAAGCAGGAGTAGCTGTTGGGAACACATACCAGTGCTATTAGCAAAGATATTCTAGCATAGTGACCTCTCCAGGCTTTGGGAAAGAGGGTCTGGCTGCCCAGCTCAAGGATACAGTCCAGTCCCCAGCACTGATAGGTAAAGAAGAACAATCTACAGATTTGACTCCAAAAAGTAGGTGTTTTTAGAATATTAAAATGCCCGTAGAGCTGCCCATGGTGACACACACCTATAATCCCTGCACTTGGGAGGCTGAGGCAGGAGGATCACTGAGAGTTCCAGACAGCCTGGGCTCCAGAGCTCAAGGCCAGCCAGAACTGCATAGCAAGACCCTGTCTCCAAAAAAAAAAAAAAAAAGTAGCCCATAGCAACAGACAGATAAAAGCTGTAGGAAACATTCACAAGTTATACATAGACAGAAGATTATCTGTGGTATATAGCAGCCCTTACATATTAATATGAAACCTCCTAACCCGAATAAGGCCAGTGGAGTGAAAAAGTAATTCACAGCCTGTGGCTGCTTATGACCTGGGGTGGCCACTGTAGGTGATTTACAGTCACAGAGGACTGGATCCCAAATACACACCAGCTATGGCAGTGAATTGACCCGCATCCTAGCCACAGAGGCGGAACAGGGCATGGTGGCACTCGCCAGTGTGCCCAGTGCCCAGGACTGTGGCCAAGCTTGTGGCGGCAGGCTATGTGGGGTCCTGGAGTAGTAGGAACCCTTGGAGCAGGTCCTTGTGCTTGGCACCAGGACCTTGGCCCCAGGAAACGAGGCCGAGAGCCTGAGAGTGATGTCTTTCTGCTCAGGGCACTGCCCCTCGCTGGCTGCGGCTCTTCCTGCCCAGCAGGGCAGCCTTCTGGCCTTGGGGATTTGCGGGAGTGACAGGAGCTCCCTCGGGTCACTGCTGCCTGGCTGTTTGCAGTGCTGATGCCATGAGGCCCTTGGTCCTGAGTGGCCAGGGCTAGTGGTGTCAAGGAGCCCAGGCTGGGCGTGGCCTGGTGTTCCTGGGCGTGCTCTGCACACCTGTCCTCTCGCATGTCTTCTGTGTCCCCAGCAAGCTTCTGCTCAAGTTGTCCTCCACAGTGTTGAGTTCGAGGATGCACTATGCGCCCTGCTCGTGATGACTGCCCCACTGGCCCCGCACCTAGCCTCGGAGCTCTGGGCAGGTAGGCGGGCGGGGGCATCTTCCCAAATGCAATTCGGGCTCAGCTTTCCTCAGCTCGGGGTTCTCCCTCCGAATCACAGAGCCTGTCCACAGTCACCCTGCCACTGGGAAGAACTCTGCCCGCTGAGCGGGGACATGCCGGGCATGAGGGCCTATCAATGCTGCCACAAAGCGTCCCTCTGCATCTTGGTCTCCAGTGTTCACAACTTACAAGAAGGGAGTGCACGCCAGCCGAGAAGGCGCAACTTTGCCCATCTGCATTGCCCACCTTCCACTCATGGTTATTTCTTAACTGACTCAGCAGCGCGGTGGTCCCGAGCCAGGTGCCCAAGCGCTGTGGCTGGCAGCCCCTCGAGCTCTCCCATTGGAGAACTGTTGGCACAGCAAGAATCAGGGCTTCCTATAAATCTTCCAGCAGGATTGGACCAAGCAGACAGGGACAGGCAGGGACAGACAGGTCTCTGAGCTATGAAAAGTCATGCGTGAGAGCTGCGAGATATTTGTAGAAATAGCTTGTGTGACCTGCGGTTGACTTGGCCATCTGTTTGTGTAGAAAACTTCTCCTAATGTAGTTTGTTGCTGTGGCCCACACGTGTGAGGCCCTGAAAATGCAGTCTGTGTCCCATAGGGAGCCTACAGCACAGGGGTTTTTACCTTGTCAGGAGTGAGGTGCACTTCACACTCGAGGTCGGACCCCAGCCCCGCAGTGAGATCGCGCGAGCGAGGACAGGGCCTTGGTGACACCTCGAAGGGGCAGGGGTGCAGCTTCCCTCTGCGTCCTGCCCCATGGAGCTCCCCCGGGCCGCAGCTGATGGGGGCGGGAAGGGGCTGGAGGGGCTGAGCACTCACAGCGGCCACTTTGGCACCCTTGTCTGGGGTGTGCAGAGAGGACTGGCACCGATGCAGCCTCAGGCACTGTTGGGCTCCGTGCCGGACAGCGTGTGCACTGAGCCCATGGGGCTTAGGCGACTTCAGGGACTGCTCTGGGCGAGGGGCCTTCCTTGCCTGCTCTATGACCCCATGCCTTGGCGCTGCAGGCCTGGCGCTGGTGCCCTGCAAACGCTGTGCCCACTACACCTGGGATGCCAACGTGCTGCTGCAGGCCTGGCCCACCGTGGACCCACAGTACCTTCAGCAGCCTGACGAGGTGCAGATGGTCGTCCTGGTAAGTGCAACCTCAGCATCCCCGGCACACGCAAGCCAGCAGGAGCGCTTGTGCCCCAGAACAGGCAGTGCAGGAGCCTGGGCCACACGGGGCCTCCCTCCCGGCACACGCAAGCCAGCGGGAGCGCTCGTGTCCCCGGAACAGGCAGTGCAGGAGCCTGGGCCACACGGGGCCTCCCTCTGACCACCGCAGACAACACCTCCCTCAGCTGTGTCTAGGCAGGTATTTTGGGGGTGAAATATGCAGAGAAGGTGTCAGTGAGGAGTAAGCAGTGCACAGACATCCAGTGCTGGGAAGTATAGCCCAGAAAAGCTACGTGAATTTTTTTGACCATGCACAATGGCATGTGCCTATAATCTCAACACTTGGGAGGCTGAGGCAGGGAGATCCCTGGGAGTTCAAGACCAGTCTGGACTACACAGCAAGACCCCATCTTTAAAAAAAAAAAATCCATTTATGATAATTTAGCAAGATGTAGTCTCAAAAAAAATTTTTTAAGGGCCAAGCATAGTCAGACATGATGGCCCATACCTGTAATTCCAGCACTTGGGAGGCTGAGGCAAGAGGATCACCTTGAACTACACAGGGAGACCCTGTCGCAAAAAAAACAAATAAAATAAATTGAATTAAATTACATAAATAGAAGGAACATGGTTGTAGTTCAGTAGCACAGGACCCTCAGTTTGATCCTCTAGTACCAAAAAAAATCCTTTTCCTTGTGGTAAGTTAGGATTGAAATGACAAGCATGATTTATTGTTTAAACCTTTTATACAGGAAATAACTCTTATGGTTTATCCTCTGCATTTTTGGGGTTTTTTGAGTTTTAATAATTGTGGTTTTTTTGTGACAGTCTCACTATGTAGTTCTGGCTGGCCTTGAACTCACAACAGAGCCCAGATTGGCTTCCAACTTGTAGCAATCCTCCTGCCTCAGCCTCTCGAGTGCTGGAATTACAGGTGTGGGCCCTGAACACCTGGCTTGGGTTGTTTAATTTCTTTATACTCATGGGCTCATTTCAGCCAGAAGAGTAGTTAAGGAGATGCCAGGTGGATCTGGTTGCTGAGTGGGCACACGGAGGCCCCCTGTTCAACCACATCGGAAAGAGCAGCCAACTTCCATCTCCCAGGAATTGGTCACCTTTGACCTCTGTAAAACCTGAGGGCACAACCTGTTGTGAACAAAGCCTTGGTCCCCAGTGGCTCAGCCCTCCCTCTTCCCTAGGCACAGCCAGGTGCCCCGGGCTGAGGGGTTGGGGCTTTGCTCCCACTACAGCTGTATCTGTCTGCCCATCCACCTATCCCTCCATCCATCCGTCCACCATGTCTCCCCGTGCACAGCACCCCTCCCTGCAGCCAACCCCTCCCCTGTGCCTGGCTCCGCCCCCGCACGGTCCTCACCTTGGACTCTGCCCTCCGCAGATCAACAACAAAGCCTGTGGCAAGGTCCCTGTGCCCCAGCAGGTGGCCAGAGACCAGGCCCAGGTCCAGGAGCTGGTTCTGCAGAGTGAGCTGGGCACCCGGCTGCTGCAGGGGCGGAGCATCCAGAAGGCCTTCCTGTCTCCCAGGACGGCCCTCATCAACTTCCTGGTCCAGGAGTGACGGCAGGGAACCCGGGGTCGGGGCATTCACCCTCCGTGTGGGACTGGCTGGAGTCACAAAGCTTCACAGTGTCACCTGCACAGGGAAGAAGGTAACAGGACCCTGCAGTGCCCCTGGCCCCTGAGCCTGTGCCAGGGTGGCACAGCTGCCTGGCCCCAGGTGAAGCCGAAGGAAGACACAAGGTGGAGAAGCACGGGAGAGGGACAGCACCCCTGGAGATCCGCATCCAGTGGTGGCACCCCCTTGCCATGTCCCAGAGCTGAGACACCCCGATGAACCTCGCAGGCACAGTGTGTTTGCCACTGTGACCCCGGAAGAGCCTCTAGGGGTGGCCGACCATCTCCTGGCAGCATCCTTTGGGTTGCATTCAGTGTCAGAGGTGTGGCACTGCACCTGGGACCAGAAGATGTCCCTCTGATCCGGATACTAGCACATATGCCCACCGCCCCCACCTGCTTGAAGGCCTCTCCCTCCTGCTTTGGCTGGATGTCAGCTCGCCAGACTTGGACAAGCAGCAGGTGCTGGGCAGAGCCTCGCTTCCCCCTGGGGTGTCCCAGCTGCTGCCCAGTGGTGGCAGCATTGGCTGCACAAGGAGTTGAAACCAGCCTCTGCCCAGTCCCAGCACAGAGGGACTGGGGCCCCTGATGGCAATGCCACCAGTGTCAGTGTGGTCCCAGAGCCAGACAGTGAGTGCACAGCTGCCAGCTGTCACTTCCAGTGTCCAAGCCACTGCAGTCTGGCTGCTGGCGGACAGCCAGGAACAGACCCAACTCCACAGAAGAGGCCAGTTCTGGTTTCATGTGATGTCAGCAACAAGGAGCTTTTCCTAGAACTGGCCTAAGCAGCTGCTCCATCTTTACCGGGCCAGCGAGCGTAGTCTGCTAGATCTCTATTCTCTGTTCTGTGTGGGCCCACTGTTCTGAAGCAGCTCGTGTACCCTGGAACTCAGCAGCGGACAGACCTTTCTGGTCTAATAAAATGTCTGCTGCACTTGGGGAGCTTGGCCTTGGGGTGACTGCCCACCCTCTGTTCTAGGAGCTGATCGGGGACACTCGAGTCCCCCACCACCATCGGAAGCATGGGCAGTAGCTGACACTAGGGGGAACATGACAGGGAGCTGGGGGACCATCTGCCACCCCCTGGGGACAATCAAGCAGCTGGCTCTCCATGCAGGCTGGAGGACAGCGCCATGCCTGTCCCCGGAACACTGGGATTGCAATTTAATTGGGCTGGGATGTAGTTTGGGGACCAGGGGCCCTCACACCTCTGTAAGCAGGGCTGAGGCCTGCATGCACATGGCCCTGGGTCTCATTCCTGCACCTCACGTGAATTTCCATGAGGTTCTCCTGGTAAAACTCGAGGAGCTCTGGTTCCTCAGGTTCCTTCCCACCCAACGCAGGACCCAGGCACAGTTAGTTGGTGGGAAGGATTGGGCAGCAGGGAAGCCAGGCCCAGACGGGTCTGTATGGAGTTCCACGAGCCAGCCCGAGCACACACGGCCGCCCTGCACAGAGGAGCAGATGCGGGTTAAACAGAAATAAATGTGGGTGTTGGGCATAGGAGAGGAGGTGCATGTTTCTCTTGATTGTCTTTTCCTGGGTGAGTGTCCTGCGTGGATCCAGCTGCCCCCTCCCTGGTGCCCACGTGGCTACTGTGTCACAGGCAGGTGCAACATCCACCATCCATCGCCAGGGTGAGGGGAGCCCCAGCAGATTTCAGGAAAGGGCAGTAGTGGTGCCCATGGCAGGTGCAGGGCGTGGGTAGAGGACAAAGCCTGGGGCTGGTGTCCTGCCCAGCCCTGGAAGCCCCGGTTTGCAGGGTGGCCAGGTCACTGCTGATGGGGACATGAACTCTGAGGGGAGGGGTGCCCAGGGCCAAGGCTGCCTCAGCAGAGTCTACCAAAGAACCTGGAATTGAGCACCAGTACAGAGCAAGTGGGCAGCAGCAAGGCCCTCGCCATACACACCCTGCACTCATCAGGAAGACTGGGCGCACTCAGCCGGTGCAAGGAAGGTGCCAGCAAGACACCAGCAAGATGGGCTGTGTTTGGTGTTTTGTGGTACTGGGGGTCAAGCCCAGTGGTGCTCTACAGCGAGCTACATCCCCAGCCACCACCCTTGTTTCCTACATTTTGAAAATTTAGGACTTGAACTTTGGATCCTACAACCTCAGCCTCCCAAAGTGTATGGCTGTGTCTAACTAAAAATTGGATTTTCAAAAGCCTAACAGTGGGAGGCCAGGTGTGGTGGCGCATGCCTATAATCCCAGCACTTGGGAGGCTGAGGCAGGAGGATCCTTGTGAGTTCGAGACCAGCCTGGGCTACAAAGTGAGCTCAAGGCCAGCCTGAACTGCATAGTGAGACCCTGTCTCAAAAAAGCATAACAATGGGGAAAAAGACATGGAAATTTTCTCATGAATAAAATGACACGTGTACAATGGATCCCAACATAGTTTTTAAAAAACTTCAACAAAGAAAAATGATGATGAAATTTGCCCACAGATCAGTGGGTGAGAGTCCTTTGAGTCATTCTTTCCTTCCATTTGCCGTGTGCATTTTCTAGCATCTGCTGGCCACACATAGGTCGGGTGGGAACATCAGGGGCAGTTTGTGAAGACCTTCGTGAGCTGAGAATGCACCCCTCAAGCTTCCTCTTCTGATGCTGGGGTGTCTGTGTGGAATCCACAGAGATACATCCTGCCCCCAGGCTACATCAGCACAGGTCAGTGTCACTCGTGCTGTGTGCCAGACCCTCTGGGTCCAGCTTGGGTGATACAAGACCTCCAAATGACATGAGATAAATGACATTCCTGCCAGATGCCCAGTACTCGGAGTTCGTGTTCCTGGAAGGCAGGATGAGTTCTAAGGAACAGCAGAAGTTAAGAGTAGGAACTTTACTGAGGGAGAGAGCTCCTGAGAGACAAGAGGGGCTGGAGTGGCTTCCCAACCAGCCCGCTTCTCAGAAGTCTTGCAGAGCAAAATAGCAAGGTGGGTGCAAAATCCCAAGTGAGCACAAAGTGGGACAGAACTAATCAGTAAGATCGCAAGTGTAGCTGCTCAGGTAACAACCCCATGGGGAGGCGGTCACAGAGCAGTTGTGCACGGAAAGGACAGATGTCTGCTCGGCATTACCGGACCAGGTGATACCGACCATAGTCTTGCTTACCACCTCTCCCCTGGGGAGGATGCAGGCCTGGTCGTTCCATCTTTGCCTTGAGGCCTGCCGTTTGACAGCTGCGCCTCCGGCCACAGCTGTGATATGGTCTCATCCTCTACACGGACTCCTTCCGTAGCCCAGCCCTGTCTGACTCCCTAGACCTTATACCTAACTCAGCAGTCTATAATGCTGTTCCTACCTAAGGTAGCTGTTCCGAGGGCAGGGGGTGGGTGGGTGGTCACAGCCTCATCCAAGCCGATGTGGGGAGAAGGTGGAAGCCAGAGTGACCCCGAGAGACATGGGGCTCCCCAGGAAAGGACTGTGAGGGTGGAGGCCGGGAGGCTCTCCTCAGCCCTGGTGTTCCATGTGGCAGGTGAGCAACCCTGGAGCAGGTTACTGCACTGGGACTGGGGACTCCTAACTTGTGACTCATGCCTGTGTGTCTGTGAGCCTCTTGGTTGTCAGAGGACTAAGCACTGATGACATTTTTCGTTGTCAGCTGACCAGGCGGGGACGAGCGTGCTGATAGGGACAGCACAGTGGGGACCCACTCCCCTCCCCTCTGCCCTCAAATTCAGGCAGCACCACGACTGGTCCTCTTCCCAGGAACTCAGTCAGAGGAACTGTGGGACGCGGGTGCCTGGTCAAAGCCCGGCCTCAGGATGACTCGGCCCTGTCTTGGTCACTCCTGTCCTTCTCACCTGGAGACCCAGACAGAGCACCGGGCCAGGGCACATTTCCCTACAGTTGCAGAAGCCTGATGTGCATGCGTGTGTGTGTGTGTGTGTGTGTGTGTGTGCGCGCGCGCGTGTGTGTATGCACACGCTCATGCATGTGTGCACTTTTGCCTTTCAGTTGTCCCGCCACCATTTTTCTGTCTGTGCTGCATTCTTCCGGCGGGGACCTCCCCTGAGCGCCTCTTCCTATGTTCTGTACACGCTAATTTTCTTGTCCCGTTGGATGTACACTGGCAGTACTTTGCCCGCCGTATACCAGGCCCTGGAGTCTCAGGTCCACCCCATGGTATCATTTGGTGATACCCACCGCACAGCCAGTAGACGTCAGCGGGCACAAGCCTGGCCGGAAAAGGAAGCCACGCCCTGTTTGGAGAGAACCCCCTCCCCACTCCTTTCTATAAGCAACCAAGGGCACTTGTTGGGTGCGTGGGACAAATTACTGGGGGAGGAGATGATCAGACTGGAGCGAAAGGCTCTGGCCTTCCCTTTTGCCCTTCTGTCTCAGCAGCCAGGGGGTTCCGTGGAGTAGCCATGGTTTCCCAGCCTTGCGGAACCAAGCCCAACTTCGTCTCGTTTGCCTCTTCCCTGTCCTTAGACTGCCACCTACTGGCCTGCCGCGGATAGCATCCGCTGAAGTGCCCGTTTGTCCACCAAAGGCTCTGAGAGAGTTGTCAGGGTTTGGGGTTCCGCTGAGTGCAGCCACCATAAAGGGGGCGCGCGGGAAGCGTAAGAAACCTGAGCCCTCATGTTTGGGCTCTGCATCCCCAGCCTGACAGTGAAGTTCCGCTCCCGCCGTTAAACGGGCCGCCGGACGGCTCCGCGTAGACATTGACTCGCGTCCCCCCTCCTCTGAGGTTTCCCCAGCCCCACCAAGAGGCACAGCTTCCTGAGGCCGTCAGAGCGCCATCTCCAGGAGGTGGAGGACCAGCCCCGCCGCAGTGAGGAGCTGCCGGAAGACCGAGCCGTGCGGGGCTGCTGGGATTTCTGTCTCTGGGAGGAAAGCGGCAGGTGGTGGGGGCACCGGGAAGCCGGCTGGACGGCTGGGCACGTCCTGTTGGTTGTGAGACCTGCCTGCCGTGGCCGTGTTGCCTGCGCAAAGCCCTGGCTGGGATGGCACAGAGCTGACACAGGAAGGAGGACGGCGTCCGCTGGCCACTGGCCACTGTTCTCTTGCCTCTGTAGTGCCCATCCTGATGCAGGACATGTTTTGTTTTGTATTCCTCAGGGCATGACTTCTTTATAGCACTTCTTCATTTTTTAAGCCCTCTTTTACCTTTAATAAGTAGCGAGTGTATGGACTACATCTGTCCTGGGAAGTCTTTGAGTGAGACAATGAGTCTTTGAGTGGGACGGTGAGAGCCTGAAGGAGCCTTGGCCCCCCCAACAGCTGGCAGCAGTTCATTACTCAGTTCATTAGAACAGCAGTAATGGGGTGCAACCGTGAGAAAGCAGGGTGACGGCGACGACCTGTCCGGGTCCTCAGCACGCTCCTGGGGACCTCTGGGCATGGTGCTGCTGGAGACAGGGCAGAGTGCCCATTTGGGTCCTCCTTCCAGGGACAGGCTGCTCTGGATGCACTTGGGGCTTCCCCTAGGCTGTTAGGTTGGGAGAGGTGGTGGGCACCAGCCAGGCTGCCTGGGCTCTTCCCAGACGCACCACTGCTGGCAGTGGAGCCGGCCAAGTTCTTCACCCTTCCATGCCATGCAGGGAGTGGCTGGCGGTGCCTGACTGCACTGAGGTGACCCTGGTAGCACACATGCAGAGTTAGTGCAGGCTGGGGTGGCCACTGGAGCTCATCTCCTCTGTGCTTCCACCAGGGCAGGCCAGGCAGCCCTCCCTGGTATAGACAGAATCAAAGTTGTCACTGCTGCACAGGGCTGGGTTTCCAGATAAAGCGAGAGTACCTCAGTTCACCGCAGGATCGCAGCCCAGAGGATCTACTGTGAGCCCAGAGCATCATGGGGTTAGAACGGCACTCAATAAGCTGGACCACGCCTGTGATTCCAGCACTTTGGAGCCTGAGGCGGGAGGATGACTATAAATTCAGGGTCAACCTAGTCTACACAATGAGACCCTGTGTCAGACAAAGAAAAAATACATTTTGTGCCCCAAAGAATACCCACTGTGAACTCCAGAACTCTTAAGTGAAGCCATTCTGAGTAGGGGTCACCACACGCCTGCCTGGGGGGGCTGTCCGCATTAGCACAGGTGACATGGTTAGGCACTGTGAAAGGAGCCAGATGCAGGGGCGAGGCCTGCCCGACGTGTCCCTGACTCAGCCTCCAGGGAATATGACCAGCTGCATGTGAAATGATGAGAAAAGTGGTCCAGGAGCAGGGCAAGGGGCAGCGCCTTTTCGTGTTCTGTGCTGTGACAAAACCCAAAGGAAGCCTGGTGCTTGACCTGCATGCTGTGGACAGCTGTGGGCTCTGGGGGGCCTGGCTGGCAGGGGTCAGGGTGGGCCGGACGCTGCGTGCCCTTTTGTGCCTTTTGAATTTGAAGCCCTATCTAGGTATGGTTCAAACAAGACTAGGGAGCAAGCCGGAGATGGGCTGAGTCAGACACGGCATGCAGTCCACAAGCGAGCGGCTTCAGTATCTGGTGTTGCTTTCTGAGCAGATCCCTGGGGGCGGGGTCCTCCCTGCTGGGCTGGGGTGTCACAGGGATGGTGTCGGAGTTACTTTTCTCTCGTTACTGGGACAAAACACCCGACAGCCACAGTTACAAGGGGAAGGTTTATTTGGCTCACCGTTTATAGAGGTTTAGTCCACAATTGGCTGGGTCCAAGGCTGGGTAGGTTCGCAGAGGGGCATCAAAGAGGAGAAGCAGTTCGTGGCAGGCAGAAGACGGCAAAAGCCAGCAAGGAAGGGGGAAGGCAAGCCTCTTTCTGCCGCCTGTATTGTATCCAGGCTCTCAGGGTTAGGGTGGCGCCAGACCAATCGGTGGACTGATTTAGTGATCTCCCACCCTTAGTCCCAGCACCCTCAGTCCTAGCCCTGCACCCTGAATCTTAGCACTGCACCACTGTACACTAAATTCTGCCACTCTGGAAAAGCCCCCTATCATGAGGCTTTGGGGGACACAAGCCATAACTAGACACAAGCCATAACAGATGGCAAGACAGAGTGGGTCTTGGCAGCCTGGTGGAGCCACGCACAGGGTGAGCTCACAGGCCTGGTACCCGGGTCTGGCCCAGGCAGTGCTCCAGGGTAGAAAGTCCTGGGACAAAGCTCATCACAGGCCCCAGGAAGGCTCCTGTTCGCTCACATGGCAGTGCTACCATGAGCCAAGCCAGGAGCCCTGGACTCGGGAAGCAGATGGAATGGGCGACCCCAACTTGCCCCAGAGACAGCAGGACAGAAGGAGCTGGGGCAACCTTGGTGTTCAGGCTGTGTCCATCCCCTCTTGAAATTGAGTCTTTTCAGAGTGCTTTGGGTTGGGACACACAAGCACTGTGCACAGGAACACTTCCTGTGGCCAGCAAAAGGGACAGAAGGGCCTTTCAGTCCATTACAGCATAAGCAGGGCTCTGTCCCAGGCAGGGGCTCTCTGCCATGTAGGCTGGCAGCTCACAGGCTGCCTGAGCAGGGTTTTACCAATGCCCTTTAGTCAGATCCTTTAGAGATACTTGTATGGAAACACATGTATGTGTCCATGCAAACAGATATCCTTTTCAACACGAGGCCAAACGCATGTCCAGGCAAGCATTCTACCGTGCTGATATGTCCACAGCCCTTTTCAAATTTTATTTTGAGATGGAGTCTCTCTTAAGTTGCCAGGCTGGCCTCAAATTTGCCATCCTCCTGCCTCAGCTTCCCAACTAGCTGGGACTGCAGGCCTGTAGCACTGCAACTGGGAAACAGATATTCCTGAGCAAGAATCTTTCCTATACACGTGGTCACACTCTTTTCAAGGTAATGAAGCAAGAGACCCACAAGGTTTTGCAGAGACAGGAAAGGAGACACACAGAGAAGTAACCACTGGCTGTTCATGTCTGTGCATGAGACATGATGCCCAGTGAATTTTTTTTTCATGAAGCCCAGTGAAGTTTTTCCACCTAGGGATGGCAAACCTACATCTGCATCCCTTTTTCTCTATTTTCTTTCTTCCCTTTTTTTTTGGACTGGGGAATGAAACCACAGGATGGAGGAGGCAGAGGACAACCACATTTATTTAGAAGACAGAAAAGGAGGAAAGTAAAAGATACAAAGGCATGGAAAGCTCCTGCCGGCTGGGAGGGTTCTGAGCGGGACACCACAGGACACTTCGTCTGGGGTGCTAAGGGGCTCAGAAGGGCTTACGGGACTCTAAGCAAGCGGTATCCTCTCGCATGGAGGAGATAGCAATTTCTTAGGGTCTGATCCATGCAGCATTCACCCAGTGCCCTCCAGCCAGTGGCTGTCTGACCCTGCTCAGGGGGCTCCCAAACTGCCCGGCGACACTGCAGGTGCTTGTGCGAGGTCCCTCACCGGTTGGCTCCATCTCAGCTTCCGACTCCACTTCAGGGCTGTGTACACCACCTGCCAGAATCCTCAGCCTGGCTCACCCTGTCACCTTGCCCTCTGAAGAGGTGACACTCACTGCCCCTGGGGAAAAGGGGCGAAGGTGGCTCTGGCTGCTTTGAGCTGCGCAGGGCTGGTGAGAAGGTTCAGCCTCAGCAGGAGAGAAGTCCGAGGGGGCCTCCAAGACCTGCAAGCACTCGGGAGGCTGAGGCAGGAGGACCACTGCAAGTTTGAGACCAGCCTGGGGTATACAATGAGTTTGAGGTCAACCTGAACTGCAAAATGAGACCCTGCCAGAAAAAGACAAAAAAAAAAAATAGAGCAAGACCTACAGGGACAGCTGAAGTGTTAAGGACTCTGGCACAAGCAACAACACAACCAAAGAGGCTGCAGAGCAGGGAGCACTGCGGAGGGGGAGCGAGAGCGGTGTCATCCGTCTGGAGGTCTGGTGGGGTGAGGCTCGAGTGGGACGTTAAAGAGGAGATTCAACTGGCGCCCCTAAGGGAGCTCCAGAACTCAGCCTGGCTGCAGTCTGTTCAAGAACAGAGCCGGGCTTAGAGAGGAGTCTAGAGGTTGGGATGCACAGGTTCTCATGTCAGGTGTCATGGAGGCCCCGGCTTGGGTCCTTCTTCCTCTCGGAGAGAGGTGCACAGCATGAGAGAAGAGCGGCCCGAAGAGGTGGCGCAGGTGCGCTCCTGCCAGTGAGACACAGCAGTGACTCTGCCCTGTGCCCTGTGCCCCAGCTAGAGAGCTGGAGGGTGAGCCTGAGGGGCCCGGAGACTGCGGCCTCTAAAGACAGGTCTGGTGCTAGAAAAGCTCGGTCCACGAGCACAGCCATCTTTGTGGTGTGAGTGCAGGGCCACGTCATGTCACGTTTCAGAGACTGAGAGGTGAGAGGGAAAACCTGCCTAAGGACAAGGGTGAACCTGGGCATGCCAACCCTGCTGTGACTAGCGGTGTCACTGCTCTCCAACAGGGTCCTGAGCAGTTCTGCCATTTGTTTTACTCCCAGCAGGAGGCAGAACAGAAACTTAACCACTCAGAGTGCCTGTCACTCTGTCCTCTTTTGGGTCCTCAGGGAGGTCTCCTTATCTTTTTTGAGCGGGTGTAACCAAGAACCACACTCAGGACCTTGTGCTTGCCAGGCCTTAAACGTCCTGAAAGGATACATCACAGGGGGAGCGTCCAGGGAACCTGGCACTGGCCCTGTGCCCTTGCAATTAGAGAAGCAATGGGAAAGCTCCTGAGGGAAAGCCAGGGCTGCCCTTGGCTGACAACTTTGACTTTCCGGCTGGGACCGTGGCCTGAAGCCTCCCTACATCCATCCCTGCAGGAGAGGCACGGGAACAGCCTGGCCGTGTCCTAATAGCTTCCTTCTGTTCTGTGCCTCTCCTGGTCTGGCTCAGAGCTCGGAGGCCGAGCTGAGGCCCATGTAATCCAGTCATCCGAGGCCACAGCTCAGAGATAGCTTGGACATTACCTGCTGCCTTCTCTGGTGGCTACTGTGGTCCAGGGAGGAAGGAAGGAAGAGCGAGGTTGCAGTCCTGGTACCAGACACAAACCAGGCCTGGGACCATCTCCAGGATGGCGCCTGCCTGGTACTGGGATGGGTGTGAAGTGGCTCACCCCGTAGGCAGTGGGCACCCTTGAAAGGAAAAAGTAGCGCTGTCCACGAGCACAACCAGCAAAAGCAAGGGACAACCAGAGCCTCTTTAGCGTGGCCAATCTTCTGAGGAGTCAGGTGATTCTTCTTTAATGAGGACTTTGGGGTCCTCTAGGGCCCATGCATGTGACTGCTGCTCTCCCCATCTGCAGGGGTGACATCGTCCAGCGTTTGAATGGAGAATGACCCATGGAGCACTGCACTGCTGTAGCCTTGGTGGCTGTTGGGGTGACCTATGGTGGCTCCTCCCAGGTTGGTACTGGAGATGGGCAGGGAGAGGGGAGAGACTGAGGCAGGACCTGGTTTCCAGTTGGAATGGGGGGACCTCATTTCCTTGGGACAGGCTTGGACGGTGGGTAGAGCCCATGGGGAACGTTAGCCAGGGCCCTGTCTCTGCCCTGACCTCAGGTTCTTATCTGTTAAGAAACAGGCGTGAGAAAGGGGCATGTGTACAGTTCAAAGGAGCCAAGTCCCAGAGTCTGGGTGCGGGTCAAGGCCAAAAGGAAGTAGGGCAGGGGCGCTGAGTCTCTCCCTCAGGGGCGTTGTCTTTCTGTTGTTCCTGAGGACTGTGGCCTCTGGGCACAGCGGAAGTGGTGTCAAGTCCCTCGGGCATGGGCTACTCCTTGAGGGACTGCAGCCTTGAGGAAAGGCTTTGGGGGAGCCCACACAGGGGAATAATTGGATTAATTTGACGTAAAGTCTGTATCACCTCTGAAGCTTTCTCTGTCTCACGTGGGGAGCCTGCACAGGATTGGCGAAAGTGTCTCCTGCTGTTGGGCATACGGATGCCATTTACCCATCAGTCTCTCCAAGGGGACCCCCATTTCACTGATTGCCAGGGAGTGAAACTCCGTGGTGGGTTAGCCCGCAGTATTGTTGCATGAAGCCGCTTTAATAGTTAAAGTTACTGGGGGCTCCCAGGTGGAGCTGGTGGTCTGGGGCAAGGGACCTAGGAGGAGACACCCAGGCCCTTAGTCTATGGAGATATCACCTTGAGTGATGTCTGTGACCTGTGTGGTGGGGCTTGAGTGGCTTCCATTATTCCAGAGATGCTAATCTCAGAAACGACAATTCTCTGTGAAAATGCCCCAGCTGTCCATGGCTGCGACAAGTCATCTTTGGAGTATCGTGAGCTGATCAGTGACACCCTAAAAGTGATAAAACATCTCAAAAGCTGCATCTGACAGCTGCTAGATAACTTTAAAAAGCCCTCAGAAATATAGGAACAAAAAAAAATAAGAGGACGACTCAAAAGGTATAAAAAATTTATCATAGCAGAAAAAATTCTAACTTTAGTGGCAGAATTCAATGTTCAAGTACAAGAGGCTAATACCAGCACTCAGGAGGCTGAAGCAGGAGGATCGTTAAAAGTCTGAGACCAACCTGGACTGCAACGTGAGCTCAAGCCCAGCCTGAACTGCATAGCGAGACCCTGTCTCAAAAAGACAAAAAACAAAACAATAAACCATTAGTAGTACAATTACCTTAGCTATCTTGTGTGTGTGTGTGTGTATATATATATATATATATACATATATATATATATATATATATATATACTTTCCCCCCTTTTTTCTTTTCCCTCATCCCAATTGAACAATCAACCCATATTTTTATATCATGCAAAGGTTAGCCTTCAAATGCCAGGTGTGGTGACGCATGCCTGTAATCCCAGCACTCAGGAGGCAGAGGCAGGGGGATCATTGCTAGGCTGGCCTGAACTACATAGTGAGTTCAAAGCCAGTTTGAATGGCATAGCAAGGCCCTGTCTCAAAAAACAAAACCAAAACAATTAGCACTCCAAACACTTGGCGGAATCCTAGACAGAGACCAGGAAGATGCCCGTGGTGAAGAGCCCAGAGCACACCATGCAGCTCACTAGAAGGAAAGATAAGCAAAAAGGAAAAACAAAGGTATCAGCACTGGAAAAATAATGCTACGGCAGGACTCAGGAAACACCTTACAGTGGCAGCATTAATGTGGTCTCAACTCCCCAGTCAAAGCCCAGGCCAGTGGACTGGATTTGTTGATTTATTATTTACTGGTTTTGTTTGTTTGCTTCTTTGTTTTTTGCTTTTTTTCTGAGACAAAGTCTCATTATATAGCCCAGGCTGGGCTGGAACTCCACAAGAATCCTCCTGCCTTAGCCTCCTGAGTCCTAGGATTACAGACATGCACCACCATGCCTGGCTCTGAACATACCTTTTGAAGTATGCATCAACAAGGGTTTCCAAGCACACAAAACACAACGCTGGCCTGTATGAAATGCCCATGCCTGGATTCTAGATGTTGTATGCATAGAATGTGAATGATTCTGTCTTTGGTGCTGTGGTAGGGTGCTTGCCTCATCTGCCCAAAGCTGGGGCTTCTGTCCTCAGCACCACGGAACAGAAAAAAGGAAAGGAAAACAATTTGAGTGCTCGTTGGCTCTTAAGTATTAAACATCTGCAAAACATCTGCAGGTCCAGGCATTGCCAGCATTTCTGAGTGGCCCTCAGGGTTTTGCTTGGCTCCAAGCTCCTGGGACGTAGCCTTGAGGCCTTTTAAAATTAGATGCTGGGGAGGGAACCCAGGGCCTTACCCAGGCTAGCAGGTGCTCTTCCACGACTCTCCCAGCCCTCCTCGCAGATGCTTCTCTTTCTCCTTCCTCCTCTTCTTCCTCTTTCTCTTCTTTTTTTGGACAGATTCTCCCTGTGTAGCCCAGGCTGGCCTCAAATTCAGTGATCCTCCTGCTTCAGCCCCCTCAGAGATGGGATTACAGACATGCAGGATGTAGGGGTGGGTGTGTCCAGGTTATATGCAAATACTGTGTCATGGGGTGGGGCGCCCTGGAACCAATTCCCCGGTGGACAGCAGGACTTGGCTCTGTACAGAGGGATGTGGACGAGTGCCCGGAAGGGCTCTCGGGGTGACCCAGCTGGCTGGGAAGGGGCTTCCGGGAGCTCAGGCGGGGACCCCGGCCCAGTGGGGGAGGACGGGGCCCGCCAGGTGGCGCCCCTTCCGCGCGACGCGCTGGGACTGGGGTGTCGCGGGTCACCTGCAGCGGCGTGGGGTGCGAACCCCGCAGGACGCCCGGGGTCCCCGAGCTCGAGGCCAGCAACCGCGTCTGAGCGAGACCTCGCACCAAACATAAAGCAGGCGGCGGGGCCGCGGCCGGGACAGAGGCCGGACGCTCTGCGGGTCGCCTCCCGGCCCGGCGCAGCCCCGCCCTCCGGCCGCCCGGCTCTGCGCCGTCTCCTGCCCGTCCCGGGACCGCCGAGCTGCCAGGCGCGCGCGCGCAGGCCGGCCGGGAAGTGGCGGCGCGCGCGCGGCTCCCTGGGGACCGAGGCCACGCCTATCTCCGCCCCGGGCCGCCCTGGCGCTGGGGCGGGGTCAGCGCGCGGGACAGGAAGGGACGCGGGGCCTGATCCGGCGGAGCTCGACCGCAGCCGCCAGCGCGACGCGCTCGGTGTCCGCTCCGCCCGCCGAGCACTTCTGCGTCCTGCCCGCGCCGCCCGCCGACAATGGCCCGCGCGACCCGGGACCCGGGCGCCCAGGCCTGAGAGCAGCCTCGCTCGCCCCGGGACCCCCGCCTGGGCCCGGCCCCGAGCCCGGGCCCGGCCCTTTTGCCCCCCGGTCCCCGCCGCGGTCCCGGGCCATGCGCTCTGCGCCGCGTGGGGCGAGGTCGCGCGGGCCCCCGTCCCTGACGGACGCCGGCGCTGCTCTCCCGCTTCCTCCCGCCTCCCGCTCTTGCCGCCGCCGCTCCGCCCCCTGCGCCAGGAGCCCCAGCCCGGCCCGGACACCTGCGCGCAGACACCATGGACAAGTACGACGACCTGGGCCTGGAGGCCAGCAAGTTCATCGAGGACCTGAACATGTACGAGGCCTCCAAGGACGGCCTATTCCGCGTGGACAGGGGCGCAGGCAACAACCCTGAGTTCGAGGAGACGCGCAGGGTGTTCGCCACCAAGATGGCCAAGATCCACCTCCAGCAGCAGCAGCAGCTGTTGCAGGAAGACCCGCTGCCCAGGGGAAGCCGGGGTCCCGTCCAAGGCGGGGGTCATCTGGGGCCCAAGCTGGCTGCTGATGGGGCCGCCAAGCCCCCTCTTGCGGCCTCTGCGGTGGCCCCCGGGGTGGCTGCCACCGTGGCTCCTGGCCAGGCAGCGCACCCAGCCTTGGAGCAGAGGGCTGGGCTAAGGCCTGGTAGCCAGGAGTGCGCAGCCAGGGAGGGCCTGGGGAGTTCAGAGAGGTCTGCTGACCACCAGCCAGGCCCCTGCGAGGACCCATCCTGCCTCACTCACGGAGACTATTACGACAATCTGTCCCTGGCGAGCCCCTCATGGGGCGAGAAGCCAGGTGTGTCCCCTACCGTAGGCCTGGGTATAGGGAGCAGGTGGCCTGCTGCCCCCGGGAGTGACCTCTCCCTGACCAGACCGGGTGGAGACCGTCACCTGTACCAGCCGCAGCTGTCCTTTGACAGTGGCTTCCGTGGCCAGGACACTAGTGTTGGTGGCCCTGTCAGCGAGAAGTCAGCAGGCCTCTGGTCCACTGCCTCGTCGCAGAGGGTGAGCCCTCCCCTTCTGTCTCCGGGCCTAGAGAACGGGGCCCTGTTGCATCCCAGGAGTCCTCTGGTTTCTGCACCTCTGGCCCCCAGCCAAGGAGCCCTTCTGAGAACAAACTCAGGGCTGGGGTGTGAGGCCTCAGGCATGCTGGCCAAATCCACCATGGATGCTCAGCCGTGGTTCCAGGATGGGGCTAAGTCTTACCTTTCTAGCTCTGCCCCATTACCCTCGCCAGCCAGCAAGGATGTCCCTGGCCCTGGGCCTAAGCGTGGCTTTGCAGACCCTGGCTTCAGTCCCAAGCTTGGTACCACTGGCCCTAGCCACCCAGGAATACCCTCCCTGCCAGAGCTGTCATGTAAAGAGGATCCTGCTGAGTGGTCCCCCGACCGCAGCCTGGGCCCGGGCCTCCCAGAGGCACCCAGCTCCCCCAGGGTGAGGCTGCCCTGCCAGACCCTGCTCCCGGGCCCTCAGCTTGGCCCCTCCACTGCGGAGCTGAAGTTGGAAGCCCTCACACAGCGCCTGGAGCGGGAGATGGACACCCACCCAAAGGCAGACTACTTCGGTGAGTTGCCCTGGTCAGGTGCTAGGTCCTCACAGGGAGGCCGGGCGGTCACTGATGAGTGGCCTGGGTTTGGCCTGCTGGCCCTCTTGCCTTCCTTTCTTCTTTACTTCCTTCCTTTTTCAGTTGCTTCTTCTGATTCAGAAACTTGAAAGCATCCTTGGTCGGAAGCAGACCTTGTAGTTGGGAGCTTCCCATGTGTGGAGGGTGGCCAGGCCGGCTCAAAAGTGGGAGGTGCTCTGACTGTAGCTTTCAAGGGCTTTGCTGTTACCCTTGAGCCTCCTCGGTGCTTGCCCAAGGCCACCTGTCCCCCAGGTGGTCAGTGTGTGGCTCTGCCCTAGTGTGCAGAGTACCTGTGGGTGTTTCCCTTGATTTCTGAGCAGTTGGGCAGGTGAACTGACCCCAGGAGGCTGGCTGCTCTGGGGCAGAGGTTCTCCAGTGGGGGGGTTCCCTCACCCAGGAACTGCTTAGAAATGGAAATTCTCAGTTATCTATGGTTGCACACCTATAATCTCAGCACATTGGGAGGCTGAGGCGGGAGGATTGCCTTTGAGTTTGAGCCCAGCCGGGGCTTCATAGTTCAAGGTCAGTCTGGACTACATAGAGAGACCCTGTCTCAAAAAACAGGAAACAAACAAACTATGGTCATTATCAAGCTCCTGAAACTTTGGGATGGGGCACACTGGGGGGGGGTCCTGTGTTCAGTGGTGGCCTTTGCTCCCCATGGGCAGGGAGACTGCACATTCCAATGCTCACCAGAGCAGGTGCTCACCCAGCGCCAGCCACCTGCCAGGGGCACCCGCAGCAGAGATTCGGACCCGATGGAAGGAGCTCGGGCTGGTTTTGCCAAAACCTGCAGGTTTTGTTTTATCATTTTTTCAAATCACAGACTCCCAGAAACTGCTGGCTCTGACTTTTTTCCCTGCGTGGTGGTTGGCGGCACCAGAAGGTGCCATTGGCTCCCATTGGGAAGCCAGGGCTGCCTGAAAGGGAGCCTGTCATTAGGAGTCTGAGGCTTTTTTGTGTGTGTGTACATTTTTGAACTCTGGGTTACTGGGCTCACAATTGCCCCTCACCGGCCTGGGCCCTGGTGGGCTCAGCTCCGCCACGTGGAGGAGGCAGGGGCACAGAGGGCTGTCCCGCTCCCTCTAGGGTAGCAGACTTGTGTGTGACCCCCAGTGGCTCTGTGCTTTTGCTCCTCCTGAGAGCTTGGGGTGCAGCCCTCACCCCACCCCATCAGAAGTCAAGGCTGAGGTTTACTAGCTCACTTTTCGTGTCCCACTTTACGTGTCCTGGTGCCACCCTCCTGTGAACCACCCCTTCCCGTACAGACCTTCTCTTCATAGCAGCAAAGCCTGTGGCTCTTCCAGCTTTTTGTTTAGTTTTCAGTTTGAGTGCAGGCATTCAGCGCATTGGCAGTTCTGTGGTCTGGGGTGCAGGTCTGTGTGGGACGGGAGCAGGTACGTCACAAGTGCCGGTCACTCCTCCAGCGCCCTGTCCCCAGCGCCTTGTGCCCTTGCTCTAGGACCTGAGCATCCAGGAGAGGTGAGACAGATGGGAGACAGTCTCACTGAGAAGGCAGAGGGGGCGGAGCAGCAGAGCTCGTGCAGGTGCTGGGGAGAGGGCCAGCTGCTGGCTGGCTGGGCAGGGAGATTTGCAGCTTGGGGTCACATGGTCGGAGGTGCCTGGGGAAGTGGCATGTGGGTAAAGCCTGGAAGGACAGTGGCGCAGCTTTCGGGAAGAGGGCGTTCAGGCCAGGAGGGCAGTGTGCCCAGAGTATCGGCCTTTTGAAAACAGACAGGGAGGGAAACCTGTCCCATTCATTCCTGCCTTCATTTTTACAGCATGGGTTGGAACCCAGGACCCTGTGTGCTGGGCACATTCTCTACCACTGAGCTTATCTCCAGCCCTGGTGCATTTACTTATTACAAAAATTGAAGTAAGCTGGGTATGGTGGGCATGTATCTGTAACCCCAGCACTTGGGATGCTGAGGCAGGAGGAGCGCCTCAAGTTCAAGGCCAGCCTGGGCTACGAAGCAACTGTCTCCAAAAAAAAAGAAAGAAAATTGAAGTAAAATGTATGTAACAAAAGTAACTGCTTGACTGGGCCTGTAATCCCAGCACTCTGGACGCTGAGGCAGCAATTCGAGAACAGCCTGCACTACAAAGTGAGCTCAAGGCCAGCCTGAACTGCATAACGAGACCCTGACTCAAAAAGACAAAATTAACTGCTTGAAGTGAGCAGTTTGCAGTACATAAAACACCCACAGCATCGTGCAGCCACCACCAGGATCGAGTTCTGAAGCAAGTTCCTGGTCCCCTGCAGTGCGTTTGCATCTTGTCCCTGTTGATTCATCCACTCTGGGTCTTTCCCGTAATGTGATCTTGTATTTTTTTTTCCATGAAGCATTATGGTTATGCATAGAAAATCCAAATGCTACAGGGAGTATGGTGAGCCCCACACAGTCTCCTCACACCCCTGGCCCCAGCCACATGCCCCTGCACATGATTGTCCCCATCACATGAGTGGTCCTCGAGTATGGGGCCCGGAATGCGCCTGTGCTTGGCACGGTCTGCCCTGCCCACCCTGGCAGTGACGTCTGTCTGTCCCATCCATCCGTCATGTGTCTGCCCGTCTGCCCACCCGCTCTTCCTGGCTGGCCGTGCGGCAGGAAGTCCCTATGCTTAGGCCTGCTGTGGACCTTGAGACTGAGCTCCCCCTGGCCACCTCCCTCTGGGCAGAGCCTGGGCCAGGGTTGTGGGTAGGAGACGGAGATGTCTGGGCCCCTGCCCACTCCATGGCCCTGCTGAGCCGTGGCCTCCTCAATGTCACCGCACACAGGTCCCTCGCTAGGGCGGGAGGTCTGGGTTCTGTTCTCTGCCTTTGTGACCTGGAAGAAAGTCTTTATGTCTCCTTGCTTCCTCCATGAATAACCCAAAGTGTGAAATGGAGCTTGAGACATGGCCGTTCTTGCCAGAGCGTTTGAAAGTGTTGTTTCTTTTCTTTTTCAGTTTTATGTAGCGCAGGCTGGCCTTGAACTCGCTGTGTAGCCCAGGCTGGCCTAGAACTCTCAGTGATTCTCCTGCCTTAGCCTCCTGAGTGCTGGAATTATAGGCGTGCACCACCATGCCTGATTTACACAAGTTATGCTTTACATATGTGGGTTTATAACTTCCATGTAGGAGGCAAAACTGTGGAGAAAGGGAGCATTTGAGTGTGTGTAGCTCAGTGATCCAGTGCTGGAGGCCCTGGGTTCTGCCCCCGACACACACAAAATTCCCAGGAGGAAATAAATAAGATTCAATTACAGGAACCGGTACAGCGTATAACATTTCAAGTGAATGTAAAATAAAGAAAAATAATTAGGAAAAATTAGAGGATGCACTTGAGAGCTGGAGGGTAATGTCGGGGGAGCCTTGGGACCTTGGAGACCCCACCCTGACTAGAGTCCTGGGGTGGTGGCAGCGGCTGTCATGAGATTCTTGGCCTGGGGCTGATCATGTGCCAATGGACTGGGCGGCCTGGCCACTGGTCATGGCAGAGAGCCTGGAGAGGCCAGGCCCGAGGCTGCCCAGCCTGGCCCTCGGAGACCTCTCCAGAAGGCCAAGCCAAGCAGTATCCTTAGTTCCGGTCCCATGTTCGGTCTCAGGGAGCAGCCATTTTGACATCAGCTGTTCTGCAAAGCAGCGCGCAGTCAGAAGTCTGAGTCCCTCCGTGTGCCCTGCCTGGGAGGATGTGGCCAGGGTTTGGGTTTTCTATAGAACATTGTCCCTGGCACCAGTGATGGCAGGTTGTGTCCTGAGCCAAGGCTGGCTTGCTGGCAGAGTATCCAGTTGAAGTGACCAGGACCCAGGGCCACCCTCAGGAGACAGCGTGGTGGCTGCTACCTGAGGGCCATCAAGGGTCTGGCTTTGTAGCCTCCTTTGTGCAGGGATGGCAGGGCACCCTGGGTGACACTGGGTCTTGGCCTGGTTCTGGGACACAGGACAGTAGCCTGGGTCCAGGGAAGTCAGTGTCCCTGTGCCCTACACATGTGGGCCCCCCGGAAATCTGCTGAAGGAACAGTGGACTTTAGTTCTCTTGGGGACACCAGAAGAGAAGGGTGGGCGGAGGCTGCCCAGAATTGCAAGTTGGGGAGTCAGCCTCTCCAGCATCAGCTCACCCCTGCACACTGACAGGGGCGCACCTCTGCCTGACCTGCTGTGGCCAAAGTGCCCCACAAGCCATCTTTGTCACAGCCCTGTGCTTCCAGGAGCTGACAGGCAGCGCAAGATAGAGGTCAAGACCTTCAGCTCAGTGGCCAGCCCCAGTACAGCTGCTCAGTAAGTGAGTTAGGCAGGTAGTTCAAGTGCTGTGTGCCTCAGTTTCCCCATCTGGGGAATGGGAACAGTAAGAGAGCTGCTGAGTGGATCACGCAAGTTAATACACATAGGAGGCTGAGAAATGTACCATTTTTAGGCCCAGTGTGGCAGTACACGCCTGTAATCCCAGCAGTTGGGAGGCTGAAGCAGGAGGCTAGCCAGAGGTTCGAGGTCAGCCTAAACTGTATAGGGAGACTCTGTCAAAAAACCAAGAAGAGGAATATACCGTTTTCACAGACTGTCAGACTATTCAGAGCCCAGCCCCAGCTCAGATCCCTGTCCTCAAATCCCCCTTATGGTTGTAGCTGAGGTCCCTCTTTTCTCTTGGGGACAACCGTGCCAGGCAGGGCTGAACCGGCTGGCCACCCTGGGTACACTGGGCACCCTCTGCGGTGGTGGAACAGGTCCCCGGTGTGTCCAGAGCGGGCAAATCCTTCCATCCACCCTGTTCCCGTTTTCTGTTTTCTCTCATGGGGAAACCAGCCGAGCACAGGGGCAGGGGCACCCAAGGGACCCTGGAGGGCCCTGCTGCGGCCTCTCAAAGGCAGGCCATTAGGTTGACAGCCAGATTATTTTTAAGTTTTGGAAGCTATGAGACGAGGCTTGGCTCGGTTCCTTGCCTGTCACTGGTGTTCTGCGACTTGTCCCTGTGTGTCTCTGGAGGGCCAGAGAGGCCGGCTCCTTTGTCCCTGGAGGCTGGCTGGGAACATACCAGCGGCCTGCTTCCCTCCCGCTCGCTGGGCTGTTTTGTCACGCTAGAAGGTTCTGGAAGCTGCATGACGCCGCCTGTCATGCGGGGATGGCTAGCTTGAGTTCCTGCCCTGCAGTGGGCTTGGGGAGCTGGATTTTGGGGTGGCCAGCAGTGGCCAGGTTCCTCGCAGGCAGCTGCATGAGCCGGGGTGCTGGCTCCCCTCCTGCCGGGTCCTCCGCGGGTCCTGGGCTGGCTGGGCTTTGGTTTCCTCCCTGGAGCTGGGGCTGTGGCTGGGGGGCACGCTTGTCATTGCAGGGGAGGGAAGGGCAGCACCCCAGCTGGGTGGCAGGATTCAGGGCAGGGCAGAGCTCGCTGTACATATGTGTGTGTGTGTGCCCCGCCTACATGCTTGTAGCGGTCAGGCGAACATAGGTGTGTCGGTGCTTGTGCAGGCAGCAGAGGGCGGGCTGGCCTGGGGGTGCGGGCAGGACCCCAGTGGCACAGGCCCCAGTGTGGGGAGCTGCACCCTGTGGCTGTGCTCCCAGTGAACGGCTGGTGGACCCGTCCTGGTAGGAGACTGGGGCCTCTGCCTGGGATGCCACAGCCTGGGGCAGCCCCACTCCACGTCAGGCTAGGGAAGCCATGTGTGGGCTTTGTATCTGCCCCCCGTCAATCCCTCCCGTGGGGCCCTGGCAGGTTGTTCTGCCTTCCTGTGCCTCAGTCTCCCCCTGTCAGCTGTGCCTGTGGGTGTGGGCAGACAGTATTAGTGGTCCATGGCTGAGCCGCCCAGCATGAGAGAGACACTGCCTGAGCCGCTCACCATAAAGAAGGGGCTCATCCGAGCCCAGGTGTGCATTTTGGCATGAAGCCAGTTCTGGATTTTGAAGACTTAGTATGAGAAAGAGTGTAAAATAGCTCATTAATATTTTTATATTGAAGCTGGTTGTGCTGGTGTATGTCTAACCCCAGCAAGTGGGAGACTGAGGCAGGAGGGTTGCAAGTTCGCGTCCCTGACCTAGGCAATTTATCCACATCTTGCCTCAAAAATAAAGGCCCGGGGATGTAGCTCAGTGGGTTCAATCTCCAGCACTGCAGAAAAAAACCAACCAACCAAACGAACAAACAAAAAAAGCACTTGTAGTTTGTTAGTACCACAAAGGGCCCAGAGACCTCTGACCCAGGGACCTAGTTAGACTGGCGCAGAGGGCAGCAGTTTCCTGCCCAAGGGCTGGCCTGGGACTTGACTCCGTGGCTGAGCTGGGTGTGGCCTCAGGCTTGTGGGCGTGGGGCAGTGGCAGGCGGCCCGACCTGGGGCTGACTTTCCAGCTCCCACCCGCTGGTCAGTTGTGCCTTTGGCTGCAGAGCAGTGCTCTTTTATGGGTTTTTCCATCTTCCCGCTGAAGAGCTTTGTTTTTTGAGATGGTCTTGCTGTGTAGTCCAGGTAGCCTCAAACTCCTGGCAATCGTTCTGCCTCAGCCTCCCAAATGCTAGAATTACAGGTGTGAGCCACCATGCCTGGCTCTATTGAGGAACTTTTTATTCCTTTCAGTGTTAGGCAGTTATGAATAAACCCGCCCTGACCATTTTTGCTTTGTGTGACTGTGCTTAATGTCTGTAACTTTTTCAGTTGCCAGCATTTTTCCGCAGTGACTGTTGCGGTGTAATGTGGCCAGCAGTGGTGTGGGAGTTTGTCTATCCATGGATTCCGGCTGTGTGAGCAATGTCCCAGGGGCCGGTCTTTAAGCCACCTGCTTTCCCAGCTGCCCACCCTTGGTGGGCTGCAGTCCAGCATCCCAGGTCACAGCAGCAGATCGCATCTCACTTCCCATGGCACCCCTCCCTGAGGAGCAGGGACTCCTCCAGCTTTCTCTGTTTTAGAAGATGGCTGTGTGGTTTTTGCTTTTTCTTTTACCTTTTTTTTTTTGTCTTTTTGAGACAGGGTCTCACTATGAAGTTCAGGCCTTGAGCTCATTTTGTAGCCCAGGTTGGTCTCCAACTTACAATCCTCCTGCCTGGGATTACAGGTGTGTGGGCCACTACACCCAGCTAAAGTTTTATAACAAGAACTTTGTATTTTTTTTTTTTTTAGCTTTTTAAAGTTTTATTTCAAGAACTTTTTTGTTGTTTTTAAAAAATCTAATATACAGCTGCTCTGGAGTCCTCTTTCCTGGGGGTCTTTATGAGCTGTGATCAAAAATATGGTGATTGCTGCTGCCGAGTGGCATCCCACAGAGAGGCAGCTCGTGAAAACACAATACTGTCCTCGACAACCTCATATACCAGGCCTGGCACTGGGCCACTTCTGGCTCTTCCCGCAGCCAAAATGAAAGGGGAATGTTTTAAATTGATGCAGGACACTGAGGCAGCCAAGATAGTGCAGTGAAAGACCCTCAGGAAAGAGGACTCCAGAGTGGCTGCACGAAGTGGCGAGGACCCTGGGATGAGGATTTTGAGGGGAGATCATGGCAAGGCATCTTTTACTGCAGTAAATTGGAAAATTTTACAATTTGCTGTTTTTTTTCCTCACAAGAGTGTGCTCCAGGCAGGTGTGCCCCTTCCCACATCCACAGAAATCTTTTTTCTTTTTTTGCCTTCTTTGAGACAGGGTCTCGCTATGCAGTGCTGGCCTTGAGCTTTGTACCCCAGGCTGGTCTCGAACATGCAATGATCCTCCTACCTCAGCCTTCCAGAGTGCTGGGATTACAGGCATTCGCCACCACGCCTGGCAACCCCCATAAATCTTGCTGGGTGTCCTGATTCTTAGCTTAGCCTTGCTTGTTCAGCACACAGTAGGAGGTGCTGGGCTGCCTAAGCCCATGTTGTCCATAGCCCTCCCTTCCTCGCCAGAGAGTTGCCAACGTGTGGGTGGAGTGCAGGAGCCCGGCCAGCCTGCAGGCACTTTTTGGGTTAAAACCTCTTCAGCACAACTGCAGATGCTGGGCTGGCTGTCAAGGGCAGGCCGTCCCTGGGGTGGCCACGTCCAGCCTCTACTGGCCTCTTGGTGGTCAGTGCTGCTTTTGGGATTGAGGATGAGATTCGTGCCTCAGCTCTGCGTGTGCGGTAGATTGAAGAGCGTAGAAGGCCAGACAGTGCCTGCATTGTTTTCTTTGTTTTTGAGACAGGGTCTCATTATGTAGCTTAGTCTGGCTTTGAACTCACTATGGAGCCCGGGCTGGCCTCAAACTCATGATGATCCTCCTCCTGCCTGAGCCTCCTGAATGCTGGGATTACAGCCATGCGCCACCACACCAGGCTCAGTGTCTGCATTTGATCCGTGACTCTGTTACTGCTTCAGTGACTCTTCCGGAACTGATGTGGGGCGGAGTGCGCTCCTTCCCACTCCAGTTTGTCCCCCAGGTGTTCAGAGAAGAGTCTTTACCTGCTGAAACTGCTCCGCAGTTAGGCCAGTCTGCTGTGCGGGTCCGGTGCCATTCACACGGAGCCAGAATGAGAAAGGGCGACAGTAAAAGTAAAACACCAGGTTCCCTTGAAAGCAGAACTTCCGTACTGACGAGTCAAGCTGTTAGCATGTGGGTTCCAGCTGTGGCCCTTTAGAACACAGTGTCCTAATGAAGCCAGCGTTGGTGATCTGTCCTGGGTGCCTGGTTTCTCCTCTGTCCCAGGCAGGCTGTGGGTCTCTCAGGACACCTCTCAGGACGGGAGGTTGGGAGTGAGGCTGAGGCAACCCATGTCTTCCCAAAGGCCCTGGCCACAGTGGAGAGGCGAGGCAGGGCCAGGAGAGGCAGCAGCTGTGTCTTTTAAGAAAGGAAACTGCTCCTTGTTCTCACCCTTTGCTGTAGGAATAGCATAATTTCTTTAAAAGTCCTGTATCAGCATTTGGATGACACTTTGGCAGCTTCTTACAAAACTAAGCATTTTTTTTTAACCATGTAATCAATGGTGAGGCTCCTTAGCATTTAATCAAATGAGTTAAACGGGTGTTTATAGTAGCTTTGCTTGTAATTGCCCAAACTTGAAGCAAGTTGCTCTTCAGTAGGTAAAGGGATAAAAGAAACTGTGGAATGCCCATACAGTGGAATATAATTCAGCCCTGAAAAGAAATGAGCTAAGATGTGTTATATACATGTACCAGCTTCTCAGGACAAATGTCATCATTGTATGTTGAAAACAGGTACTAAGGAAAAGCAGACACAGAGCTAGCATTGGCAAGATGGCACATGATTGTGATCTCAGCTCCTCTGGGAGGCTGAGGCAGGAAGATCACAATTTCAAGACCAGCCTGGGTAACTTAAAGAGACCCTGTTTTAAAATTTAAAATAAAAAGAGCTGGGAACATAGCTCAGCAGAAGAATGTCTGGGCCCTGGTTTGAATCCCCAGTACTCTCTTCTACCCCCCAAATCTATTAGGCCATCAAAACACCAGGAAACCTTAAATGTGTATTAGTAAAAGAAGCCAATCTGAAAATGATCCCAATCTATGATCCCAATTTTGTGACGTTCCAGAAGAGGCAAAACTGTGGTCTTGGTTGCCAGGGTTAGGGAGAAGGGAGGGAGGACAGGGAGGTGCAGAGGTCGGTCCAGGCTTGCAGCGCTGTCATGGGTGTCACGCATCAGCCCTGTGCCAAGGGAGCCCGTATGTGCTGTGGGCTTTGCGTGACGTGACATGACGTGACATGACGTGACGTGTGGGTCACTGGTCCTGACAAGCGCATGCCCAAAGGGTGCTGGCAGTGGGGCACGCTGTGAGTGTCCAGGGCGGGGACACATAAACTTGTTCTCTTGGGGTCCCCATTCCTAGGACCCCAGACTGATGCCCAAAGCATGCAGCCCTCGAGGTTGGGGTGTGCAGAGCAGCTCTGACCTTAGTTCCTCTTCCTCACTCAGCCCTTAGAAGTGACCCCAGCACTTGGGAGGCTGAGGCAGGAGGGTCATGGAGGGTTCAAGGCCAGTGTGGATGACTGCAAGACTCTGTCTCAGAAAAACAAAACAAAAAAGTGCAGGCATACACAGGTGTTAAGCCAGCCTGACTTGGGGCTTTCTACTTCGTATTTGAACTTCAGCTTTTTTCTCTGTAAATTGATCTGCTTTGTAGGATTATCATTCAATGAAGAAATACAAGCCAGGCATGCACACCTGTAACCCCAGCACTGGGGAGGCTGACGCAGGAGGATTGTAAGGTTTGAGCCCAGCCTGGGAAGTCTAGTGACTTGGAAAGGCCCTGGCATAAGAAAATAAAACAAAACCACACCACAGCTCATTAAACCAAATAGAGATATTACTCGTGTTAAGATCTGCCTGTTTTATGACCTGCCACTTGGACTTAGGACCTTTTTTTTATATAGTTTTGTACGTCTTGCTTACAGAGCTGCAGTGTCTTTTTCGGACCCATACTGCTGAGGACTGATGAAGCCCTCAGACACCTATGGGGGGACAACAGGAATAAAGAAAGGCAGAGACAAACTTTGGGTACAGGGGCCCCTGAGGAGCTGTCTCCAGCAGACGGCTCAGCTGCCTCCGCGGTCAGCTCACTTGTATTGGCCAGCAAGAAGCACAGGGGAGGGGCGGCCCTCGGTTCAGGAACAGCAGCCAGAGACAGTGGGTGGAGAAAGATTAAATTAAGGAGGAACTGGCCAGGTGTGGTGGTGCTCGCCTGTAATCCCAGCACTCAGGAGGCTGAGGCAGAAGGATCATTGCAAGTTCAAACCCAGCCTGGGCTACGAAGTGAGCTCAAGGCCAGCCTGAACTGCATAGCAAGACCCTGTCTCAAAAAGACCAAACAAAAAAGGAGGAAGCAATTGTTTCTAAACCCAAATGCTGTATTTTGACAGCTGTCCTGGGCAGGTGCTATCTTGTCTCGGGTGCCTGGTCATTGGCATTCTGTCTGTAGGTAACAGGCACTCAGCCTTCCCTGCCCCTCCCTGTTCCTGAAACGGAGTCTCACTGACCTTGAGGCTGCGGGGGGGGGGGGGCGTTAAGTTGCGAGGTGGGGGCCCCATGATCTATCGTAGAACCTGGTACCCAACACTGCATGCCTTGCTCTGCAGCGCTGAGTTTTGCTGACCATACTGTACCGGCTGGGACTGCAGTTTTCTGTTCTGCTGCACGTGACAGTCCTGCCTGTAGGAGTCCTCAGGGCGCAGTTTCCCCTGGCTGAGTCTCTGTCCTGAATGTTGTAACAGACGAACTCTGCACAATTCCTCATTTAGCGGCTGGGTCATCCCACAATCTGTCGCAGGCAGGACTCTGGTTAGGTGAGGAACACCTGCCCTTCACTAGAGACCTGGGACTCGGGTGCGCAGCACGGGCCACTGGAGGCCACAGTGCGTGACAGGATGCCTAGCGCAACGATGCCAAGGCGCAGGGTGCCAGAGTCCCACCTCATGGCACCTGGCAGTGGACAGTGCCCGGAGGTGGACAGTTTGAGCCTTGACTTAGTAAACTGCCCTGGGGGCATGGACAAGACGACTTCAGGAACAGTTAGATGGCTTCTCAGGAAGGGACCCACGGGCCAGCTGTAAGACCCGCCACGCCACGCCTTGCCGTGCCACACCACACCTTCCGCTTCAAGGAAGTGAGCCCTTGTGCATGCATGCTGCTAGCAGCTCCATGTCTAATAGCCCAACCCAGAAGTCCACCAGCTGGTGGGGGGGTAAACAAAATGTGCCCCTCCTCACCATCGACTGCGACGGGGCAGCCAGAAGCCGTGAGCTAGCCCTACGCACGGGAACGGGGGAGAATCTCAGAATAGTTACGCCCAGTGGTAGAAGCTAGATAAAGAGGTACACACTCCAGATTTCACTTATATCAAGTCTGGAAACTACAAACTGCCAGGCGTAGTGGAGCACACCTGTGACCCTAGCACCTGAGAGGCTGAGGGCAGGATGATATCCGTGAGTTCACGGCCAGCCTGAACTACACAGGCAGACTCTGTCTCAAAAAAAAAAAAGTACAAACTGTGATGACAGAAAACAGATCAGCTGTTGCCTGAGGAGGACATGTGACTCTTTTGGGTGTAGATATGTTTATGGCTTCAGCTGAGGAGGCAAATGTCAAAACTTACAGACTGACCCCTTCAAATGTGTGCAGCTTCTTGTACGTTTCTTACACTTTACTAAAACTGTCTTAAAAAAAAATAACCCTGAGCTGGGCATGGTGGCACATGCCTGTAATCTTAGCACTTGAGAGGCTGAGGCAGGAAAATTTCAAATTCAAGGCCAGCCTGGACTCCCAAATGAGATCTTGTCTCACAAAAAAAAAATCCCTGGGTTGGGTTTGGAGAGTGGATTACAGGCCGTAGGTCCAATTGCAGGGCATGTGCCCCACCCAAAGTGGTGCCTGCAACTTGTGAGTTTGGATAATCACAGTGCTACCTCCTAGGGTTTCTGCAGGCTGGCAAAACGGGAGCTGAGTGCTTCCCCCACCCCCCCTGCTGGGTACCCAGGTTGGGGGAGGGGTGGCTGCTGTCCCGAAGCAGAGCAGGCTGTTGCTGGGGGTGAGGAAGGAGGCCCAGGGTGTGGCTAGAAGAGCCATAGTAGTCACGCATCAATTCTACCCCAGCCTGCAGCTGTGCAGCCTTCCTGGAACTCCGGGCACCGGGATGAAGCCCCCTTCCTGCCAAGCAACTGTGTTCTTTCCTAGACAGGGCAGCGGGCAGCTTGCTCTGCCCCCCTCTCCTGTGCCCCAGGGCCCTTCCTATTGCCCTCCTGCCACAGGCATGGGCTGTTTTCCATTGACCTGTGCTGTGGGGTCACCCTCAGAGCAGAGCCAAGGTCCTTCTCCTTCCTTCCTTCCTTCCTTCCTTCCTTCCTTCCTTCCTTCCTTCCTTCCTCCCTCCCTCCCTCCCTCCCTCCCTCCCTCCCTTCCTTCCTTCCTTCGTGTCTTTACTCTCGGTGGCAGCCCCAAGGAGCCAGGAGCACAGCACAGGCCTCAGCAGAAGTCAGGAACCGGGAGGGCAGAGTAGCAAGCCAAGGCAAGCACAGTTGCCTCTGGCCCCTGACCAGGAGGCTGAGGCAGGCAGGTTTCAGCGGGTGTTGGGAATGTTCCATGTCTTGAGTTACTTTTTTATTGTATCCCTTTGTGGCTTTTTGAGACAGGGTCTTGCAATAGAGCAGGCTGGCCTTGAACTTGCTTATGTAGCTCAGGCTGGCCTTCTCCCCCTCCCCCTCCCCTCCCCCTTCCCTTGTCGACCCTACCCTTCTCTCCCTGCACAGGTGGGAAGTGCAGGGCGGTGATCTTCACAGTGATCCTCCTGCCTCAGCCTCCCCAGTGCTGGGATCACAGGCGCGGGCCATCACGCTGGGCTATCCATCTTCATTCTTTTTCGTCCTTTTCTCTCCCTCTGCCTCCCTCCACGCCTTCCACCTGCAAGCGCTCCATCTCTGCAGACGGGGTCCTCTGGGCCGCCAGAAGCAGCCCCTAGGCAGGACTCGGGCCGGCCCTGCACCCTGTCCCCTGCTAGGGTTCAGAAAACCCAACTGGGTCAACCCACTCCCCTGCCAGAGTCCCCAGAAGATTCCCAGGTCCAACAGGCCACACCAGGACTATAACTTTCCAGGCAAGCAGGCTGGGCAATTTCAGGTAGGCGCTTGTGCCACTGAGCTATATCCCTGGGCCCTAATCATACCCCTTCTTTTTTTTGTGGTACCAGGGATTGAACTCAGGACCTTGTGCTTGCTAGGCAGGCACCTATGCCACTGAGCTATATCCCCAGCCTGGCCTGGGCTGGGCAATTCCTTTTTTTTTTCCCCTGGGCAGTTTCAAAGAACTCACTTCCTTTAATTCTCTGGACCCCATAGCCTAGAGAGCAGTGCCTTCCTCAGTACCCCACAGCCCCGCTGGCTCCCAGTACGTCTCCTCTCCTGGCCTCCCTGCGCTTCGCCACCCTCCCTTCACTCCAGCCCCCGGGCTCTGAAGCCATCCAGACCAGAAACTGCACGAGCCAGGTTCCACCCCTTGATAGTCCTGCAGCCCCCTTAACTCAGAGCCCCTCAGCAGCAGCTCCAGCACAGGAAACAGGAACCAGCCTGTGCTACAAAGCGGGACCCTGTCCCAAAAAAACAACAAAAGCAAACTAGGACACGTGCTGTACGTGCACCAGCACCCGGGCCATTGGTGTGAAGTCAGTTCTGTCTGGGGTGACAGGTCCCGAGATCAAGGTGCTCGTGGATGAAAAGAAAAACAAGAGAGAGACAGTTACGGGATCAGAGCTACAGCCTCTTGGACTGACACCTTGATTACCACCCTCCTTAGCCTTTTATTGGGATACAGACAAAAAGCAGCCACAGGGCAAATGGGAGCAGTAGTGGACAGGATTGGCGAGGACAGTACAACTCAGTTATGACTTAGTCAGCCATCATGTTAGCATTCCTTGAGGTGTACTCAGCAAAGCAGCTAGTGTTGTCCTGGGGCTTTCCATGGGACACAGGTCCTGCTGTCACTTCCTTTTACACCAGTGCTTTTGCTAGGCTTCCTCCAGAATCAGACAATCATATGGCTTGGTCAGGCCAAAGTCCCACATAGGTGATACATTGAAAGATAAACTAAAGAATGTCCAGGGGTGTGTGGAGTCATGATGTGCTGCACGCATGGGCCGATGCAAAGAACAGACATGTCCAGAAAAAAGAGAGAAAGGAGAGGACTGCCTGTCAGAGCCACAGGCACTGGCAGGAGCCACGGGGGTTCAACCATGGGCTGCCCACAGGGAGCGTGGCTTCTCCCCCTGACCCTTGGCCTGGCTGTGACTCAGTTTACCTCCTGGGCTCTCTGGACTCACTGGTGTGTTCTTGCCTTGCAGGAGCCTGCGTGAAATGCAGCAGAGGGGTGTTTGGGGCCGGCCAGGCCTGCCAGGCCATGGGCAACCTCTACCACGATGCCTGCTTCACCTGTGCAGCCTGCAGTAAGTGTGGGATGCTTTCAGGGGCTGGGGGACGTTGTGCCCTGGGCCCACAGTGGGACACGTTCTTTGGAGGTGACTTGGCCCAAATTACCCAGTGTGGCTGGGGTGCTGGGCCGGGCCCTGGGGCTCCCCAACAAGAGCAGGTGTGGGCCACACAGCAGAGGCCTTAGAGCACGGGCTGGGTGTGCCAGGAGTGCGCCCTGTGACAGCTGCCCACAGCAGCAGGGCCACCAGTCAGTCACTCAGCCAGGGTGACCCAGTCCGCCTTGTATGCTCGGCCCGACGTTGGATTCGGAGCTGCTGCACAAGCAGGAGGCATGCTTGTATGCGGGTGTGCCACATGACCCGGAGCTCCTGGGCACGCACCCTCGGGCGTCCTTGTGCGCCAGTGAGTGCAGGGTGAGTATGGTGACCTTCAGGAGATAGAAATGAATTGTTGCCACACAGGATGTGGGTCACGACCAAAGACCAGGCCTGAATTGTGCCTGTTTTGTGGTCTTTCGCTGGCAAAGGAGAACTTGGAGAAGGGCTTTCAGAGGGTGTCCCGGCGATGTGCTCTAGTGCTCTGCTGAGTCTGGCAGCTCCAAGGCACAGAGCCTCAGAGGCCAAGATGGAGGGGTCTTTCCCAGCACCTTGACCTATGGCTCTCGATCTGGCAGTGCACTGGCAGCACCTGGGGAGATGTGAAACCCAGTGAGGCCCCACAAGCAGAACCAGAAGCTCTGGGGCTTCTTGAGCTGAGCCCCCTGGTTTGGTGCCTGGCGCCTCTTTTTTATGGCAAAGGGAAGGAGACACCCCCAGGCACCCAGGGTGGCGCTGTGAACCACAGTGTCTAAGCTCGGGCTGGTCCCTAACACTGACTGCCAGCCCTGGGAGTGCACAGCTGGAAGCCCCTGGTGTGTGTCCTGAGCGGTGTTGGCAAACGCCAGGGAAGACTTCTGGCTGGGTCAGGAAGTCCACTGTGTGTCCCCTGCGGGGACCCGAGGTCACCCGATTCCCGCTTCCTGGCCCTGACCTGTCCTTGTCCTTGGGCTCTGTGGTATGGCTGGTTGCAGGATGCCTCCGGGACACACGGTGCCGCGTGATAACTACAGCCTGTGGCAGGCGACCAGTTTGCGTCTGCTGAGGATACGTACACCGGCCTTCCTAGTGCCTGGCTGTTCCCCTGCACCCCGGGGGCTGCTCTCACCCGTCCCTAAGTCAGCTGAGAAGTTACACAACGTCTTTGAGGCGTGTTTGTGGTTTCTCTGTGTGGGAATCATGATCAGATCATCCTTTAAAATTTATCTTTGATTTTAGAGCTGTTTCTCAGTATCGGCTCTGAGCACCAGGAAAATAAGTACAAAGAAAGAAAAGAAAGGAAGTACAAAGCAGAGGCTGTTTCCACCTCAGGGTACCGTCTGGACCAGGGAAGGTGTCTGGGGGGACAGTGTCTCAGACCTCTGGCGCTGCTGTGACAGTGGTGCAGATGGGCTGCTGATGCACAGCAGAATTTCCGCTTCCACTTTTGGAAGCTGGGAAGCTGCTTCCCGGTTGCTGCACGGCACCCTCTCTCTGGGTCCTCAGAGAGGGGCGCAGGAACTCCCTGGCCTCTTGGATCAGGGCCAGGAGCCCTGTCTCTGCGGCCCTGCCCCTTCACACCATTGGCTTGGGATTGGGGTGTGAGCCCAGCAACTGCAGGGGCCTTGGGTGCAGCACAGGTGGTCAGCCAGTTCCACACGTGGCCATTTAGTGGCCCGAGGGTGTCCCACGCCCATCTGCGGCAGGCACAGACCCTCCGGGACAGAGCGTGTGGGTTTTCCTGGCCCAGTGCTCAGGGCCTGTGTTTGTGGTCTGGTCTGCACTGCCTGTCACTTCCTGCTTCCTCTCCTGCTGCCTTGAATTCCCCTTTCTCACTTCCATGGCTCTGGCCGCAGTGTGCTCATGTCACAGCATGTTTTCCTCCATCACCGGAGGCCCAGCCTCCACGCCACCACCTCCTCTGCCAGAGGCCGCCAGGTCCCCAGGCAGGAAGGAGCCTCTGCCCTGCACTCTGGCACACTCTGCCTGCTTGTGGTGGTGTCGAAGCTGGGAGCCCCTGATGCCTAGGTCAAGGCCAAGGCTGAGGCTGAGGCTGAGCCCGAGGACCTGGCCTGAGGACCTGGCCTGAGGACCCAGAGACCGGCTCCATCACAGCATGCCTGATGTGAGCTGCCTTTGTTTTCCTAGCGCCCCGCTGCAGTGGCCAGGCCCTGTGGTTGTCCTCTGGCAGATTCCTGGGTCCCTGGCCCTGTCCGTCCAGAGGACTGAGCTGGGAGCAGGGTGACTGCAGTATGGAGCGGGCGGCACTAAGGCGCAGCCCTGGAAGGAAGCCGGGCAGTCTGGGAGCCCCAGCTCTGTCCCCAGGGACCTGGCTGGCGCAGCCCCCCCTGTGCTCCTTGGGCTTCTGGCCCAAACCCAGATACTCAGGTCCCCCTCACGACATTCAGTTTCCAGCTCGGGGACTGGGAGCAGCGACCTCAGTTTGTTCAGTTCGCGCTTAGCGGTGAGAACCATGAGGCAGTGTGGAAAGACGGGGAGCCTGTCCATTCGGATCCTAGCGGGCTGTTTGCGCATTTCCGTTCTTCCCAGGTCTGGTCCGGGTTGGCGCACTTGCTTCGGCGCATGATCCTAAAGTATAAACGTGGCACATGTGGCTGTGACACTGTCACCCACACGTCATGAGTGCTGTCCCAGCCCCATGGTAACAGACCGAGTGTCCACTGCCTCGAGACCTTCCCTTCCCCACCCAACGGCCTCCTTGATGCTGCTGCCGGAAGAAAGCACGATGCCTCCATGCGCGTCTGTGTTTGCTGCAGGCCCTTTTATTGCTGAGTGGTTGCCGTGGAGATGCGTACTGAGGGTGCCACTGTCTCACCCTGGTGCGGGAGGGTGGGAGGAGGGTGGCTCGTGTTTGAGCTCTAGAGGTCAGGGACATCTGAGAGGGGCTGGCCTGTGTGTGGTCTGACAGAGGAGGAATGCAGGGAAGAAATGCCCCCTGACTGGGCAGGCCCCGCTGGGGTGCTCCTGGGTGCCTTCAGAGCTGACTGGAAAGGAGGAAGAAGACCAGAGAGTGAGTCCTCACTCTAAAAAGGAAGATTCTGAACCGGGCGTGGCAATATACACACCTGTGATCTCAGCCCTGAGGAGGCTGAGGCAGGAGGATTACCATGAATTCAGGGCCAGTCTGGTCTAGGTGGGAATTCAAAGTCAGCCTGGACTACATAGCAAGACCCTGTCTCAAAAAACACTTACCTGAGTGGTGGGAAAGATGGGCTTCGGAGCAGAACATGAGCCCAAGGTGGGACTCCTGGGGACTTCGACAGCCATTGGCACAGTGACTTCGTGCCCGTCAAACTGGATGCCAGCCACGGCGGGGTGTGGGCTGTATGTTTCGTTTTCTGTGTGACTGTGTTTCACAGGAAAGTAAGCCTGGCAGGTGGAAATGCAAAGCCACAGCACACTAGCTCCTAACCACAGCAGATCTGAGAAGGCTGTGGTGATGCAGGGGCTTGGACAGATGGGGGTGACTGTGGGTGTCCCTGGAGGAAACTAAAGGTCACTGAATTTTCCTGGCATCGGGAGGAGACCCTGATGTGAGCAGGCTCCGGGCTGGACCTCCACCGGATGCCAGTCCTGTCCCTGCCGAGACGCCTGCTACTAAGTGTCCTGGTGATGGGCCAGGGTCCGCTCTCTGGGAAGAGGCAGAGGTGAGGCTGTGCCCTTGCCCGAGTGACCCACTCCCCACCCTTCTGGCTTGATGAGCCCAGCTGAGCCTGCAGCATGTGTTTCCTTGTTAACTTTTTTTTTTGTCTTTTTGAGACAGGGTTTCACTGTGTAGTTCAGGCTGGCCTTGAACTCACTTGGTAGCCCAGGCTGGCCTCAAACTCACAGCGATCTTCCTGCCTCAGCCTCCTGAGGGCTGGAACCACCATGCCCAGCTGCAAGTTATGTTTCTTTGAGCTGAAATAGCCTGGATGGTTTTAGTTGCTTTTATTAGCAATAACCCTCCTCCCCCAGGCCTGGGGATTGAACCACACTGAGCTGTACCCCTTTTATCCTAGCCCTTTTTTATCCTTTATTTTGACACAGGGTCTTGCTAAGTCACTATGTTGTCCAGCTTGGGAGCAGACTTGCAGTCCTCCTGCCTCAGCTTCCCAGAACGCTGGGATTATAGGCGTGGGCGCCCAGGCCTGGCCAGTGGTTCAGTAGTTTGCCTGCTCTGGAAGGAGCTGTCTGATGCTCCGGTCCCAAGAGGCCCGTGAGAGCAGCTCGTGTGACTTTATTAAATCTCTGTCCAGACAGCCACTGGGGTGGGGGCAGGTAGCCCATCCCCTTGGGGACAGAACAAACACCCAGCCCCGATGATGCTGGCTTCCAGTTCCGGTTCCTAGGAACGCGGCTCCGTGAAGGGAAACATACTCGCTTGTGGGTGAGGATCTGAAATTCCTGGTGAGGTCTCCGGCCAAGGGCCGGTTCCTTTTTCAGAGTAGGTGGCGACTCATTTCTGCTCCTAGAAGGGAGAGTGCCTGTGTGACTGGCCTGAAGCTGAGTTTCACCTGTCAGCTTATGTGGCTGCTCGGTGTGACACCCTCAACTGCCCTGGCTGGCTGCCTCAGGGATCTTTCAACCTTCTCAAGTTAATATTTTATACTATTGACCACGTGGGTGTGGTGGCACACACTTGCAATCCCAGCACTTGGGAGACTGAGGCAGGAGGATCACTGGGAGTTTGAGGCCAGCCTGGGCTCCGTATGTGTTCAAGGCCAACCTGAACTACATAGCAAGACCCTGCCTCAAAAAAATTGTTTTGTAAAGCTCTGTTACACTAGGGAAATAAATAGCACCTTCGACGATTGTCTTCCAGAACTTGGAAAGAGGAGATGTATGGTGTGTGCTCTGTTAGGGTACACGTTGGCTGTTGAATCCTCTCAGCTGTGGCATTTTGTCTCAGCCCCCCACCTTGAATCACAGAGGAATCCAGAGCCTGATCCTTTGGAAAAGTCCACAGAATGGAAGCGGGGCATCTTGATGCACCCTTGTAATCCCAGCATTCAGGAGGCTGAGGCGGGAGGATCTTTGGAAGTTCAAGGCCAGCCTGAACTGCATAGACAGAGCCTGTCTCAAAAGACCAAAAACAAAAACATTTTGCCCCAGAAAGACGTGGGCCAGAACCGTCACTCTTCTTTTAGCTCCACTGGTGACTTTGACCGCTTCAGTGTTTCTGTCCTCTCTGGCAAAATGCAGACCCAGTAGAACCCCGCCCGAAGATGCCATTCTCAGAGCTGGAGCCCGCGCGGGTTCGGGTGTGCTGTGCTCTGGCGCCACCGAGTGGTGGCCGGCGCTCTCGCTGGTGGGTCCTGGCCGCGGGAGCTGGGCCCTATGGAGAGCACCGTGTCCCTGCTCCTTGCCTCGCATGTCCCAGGAACTGTCCTGCGCCTTCCAGAGGGTGTCCACGTTAGCTCCTTCCGCCATCCAGTGGCCCACAGGCGCCTGGCATGGGGAGACTCCCTTCTCCCTTCACGGAGGAAGAGAACCTGGGTCCTCCACATTGCTCGGGTGAGGTGATGCGGGCGGCCCGCAGCACTGTCTATCGGACAGACACCAGTGTGGGGGACCTGCCCCGTGGGGAGCTGTGGTCTCCCCACTTGTGAAAGGATCATGTTTGGGGCCTTTATTTATTTGAGATAGGCCTGGCTAGCCAGGCTGGCCCCCAGCTCAAGGCAATCTTCCTGCCTCAGCCTCCCACTGTACTCTCAGAGTACAGTGTGCACCACCATGCCTGGCTAAGAGTATGAGATCTCCTGTTCCAGCCTTGCTCCAGATACCAGCAAGGGACCTCGCTTCCGCCCCCCTCTTGAGTGCGTCCTCTCCAGCCCTCTGGTGCTGGCCGTGGAGGAGGACGGCCATGGGGACTTGCTGTGGAAGGCATGTGGCAGCCCGGGGACAGACGGCTGGAAATCATTTACAGAAAGACCTGGAAGCCCCAGCCATGATGCCTGGGACACAGGAGCCATCAGCAGGTGTCAGGCCCTTTCCGCCCCACTCAGATATGAGCGCATCGGGTTTGCAAACCTGCAGTGAAAATCGCAGTTTGAGTCCTCAAGAGTGGACTCAGTTCTGCCCTCAAGAGTCATGTGCTGGGGTGGGGGACTCGAGCTTTGAATTCTGGGTAAGGGGAGTCAGACGCAGCCACTTGGCCCTCCCGGCCTCTGGTGTCTGGTGGGGTACTGCCCGGCTCCGGGGGCAGGGAGAGTGTGTGCAGCCAGCCGGGGAGCTCTAAAATGAAGCTCAGGCTGGGCACACACCTGTGATCCCAGCACTCGGGAGGCTGAGGCAGGAGGATTGCCATGAGTTCAAGGTCAGGCTGGGGTGCATATCAGGACCCTGTCTTCAAAAAACATCAATAAAATGAAGCTCAGAGCAGTGCTTGCTCATCAGCAGACATTTAGGAAGGGCAGGGAAGGCAGAAGCAGCAAACAGCACATAAACTTGCCCCATTGAGCGCAGGCACAGTGGCCTCGCTTGGTGGATCTCCTTACAATTCTGTGGGTTTTTTTTTCTTTTTTTTTGAGATACACAATTCTTAAGTCTTTTTTCTTTTTCTTTCTTAATTTTTTAAAAAACATTACACATCATTCTAGAAAAATGGAAGCTGGGTGTGGTGGTGCGCCCGTAATCCTAGCACGTGGGAGGCTGAGGCAGGAGGATTGTTGTGAGTTCAAGACCAGCCTGGGCTACAAAGTGAGCTCAAGGCTAGCCTGAGCTGCATATCGAGACCCTGTCTCAAAAATACAAAAAAGAAAAAGAAAAATGGAATATAAAAATGAAGTAAAAAGAAGGCACAATTTCAGCCAGGCAAGGTGGTGTGGGCCTGTAATCCTAGCACTCCAGGAGGCAGAGGCGTGAGGATCACAAGTTTGAGCTCAGCCTAGGCAACTCAGTAAGACTGTGTTTCAAAATAAATCCAGAGGGCTGGGGATGTCATGAAAGAGGTCCTTGAGTCAGTCTAGTACCACATGCACACACACTAAAGTGAGATTGACTTCTCTCAGATGAGTTTGCAGTACTAAAGTCCAGACAGTGGACAGTTGGGACGCCCTCTGGACTCCTCCCGGCTCTACCCACCCGCCGCGGTGGAGCTGTCCCAGCCTGCTGCCCCGCGGAGTGCAGTGTCTACACCCTTCTAGCATGGTACTTGATTGGCTGCGTGACATCTGGTGGTTGAGATGCGCTCTGTTTGCTGTAATTGCCCCCACCAGGCCTCCAGTGTGGGTCAGAGTCCGCATTTACCCACATGTTTACCGGCGTTACAAAGCGGAACCCCGATGGCTCCTGAGCCGGGACAGCACTTCGCACCCTGGGCAGCAGCTCAGGGACAGCGACCCCACGGCCGGCTTCGGACTCCTTGCTGACCTCGCGGGGGGAGCGCTCTTGGTGATTTGTGTTTGTTAAAACCCAGGGTTCGGGCGGTGTGGTGGCGCATGCCTGTAATCCCAGCACTCGAGAGGCTGAGGCAGGAGGATTGGCTTGAGTTCGCTGCCAGTCTGGGCTACAGTGAGTTCAAGGCCAGCCCAGAGTACAGAGCGAGACCTTATTTGAAAGAACAAAACAACAGAACGCGGGTGATGGTCGTTCTCCGTGGATCCTGGCGCCGAGGCGGCCGGCTTGGGGAGCGGAGGCCGGGCTCTCCCCCTAGCGGCCCCTCCCGGAACTGCAGCCTGCGCTTTGCGGGAAGGGCCAGGTCCCCAGGCCGGCGGGACCTGGACATATTTGTGATTGGACAATGAGTGGCTTGTCTCCCTTCCTACCTGGGCAGCTCTTCTCAAAGTGAGCTGACCTCCTGGGAGGGACTGACTGTAGCAGATCTCCCGCCCAGGGTCCAACGGAGCACAAGGCGCAAGAAGAGATCCGCTGGCTGGTGGTGCTAGTCTGCTTTTCCCAAACCTGAGCCCCTCAGCTCGGCTGCTTTTATAGAGCGGAGGGCTTAGCGAAGTAAAGTAATTAAAACTAATCTCACAGCCGCCCGGGGCGTTGTCCTGGTGAGCCCCAAAATCGCTGGGCTGAAGACATTCCCTTCCACCTAGGTTAGCAGAGCCAGGAAATAGCGGTTAGGCTTGGAAGTTGGGAACCTTCTAGAAGCGAGGGCGACCATAGCTTTGAGGGACAGGCAGGCAGGAGCTGCAGAGAGCTACGGAGTTGTGCCACGCTCCCCATACATTATTATAGAACGGACACACAGTCATTGCAGAAGAAGACTAATGAAAAATCACCGGTTTCTTACGCTGGAAGATAATGACCATTCACATTTGGTGTACATCTGGCGTGTGCTAATTTTGAGATCTTACATAGGTACAGCCGTGACTGTATCTAACACACATACCCATGCAAGCATGCGTAGCTTGTGGAATACCCCTAAAATATTTTACATTCTTTCTATGTCATTAAATCTTTATTGGAAAACATGATCATTTATGGCTGCGTGATATTCCAGCACGTGTACATGCCATCATTTATTTCCTAAGCTTGGGACATTTGCTTTGTGCTTTGGTAAGCGGCTATAAGTAGTGCTGAGATGAGGATCTAGAACATCTAATTTCAATGATTTCTCTAGGATAAATTACTGATGTAGAACTTTCTGGGTTAAAAAAAATCAGAATTTTGATATTGAATACCAAATTTCTTCTAATCCCAAATTTCTGTTCTAAAAATTTGTTCCGGTTACTATTCTCTCGAGTGTGAGAGTCTGTGTTGCTACCGGCACTGGCTGTCACTCTTCATCCTTTGCCAATTATTATTATTTATTTTCTGCAGTGCTAGGGAGTGAACCGAGAGATCTCACACACGCCAGGCAAGCCCTCGGCCGTGGAGTTGCAACGCTGGTGCCTATGATAACTTACAGTCTTCTAGATATGAGAAAAGCTAGAGGTTTCCTTTTCTAGTTACTGGTCTTTCCTATTTCCCTTGTGGTTTGTTTTTCCCAGTACTTACTTACTTACTCTTACGGTACTGGGGAGTGAACTGAAGGCCTTTTAACTGAGCAACTGCACACCCCCAGCCTTTTATTTTTATTTTGAGACAGGGATCCACTAAGTTGCTAGAACTACCTAGACCAGCACTTGCAATCCTCCTGCCTCAGCCTGCCTCCCCGAGTGCTGGGATTAGTGTTCATGACCTTGGCTGACTGCCCTTTTCCCGCTCTTCGCCTATTTTTCATATACAGCTGTTAGCAAGTTATTTGCATATGGGGATTGATCTTTTTTCTGTCATGTAACACAGATGTTTTCTCTAGTTTGTTACCGCCTCTGGTATATAGTGTTTCATCTGAAGGTAGAGGTGCGTGTTGTGTGTCTGTGTCTCTGTGTGTTACATGTAGGAAATAAGACTTATCTCCCTGCCACCTAGACTGCACGGACATTCATGTCATTTTGGTTCTGTGTATTTTTTAAAAGAAAACAGAATATGGTACATCACTGAGGATCATCTTGGTTCTCATCTCACCTCTTCCTTCCCTAGGGCAGCTGCTGTAATGTAAGAGTGTGGCTCCGACCTCACATACAGCCGTCAGTGGCCAGGCATGGTGATGATGGTGCACACCTGTAAGCCTAGCACACAGGAGGCTGAGGGAGGAGAACTGCCATGAGTTCAAGGCCTGCCTTGGCTACATAGTGAGTGCAAGGCCAGCCTGGACTACATAGTGAGACCTGTTTAAAAAAAAAAAAATCAAAGGACAGCGTGTGCTGCCGCTTACAAATGCACTGCCATACTGGTGCATTTCAGGAAACTGTCTTATTTGCATACTAGTACATTCGGTTTGGTTAACAGTGACATGCATAGATCGCACTCTTTCCTGTTGACTGCAGTGTAGTACCTCATCCATCAACTGTCATCCCAGAGTCTTTCTCAGTTTATCATCAAATCTTGTGTTGTGGGGAACATGAACATTCTCCTGGTTTCTCTGTAAGCACCTTTCCGCACCTTTGTGGAGCTTCTGAAGGGCACCCCTAGCCCCATGCTGGAGTTTATGTGGCTTCTTAGCCCTAGTGGGACTTGACAGTGGGTTCCCGGGGCTGGTCATCCCAATGGGCTCTCCCACCCACAGTCACCAAACTCGTTTTGCCACAGATGGTCGTTGCTGCCCATCTGCGAAGCAAGGTAGCATCTCAGGTGCTTTTCCTTTGCGTCGCCCTGGTAGCTGGTAGATTGGTGTCTTGCGTTCTGCTATGGATACCAGGTTGTTATTAACAGCCCCAGTGATTGCCCAGGCTTTTTCTAGGCATTTCCCTTTCCTATCCTTTGCTCGTTTTCTTTCTGACTTGGTGTTCTGTACGGGGCCATCTTCTGAGCCTTGGATGGGTTTCCCGAGGCAGCTTTGACCGCAGCTTGAGAGCCCCGCCCAGCCCTCTGGCGTGAGCCGATGTGGGTTACAGTCACGTCAAGGGAGGACGAGGTTCCTAAGAACAGCAAGCGGCCCTGACGCCGCAGCGCAGAGGCCGGCCCGAGCCATCCCCACTTTTCTCGCTGTCTACATTGTTCTTTCTACCCCATCTTTGTGTTCTTTGCTAGGCCGGAGACTGAGAGGAAAAGCCTTCTATTTCGTCAACGGCAAAGTGTTCTGTGAAGAAGACTTCCTGGTGAGTGTGCTGCCTGCTGCCCCGGCCAGCTCCGGGTCCGAACCCGCACACCTGCACCCCGGGCCTCGGCTGCAGCCCTGGCTCAGCGTCCTTCGGTTTTCCGGGAGGAGGCGGCTAATCATGACTCCTGCTTGCTAACAGCAGACGCCAAACCCAAGCTGGCTCCAGCAGTGTTGGTCTTGGCCTCCCAGGTGTGCCGTGCTCAAGCCTCCTTTGTGCCTGGAGATGGCCCCTTGACGCCCATTGGGCCTTTCTGGGTCACGTGCTCGCTCTGGAGCAAAGTCATTGGTGTTGGAGAAACACAACTGTCATTGGCCAGGTTTAGGCCAGGGTCCGCCCCACCTGAGTCGCAGGAGTCTCCCCTAGTGGAGCTGGGTCCCCTGTGAAATAAAGAGCTCTGAGCATGTGCAGTTGATCCTCCGCTAGGTGGCGCGAGGTTGCAGAAAAGTTCCTGTCCCTGCCTTTGCAGTACATTTCCTGTTCAGTTGCTTTCCTGACAGCTGCGCTTTTTCGGTGCGGAACCAGCCGGCTTCGTTCTGCCCTCTCTTCCCGCCCTCTCCTGTTCCCCTTTCATCATCTCCCTGTTCTTTCACAGTGGGGATTGAATCCCGGGTCCACGCTGAACTGCATCGTCAGCTCCCCTCCCCACTTTTTTGAGAAGAAGCCTTGCTAGGGCTCAAACTTGTGATCCTCTTGCCTCAGCCTCCCAGAGTGCTGGGATAACTGGTGTGTCCCATGGTGCCATTTCCAGCATGTGTTTAGTACGTGTTCAATTCCTAGCGGCAGAAGAAAATAAAAAAAATTTAATATCTTTTATAGTTAGCTTCAAAAGAAGTGATACTTTATCAAACACACACACACACACACACACACACACACACACACACGACTCTAAAGTCTTGAAAGAAAGGAAGAACTCTAGCCAGGCATGGTGATGCGTGCCTGTAATCCTAGTACTGGGGAGGGGTACTGGGAGCGTTCCTCCTCTTTTTTTTTTGTCTTGAGACAGGGTCTCACTATGCAGTCAGGCAGGCCTTGAGCTCACTTTGTAGCCCAGGTGGGTCTCAAACTCGTAAGGATCCTCCTATCTCAGCCTCCCGAGTGCTGGGATTAACTAATAGTCCAGGCTGGTCCAGGCTGGCCTTGAACTCACTATGTAGCCCAGGCTTGCTGTGGGAAACAGAAACACCAAAACGACACCCAGGATTTGGAGGCGGATTTTATGTTGCCAGGCACTGATTGGGATCATTCCCAGAATATCAGGCTCCAGTCTCCGCTGGTTGAGGGCTTTTGTGTGATGCACAAGCAGGAGGCACAAAGGTGGGACAGAGCAGCCTGGCAGTTCTGATTAGCGGTGCGAAATCAGATGATTATCAAGCTTGTTACAGTCAGGCACCCTGCACACTCGGTTAAGCTCTCATGGTTACGGGGGTCAAAGTAATTACAGAGCCATGAAGCAGTTACAGAGCTAGGTGTTTTCAAAAAGAACCAAGATTTAAAAAGAACAATTTATCTCATACAGCTTTTCCCTTTTAGGCTGGCCTAGAACTCACAGCAGTCCTGCCTCTGCCTCCCAAGTACTAGGATTACAGGTGTGCATCACCATGCCTGGCTACAGAATTCCTTGTTTCTTTGAAGACTTTAAGGCGTGTGTGTGTGTGTGTGTGTGTGTGTGTGTGTGTGTGGTTTGATAAAGTAGATATTTGTCTCTTCTTTTGAAGCTAACTTTCTGCCGCTGGGGATTGAACATGTATTAAACACATGCTTTACCACTGAGCTGCATCCACAGTGTGCATTAGCTTTTTAATCAGAAGCAGACTTGAATTTCAATGCTATCCTTACCCTGAATTGCTTATGTGACTATGAGGCAATGCTCAGAGATCACTTAACCTCTGAGCTTTCCTAGCTTCTACTTGACAAATCCAGGTAACAATCTATGCCTTGCAGAGCTGCTTGTAGCCCCGAAACTTCGTCAGAGCCCTGAATACCTTGTGAAAATACGGGTACCTGAGCTTCCAATTCTGTAGGTCCGGCATGTGGCTCCTGAGCCTGCAGTTCTTAGGAGCTTCCCCGTGATGCTAGAGAACTCCTGTTTGAAAACTGCTGAGAGGAGGGCTCTTTAAGTGCAGTTCCTTACGCAGCCTGGCCCTCCATGCGTAACACCTTCTGTGGCCAGAGGAGAGTCTGTGACTCAGCAAGCGGTGGCGCTGTCCTTGGGCACATGACAGATTACTTCCCGGTGACACATTTTTCTCTGCAGTTCCCTCTCATCCCCTTGGCTGGTGGGGAAGTGGCTGATTCATGCACCCTGCCTGGGTTTCACTCTGCTCTTCTTCCTCTGCAGTACTCGGGCTTCCAGCAGTCTGCCGACAGGTGCTTTCTGTGTGGACATCTGATCATGGACATGGTGAGTAGTGTCGGCGGAACAAAATCACAGCATCCCGGGAGGAGGAGGCATTTAGGGAAGAAAGAGAGGAAAGGCCCAGTGCAGTGTTTCCTTCCTGGTTTGCTGTTGCAGCTGGTTTCATGAAAAGCGGTCTCCCCGGTGGGCTGTTTTGTGCACCCTGGCTTTGCTCAGATTGCCCTGTGTTCCTCATGGCTGCCAGGCAGGGAGAGCAGGTGTCATTCCCAAGAGACCTGTTTGCACTTCTGGGATCTCAGCACAGAGTCCGAGGGAGGAGGCTGTTTCTCCCGTGTCCTGCCCAGCACAAGCCATTCCTGAGGTGGGCATCAGGCTCGTCACTAAGTTCTCAGCCAGCACAAGGCCTGCAGTAACACACCCTGTGCCTGGCTAGGCCACTGGCTGAGGCTGCCCTAGGCCACAGTGCTTTGTCTCTTCAGTGAGGGCAGAGTTTTCTTCCCGTCAGGTTGTTGGGTTCATGAATAGGGCTTCAGATCCCTCACCCCTGGAAACCCAGCTGTAAGAATGTCTTTAATATCAGGAGCAGAGAAAATGATTTTATATAATATGCTTTCAGTTAGGGAGTGTTAATCCCTCTCTTTCCTCATCCAGTAATTCTTTCCTGGAGAAAAAGATTGGTTGCCATTCATTTCTTTCTTATACCTGTATTTTTTTTTGTTTTGTTTTGGTTTGGTTTTGTAAGATAGATTCTCACTGTGTACTCTAGGATGGCCATGGACTTATAGCAATCCTCCTGCCTCGGGCCTCCTAAGTGCTGAGATTATAGGTGTGCACCCCCACACTCTGCTTTGATTTGTTCATTCAGAAATAACTCAGAGCCAGGCATGGTGGTGCACATCTGTAATCCCAGAACTCAGGAGGCTGAGTCAAGGGGATTGTTGGGAGTTCGAGACCACCCTGAGCTACAAAATGAGCTCAAGGCCAGCTTGAACTGTATAGCGAGACCCTGTCTCAAAAAGACAAAAAAAAAAAGAAATAACTCAGAGCAAAAGGTGCAGATCTTAAGTGTATGGCCGAGTGTGCTTATCCACATGACCCCCCAAATATAGATGTGGAACATTTTCCCTCACACTCTCCGCTTGAGATTCCTTCCTACAAAAGCAGCTACTGTTTGGAAGTTGGAGTACCCACTTAATACTGTGGTGTTTTTTTGTTTTGTTTTGTTTTATTTTGTTTTATTTGTCTTTTTGAGGCAAAGTCTCGCTCACTTTGTAGCCCAGGCTGGCCTGGAACTTGTAATGATCCTCCTGCCTCAGCCTCCTGAGTGCTGGGATTACAGGCATGTGCCACCACACCTGGCAATACTGTTGTTTCTTTGAGGGTGGAAGTATTTGTATAGTATGGATGACACAGAACAAATGTATGCATTTGCAGTACTATATCTTTAAGACTCCTAGGAATTTAGGGGTACACAACTTGGAAAAAAAAGGGGTTGTGTTGAAAAAGCCATGTTGACCTCGGGTAACTCTGATTGGGTCTTACAGTGGCAGGTTTTTTTTTTTTTTTAATTGTAATTTCCTGCCTTCTGTCTACCTGTTTTTTGGGAATTTTTTGTTTTTTGTCTTCACTATACAGCTCATGTTGACTTTGAACTCATTTTGTAATTCAAGCTGACCTTGAACTCCCTGATCCTCCTGCCTCAGCCTCCCAGATGCTGGGATTACAGGCGTGCGCCACTGTGAGTGGTTATTGCATTGTCCTAGGTCAGAGCTCCTCCTCCGGGTGGGAGTTTGGAAAGGAGCCCTCTTAGTTCCCTCCTAGCTGAGCGACCCAGGGGGTGTAGGAGGAGGACTGCTGTCCAACTTTTCACATGACTTAGCAGGCCGCCTTCTCACCTGGCTCCTCTCGGTCTTTGTCCAGCTGAAACGCAAGGAGGAGCCTGCTCCACTTCATGGCCTCTGGTTCCCCGTGCTTCTCCCTCCTCCACCATCCCGCCCTTCCCTGTGGCGTCCACTGACTCTTAGTCTTGCCTCCTTGATACCCCAGATCCTGCAGGCCCTGGGGAAGTCCTACCACCCCGGCTGTTTCCGCTGCGTCATCTGTAACGAGTGTCTGGACGGAGTCCCCTTCACCGTGGACTCTGAGAACAAGATCTACTGTGTCCGAGATTACCACAAGTATGGAGGGCGCCCGGGAACTGCCTAGAGGGCTATGGCAGATTTGCAGGGGCCAGCAGATGCCGTTGCAGACAGGAACTGGTCACAAAGTGACATTTAGTGAAAAAACACAAGGAACAACTGTCATCAGAGTCTGGATGAGGCCTGGGCAGGAGTCCAGCAAGCTTGTGGCCCCTGGCTTCCCAGACTTCACCGGGTTTGTCTTGCTGAGGCCCCAGAAAGTCGGGCTGGGACCCTCAAATGCAGCCAGAGGTGGCCACATGGCCCTGTTCCAGCTCAGGGCAGCCCTGGAGCCAGCCACCCTGCAGCCGGTCCATCTGGGAGAGAGAGAGCTGCTCCGAGCTCTGCTGCAGGCTGGAGGGGTAGTGGGTGGGCGGCCTGCTGAGCCTGGCCTCTGTTTGCTTTCATGACCGTGCAGCATGGTCTGTATGCTTCTGTTCCTCCACAGGGTGCTGGCCCCGAAGTGTGCAGCCTGCCGGCTCCCCATCCTCCCGCCCGAGGTGAGGTGCTGTCCCATGTGTCCTGCCTGTCTCCCAGGCCATCCCAAGTGTCTCCGTCCTGCCCCGTACCCTCAAGAATACCCCGCTCAGGCCAGCTCTGAGAAGGGTGTTACCAGGCTCACCCACCTGCCCTGGTCCACTGTGCCCCTCCCAGCAGGTCACTGTCTTGTAATTCTTAGATAAGAAAGAAGTGGAAAGCTTGTCTTTTACTCCTGTTTTTCTTCATTTATTTATTTTTGAGACACGGTCTCACTGTGGAGTCCAGGCTGATCTTGAACTCACTATGTAGCCTGGGCTGACCTCAAACTCACAGCGGTCGTCCTGCCTCAGCCTCCTGGGTGCTGGGATGACAGCTGTGTGCCACCACACTGGGACCAGCTACATTTTTTAAGACTAGATGTCCCCACTGGTCCTCTTCCGGGTGCTGGCTGGAGTTCAGAAGGTGCCACTGTCCCTCCCAGGGCCTCCTTCTCTGCTCTCTTCCCTGGAAGTACTGGTACCCATGACTGACTGCATCCCCGCTTGAGTCTCCTGCCTGTCACTCCATGTCTTCCTTCCCTGCCCCGTGCCCCTCCTGGGCCCCTTCAGCCTGTCTTACTTTCTCTCTGTCCCAGGGCTCGGATGAGACGATTCGTGTGGTGTCCATGGACAGAGACTACCACGTGGAGTGCTACCGCTGCGAGGTAGGGCCCCAGCTCCACCCCACCAGCCCCAGCCTCTCCCAGAAGTTTAGGAGAGAAGCCTGACAGCCACTGGGACCTGAAGTGACCAGGAGATTCTGGGGAGGCTCAGCCCTCCAGAGCTGGTGTGGGGAGGTGGGTTGATGGAGGTGCCTGGGGCATGAAGGTCTCTCTGCACATCCCGAGCAGGGTGTGGTGGTACACCTCTGCAATACCAGCACTCTGGGAGGCTGAAGCAGGAGGATTGCAAGTTCAAGCCCAGTCTGGGTAACTTAGGGACTTGGCAAGACCTTATCTCAAAATAATAATAGAAGGACTGGGGATGTAGCTTGGAGCAAAGGCCCTGGGTTCATCCCCAGACTGCAAAACCCAAAAGATGCGCAGAACTGGCAAGTCCTGAAACCCACTCTGACCTCCCTGAGGCTGCGGAGGCTGTGGGGAGCAAGTGCTCCGGCCTGTGTGGGCAGATTATGATCAGGTGTGAGGAGGTCCCTCCTGGAAGCAGGCCTGGGGTCCCCACCTGCCCTTCTCTGGCTGTGCTGCAACCCAGGCTGAGGAGCTGCTGGGCCTCAGATGTCCAGGAAGCTGGTGGCCACCCTGCCAGCCCCAGGAAGGAAGCCTGTGGGCTTCAGCCACCCCGAGCCAGCCACCCCGAGCTTAGCTTCACTCTGTGGGGCAGAGCTTAGCTTCACTCTGTGGCCTTGTCGGGGAGGACGGGGAATGGGGGTGATGGCAGATTTGTCCCCCTGCCAGCACTGAAGAAGTGGTGGTGTTCATGACCGGTGGAGAGGAGCGCGGAGACGTTTTGTGGGCGCCCCTGCTATTCATCCCCCGGGTGCTGTCCGGGCTGGGGGCTGGCCTTTGTGTCCTCTCACAGTGGGTTTTGTTTGCGCTCACTGGACGTTCCCGCCCCGCAGGACTGTGGCCTGGAGCTCAGTGACGACGACGGTCACCGCTGCTACCCATTGGAGGACCGGCTTTTCTGCCGTGCGTGCCATGTGACGCGGCTGGAGAAAGTGCCCGCGGCCGCCAGCCTCTCCCAGCACCACTTCTAGCCCGAGGCTGCTGGCCTGGCAGGGAGGAGGAGCCGGGCGACCTCTGCCTGTGACTTCCAGGGCCCCTGGCTGGGACCTGGCGGAGGGAGACGAGGGGCAGGCGGCCCCGTGTGTGTGGGGGTGGCCTCAGCCAGGCCACACGTGTTCTCCTCACCTTTCCCTGCGCCTCACTCGGGCCGGGCCGGGTTACTCAGGAAGCCGCGTGGGTGTGCAGGCAGCAGCCCAACTGGCTGCGGCTGTGGCACTCTCCGAAGCCCTTACACAACCCAAGCACCCTCTCCCCCGGGGCGTGAGTGAAGGTTACCCCCAACTTCAGTTCTGCTGAGGACAGCCCACACTTCCACTGCATGCTGGCGAGGAAGCTTTGTGCATGCTTTGTGTCAGAAGAATTGGCTAGGAACCAGTGCCATGGTCTGAGCAGCGAGCTTGGGCGGTGCTGTGTGTCCCTGGCCCGCAAGGTGTCCTCGGCTTTGGGGCCCAGCCGAGGCTTGCCCAGCCCAGCCCAGGCTACTGCAGAAGGAGGAGACCTCGGTGCAGGCACCAGGACCCCCCCCCCACATCTGTTGTCTGCCGGTGCTGCTTTGATGGGAGCTCTTGAGTCTGTGACTTGAGAGTGGCTCCTGTGGGGCAAGTTTCCACGTTCCGAGTGGGGACACCTCTGGGACCTGACTGAGCTTATTTAAGGATGGATTTTTTTTTTTTTTTTGGTCTGTCTGTTTGAGGCAGGGTCTTGATATGCAGTTCAGGCTGGCCTTGAATTCACTTTTGTACCGCAGGCTGGTCTTGAACTTACAGCGATCCTCCTGCCCCAGCCTCCCGAGTACTGAGATTATAGGTGTATGCCACCATGCCTGGTGAAGATAGACTTTTTGGGAGCTCTGCACACATATTGAGCGAGTGAGCTCCTCCGAGCAAGGAGTGTATGTGTATGAGGCTGATTGTTAAGCCCACCCAGAAAGAGGAGTGACATCTGTCTTGAGGCCTCCCTTACCCCCATTTTGGCTCAGCCATTAATATTCGGAGGAACCCGCATCAGGTACCCAGCTTTCCTCTGTGAGCTTGATTCTCCATTGTTTCTCTGCCCTTGCAGTCTTTCCACACACACACAGTACCTCAGGCAGAGCTTCTCCAAATTGCAGTCAGTGGAGGAAATAACATCACGCGGCACTCAGGTACCCTCATTCCCTTCCCGCTCAGAGCCAGCTGGCTGGCACTGTGACCAACGCTGAAGTTTAGCACCAGGACCTCTGACTTCCCCAGGCCGGCTCCTCGGGTAGCAGGGGCTAAGAGAGACACGCCGGAAAGATGTCGGGCCTGCTCAGGGCCAAAGTGGAGCTTGCTCTCCCAGTCACACTCCTGAGCCAGAGGTTACACTCCTTGGCATTTCAAATGGGAGAAACCGCTGTGAAAGAGAAAGAAAAGAGTGGTCAGGCCTGTGTCTTGCCTGGTGTGGTGGCGCACAACTGTAAGTGCAGCACTCGGGAAGCCGAGGCAGGAGGATCTGGCATGGCGAAGGGTGTGTGCACTGTGGGTGGTCTTCCCTCCACCTGGAGCCAGTTTGGGGGCTGTCCCTGGAGTTCCAGGCACAGGTGCACACAGACTTTTCCCTTGGCCCAGCCCCTCCTGTCGGCCATCTCCACTCCTAGTCACTTCATGGGAGAAGGACACAGTTGCCCTGTGTGTCGCCTTTGCCATTTATACGAAGTCCCTGCTGTTGACCCCTTTGGCCTGATGCCACTTCCCAGCTTCCTGTGCTCCGGGCCAAGCCCCCTGGAAACCCACAGCCGCAGGGGCTTGAGGCTGCCCCCCCTCCCATCAAGGCCTCCAGTGGGGTGAGGCCAGCTGGTGTGTCCAGCCTACGGGGGGCCTTACAAACAGCGAGGAAGACTGAGGGACCCCAGCCCTCCCCAGAAGCCCCAGGGTGTTTTTTGCTAATTGAGTAGTTTAAAACTCAATGATTACTTTTTGTAATGAAATTTTTAAAGTGGCCTTAATTGAGGTGATCCAGCTGTGTTTGCAAATACAGCTGTTTTATACTGTTGAGAAGAGCAATAAAGGATTTTCCAGCCCTCCAAAGTCCTAGCAGGGCGCTCCCCTGCTCGTCCACTTCCCTGCCCTCCACTTCCCTGCCGAGGGCACTGGCAGGGAGCCGAGTTCCTTACATTTCTCTCCTCTGCACCTCAGGCCCTTGTGCAAAAGCGGTGAAGAGATGTTCACCTATCTGGGATTTCAAATGTTCTATAAATTATTAGCCAAATAGAACTGTAACGGGCTTGTATTTATGGATATGTAGGAAGAAGACACAAGGTCCTGGTAGACCAGGATAAGAGTCTGCTTTGAAAATTCAAGCAGGTAGCCTTTCTGAGTTTCCTGGACAGCTCTTGGGCCTTAGATGAAACAAGGATGAAGGCCAGGGCCAGACCCCACAGCCAGGCTGCGCCCCTCGCCCGCCCGCCCCGTTATACCCTTTGGCACACTCTTGCACTCTCAGTCTCCTCCCTTTTTCCCTCTGTCTGCCTGACTTGGGGCATTTGTAAGCTGCCTGGGGCATCTGGAAACAGTTGCTAACCCAGGCTGGCCTGGCTAGTGCCTTTCTCTCACACTCAGAGATGTCAGATCCCGTGTGCTTGGTAGAGTCCTGTGCTCAAGTCTCACCACTGAAGTACATGCAGTCCTGACCGGCTTGCTGCCTGCACATGGCTGCGGGATGGGACTCAACTCGGCCACGTCTCCGGTTAGTGACAGTAATCAGGGAGCTCTGGCCACCTTCTGGCACCACTGTCACCTTGCTTCCGTGGGCTGGAGTCATGTTCAGGAAATGAAAAGCAGTATCGTTAGGACCAGAGAGGGCATGTGGGGTTTGCTGTGCTCTGCAGTCCGTGAGAGGATGTCCTGCGTCACTGCTGAGGCCTGCACGGGTGACAAGTGCAGTGGCCACTCCTGCCCTGAGAAGGAGTGAGTTCACCCTGCACTATGGTTACTTCAGGTGTGTTTTAAAACCCTTGCCAGGAAACCAAGTTTTTTGTTTTTCCTTTGCCACAAGTCAGTCCTAATTTCCCAGTTAGTATTTGAAGCAACTTTAACAGGAAAGAAAGAAGTGAGTGAAATATAGCAGCTATCCTTTGTTCTGGGCCTAAACTGGACAGATGTGGAAAATCTCTGTGTAGGAATTAAAGTTCGTACATGTTTTGCTGGATAGTGAAATTATTTTCCTCTGTGTCGCTTCTTTTACTGTAAAATTACTCAAGTTACTATAAAATGATTCAAGGTATCACAGCAATAAAACCGCCCCAATCTGTAGGCTATTAAAGTGCTCTGCAGTGTAACAGTGTTTCCCGTATCTTTGGTGTGTTGGGAGTAAGCAGACAGCTTTTGCTGCCTGGATTTTGTTCTCATTGAGAGTTCTCAGTTTGGAAAGAAACATGGGCCCTACACTCAGCAATGAGTGAATTCACAGATGACTTCACAGCTGGACACAGGAGGGGCCCAACTGGAGGCGGTCACTGGGGGTGGGACCTAGAAGAATGTGTCTTTGTCCCCAGCCCCTTCCTGTTTCTCGGCTTCCAGGCTGCTGTGGACTGAGCAGTTTTCTGCCCACAGGCACTTCCAGCAGGCTGGCAGCCATGCACCGAAACCTCTTCTCTGAGTTGTGGGTGTCAGGTACTTTGTACCAGCAAGGACCCTAATATAGACCTTAAACCTGAGCAGGACCTGAGGTTTTACCCCTCCTATGGGCAAATAAACCAGCACACCAAGGTTTCGTGGATGGGCAGAAATGATGAGACTTGTAGGTTGGGGAGAAAAAGCGTTTTACTACTCCCGAGCAGTAGTACCTGGCAGATGACAGCCTTTGTCCTGGCTCCTGAGCCTCTGACTCCTACAAGGGCCCAGGAGAGGGCCAGGCAGAGCCTACACTTGGGTAGGCTGAACTGCAGGGGGTCGGGGTGTGCGTGTAGGAAACCTTTCTGTCTCTTTTATGTTTTGAGACCTAGTCTCACTAAATAGTCCAGGTCAGGCTTGAACTCTGGGATCTGCCTGCCTTAGCTTTGAGTGCTGGAATTACAGGCAGGCACCACCACAGGGCTATAATGCGGCTTAGGGAGCCCTTGTCTTTTACAGTGGGCACGTGGCCTGCCTGACTTTTTGCTCCAGAAGGAGACGTCATCTGTCACCCAAGACTTGTTTGCCCACACTTTGCACGGATGTGTAAAACCGTGAGAGCCTTGGCAAGTCATCCCCAAGAGGTGGATTTCTGCAGCTCGCCCCTGAGCATGGGCACTTTTAGGTCCTGCCCAGTGGTGGCCATTTTTTTTTTTTTTTTTTTTGGTGTCTTTTTGAGACAGGGTCTCACTATGCAGTTCAGGCTGGCCTTGAGCTCACTTTGTAGCCCAGGCTGGTCTCAAACTTGACGATCCTCCTGCCTCAGCCTCCCGAGTGCTGGGATTACAGGCATGCACCACCACGCCCGGCCAGCCATTTGTTTTTCCATGTTGGGGTTGTGCTGCTGTTGACTTCATCTGAGCTTGTGACCAAGAGTTGTAGAGGTGAGGGGCCTTGGGGTCTGGTGCTTGGGCAGGAATTGTGCAGTGGTGGGACCAGGAGAATGGTGCTTGTCCTCAGTGTGAGGAGATGGCTGGGACACCTGCCCCTCCCTGCTCTGGTCCCGTGTCTGGCGGTTTTTGGCTTAAGTTTTGGTGGCTGCCGGTCTGACTTGCCCAGGACCCAGGAGAGCTGAAAGCTCACTCGCTCCCCTTCCCTCCCCTTCCCTCCGGTACTGGAGATCGAGCCTTCGCACTGAGCTCCACCCCTAACCCTTTTTGTTTTTCGAACAGGGTCTCAATAAGTTGCCCAGGCTGGCCTCACACTTGGGAAGAACCATGAAATGTGCTCAGAGACTATCTAGGGAGGGATTAATGGCAATATGTCTTACTGTAATAAGTTTTAACAAATTTTTAACATTCATCGTGTATTTTGACCATCCGTGTGCGTCTTCTCTGCCCTTGCTTTAAAATTTTTTATTCCCCATCATTTCCTGTAATGAACAAATTCTCTGTAATTTTTCCTGAGGAAAAAACCCCATATACTGGAGAGATGAACTGATCCTCGCTTGGTTACGATGATCCAGCAAGCCTCGGGTTACATCTCCCTTCTGCCGCGTTCTGCGGCCACCTCGGGTCTGCAGCTGGGCACCTGTAAAAATGAGGGGCGATACACTCGATCATTTGAGGTATTCCTACTGCGGTTTCCACGCAGTGGCAAGCTTTCCCCATGGATCTGGGAGTCAGGCTGGCTTTTGGGCTGCGACTTCGGGGGCTCTGCGACCCCGCGCCGCCCGCACCTACACCTCCTCATCGTGGTAAACGGAGGCAGGGCCACTTCTAACAGAGGTACAGGGAGCAAGTGCTTTAATTGCGCTTCTGCGTCATCGCGTGGCTACCTGGCCACATACACAGAACCCTCGCGTTCTTCACTAGGAACAGGGCCCTTAGCAATTCGTAAAACTCTTGAGACGGATCTTCCAGTACTTTGAGCAAAGTACCTACACAATTCAAGGCGTCTGACCTCCATTTCGTGTTCCCAATCCTTCCAAAGAAGGTCCTATATCTCAAGTGCCAACGTGGTAAAAGGTACACCTCGAGCCAGCCAGGAGTCGAACCTAGAATCTTCTGATCCGTAGTCAGACGCGTTATCCATTGCGCCACTGGCCCTGTGTTAGGTGCGTTTGCACCGCGATGCTTGATCGCTTCTGACGCAGCTTCAACAAGCTTCCAGACACCAGTATTTGTCTCCCGCTCACATTAGTGCCACTGCGCCTGCGCACAGCGCTCGGGGCACCGCCTCTTCCCAGCCCAACCAATCCGCGGCAGCAACGTCACGACGCTCCTTGACTCTCTTACAGTTCTCGTAGCAAGACGTTTCTCCCATTCCCTGCCTTACACTAGTTTGTCCCTCGCTGCCTCCCGTTCAAGTCTGTTCTTTTCCGGGGGGCGGAGAGAAGGGTGGGGAGAGCTGGGAGCTGCGGCCGCCGAAGCTGGGTGACCGGTAACGCCGTAGCCGAGGTGGCGGCACGGGGTGGGGCTGTCGGAACCCAGAGGAAGGAGGTGCTGGTGCATGATGGCGGCGACGACCTACGAAAGGCTGAAGCTGTGAGTCCCGCGGGCCAGGGTACTGGGGGCGGCTGGCGGGAGCCCTTAGTCCTCGTCGCCCGGCCCTGGTCGCCGCCCGGCCACGCGTCCGCGCGCCCCCGCGCGCACTCTCGCTTGCCTGGGGAGAGGAGGTGGCCGCATTGACCCTCGAGGAGAGCTGGGAGGGGGAAGGAGAAGTATCCTCGTAGGGTTTGGACCCATGGCCGCACCCGGGCGACCGCTTAGCCCTTTCTCGGTTTCGCCTGTCAGCGTGAAGCCCGCTTCACCTGTCTTAGGTTGCAGAAAAAGTTTGCAGTCAGTACTGAAAGTCCTGGAGGAATTCGATACGGTGTACGGTTTTTAAATTTTTGTCTTTTTGAGACAGGGTCTCACTATGCAGTTCAGGCTGGCCTTGAGCTCACTTTGTGGCCCAGGCTAATCTTGAACTCGCAACGGTCCTCCTGCTTCAGCCTCCCGAGTGCTGGGATTACAGGCGTGAGCCACCACACCGGGCGTACGGTTTAGGTTTTATACGAGCAGGTCATCTGAAGCCTGTGCTGATCGCCAGAGGCCAATCGAGTTTTCGAAGCGAGTAGACTTGCTGGTAAAGCCAAGAGTTGGAGGCGTCAGGAGATAAGCTTAGATTGTTAGAGTTGTAAAATCGGTGTTTGCAAGGACTTTGGCTCATCCTGGATAAATAACAACGTGCCTGTGTTTCCCTCCGTGTCTTCCTTAGCTCTGACATTTTTCCTGTCTGTGGTTAGTTTTGTTCTGCTCTCTTGAATGCCTTACCGTTAGGCCTTTGGAAAGTTTGGTGCCCACAGAGTAGGAATATCTTCGACAGCAGAGACAAATATACTTCTTGAGAAGCTTATCCATCCCTGTGTGAGTTAAAATACCTGGGCACTTAGGCCCAGGTATCCTATTTCTTGTGCAGGCAGATGAGGACATAAAAATGTGGTTTGGGCACTTATGTTTCCCAGAACCCAAGGCACACTAAAAACTCTGAAAGGTTCCATGTGAATTAGGGAGGCAAACTCGGGAGGGAGGACTTCTACTCCAGGTCCTGTATTTTGCAGAGAAAATGACAATCATTTTCTCTATGGTTCACCCATTTTATTCCTTCCGTCTGTAACAATTCTCCTCGAAAACCCAGCTGCAGACTCCCTGCACGTTTTCTTCTCCACCTTTCCTTCTCTCCCATTGCCCCTCGCAAGGCGAGCAATCACCTTGTTGGTGAGAGAGTTGAAGGCAAGTGCCTTTGCCTAGGTTACTGGCTGGGCCAGTTTCACGAGAGCTTTGCTGGAGAATAGGTCATTGTCATCTATCTGATAGGCCCTGAAGGGTTTAATGTGATCCTACAGCGGGTCTCAAATGTGTTTAGGCAATATGGAGCCTTGGCTTGGTGCACCTCAGTATTAGGTTACAGGATGCAGTCGAATTTTCCTGAGAATTATGATGATTTTTAAAATTTATTTTGTGTGTGTGAGAGAGAGAAGAGAGAGAGAGACAGAGCGAGCCAGAACCTCGCAATGTACTTCAGGCTGCCCTCAAACTCACGGCCATCCTCCTGTCTCAGACTCCCAAGTCCTGAATTCACAGGTGAGCGCCCCACACCTGGCCAGTGATGGTTTTTGAACTTGCTAATGTGCTAAATTGCACCAGTCCAGACCTGAGAACAAGCACCGTCTACATTCACGAAAACGGAAAGAAATTTGGTTCTTAAGTGGCGAGGGTGATGCTTTTGTATTGATTTTTGATTTTGTGAGAAGTGGAAACTAAATTTGTTTGAGTGCAAAGTAAATCTGGGGTTATGTGAAAGTCATACGCTAATCTAGCAGTCCTTAAGTTTTGAGTGCTTCCGTAAAAGTGAAGATATAACTCTTGCAAATTTGTTTCTCTTCACCAAAGGGTTTGTGATACAGAATCTGTTTTTACTCTTTTGGCCAGGCTGTTTCAGTTTTTTAAGGTGGCCTCTGACTAAGGAGTATTTTTTTTTTTTTTGGAGGCATTTGGAGGTGGGTTTGGTTGCTGACCTATATAAGAATTGTTAGGACATAGTAGCCATTTTTACACACTGCTGGAGAGGTATTTAAGGAAGAGCCATACAGAGAGGGAGATGGATTATTTTATTACAGATGTATTGCTGCATGATGATTTAAGTGTTGAAGGCTTGGGGTATTGAAATACGTGTTTTCTACATTATGCCATACTTTTTTCCAGTCTCTGCCCCGCTAAAGTTCACCTTCCCAATGTCCTGGTTTCATCTTCTACCTCCCAGTTTGCGATTCCCACTTCTAGTTTTCTGACCTGAGGTCAAGCCCACACTTCTTTAGCCATGTATATTGCAGTCTCTACCATCTACTCCCTTTTTTTCCCCACAAATGCCCACCTGCCACCCCTGTCTACCAGACCTGGCCTCCTCTTTCTAACTTTAGGCGTCCATTTATCCTTTTACGCATTTTGCCTTCTTCCTTGCTCCTGTCTTTACATGCTGCAGTCTTCAAGCCAAACTGAGAAATTACTATCACAGGCTCAGACACCAAATGCCTGTGTGATTTATAATTCTCACTCTTAGGATCTGTGCATTGTAAGTTTACTGTCTGTGGACATGAGGACCGAAAATTAGAGTGATCAGCCCATCCTACTGTGTGTGAGTCACTTCTGCTGCCTCCAAATGATACAGTCATCGTATACATTGTATTTTATTTCTCCAGCCAGGTTGCAAAGATTTAGGATGTGTTAGAAACCCCTTAATGTTGATTTCTTTTGTAATCTTTCTCAATACTTAGCATAAAGTTGTGTGCAAAGCAGCCCCTCGGTAGATTCCCTGAGTAGATGAACTCTACACTGTACACCATTTACCAGTGCTTCAAAAGCAACATAGTCTGGCGTAATTTGCAGTGTATTCCTCTGAAGGCACTGAGGCTTACAGCATTTCACATGTTACTGTCTTCCCAGTGTCTCTCTGAGGTCTTGGGTTGGTACATGTCCTCTGTCATTGATCAAGACGAATAGTTGCCTTTGGTCACATGGTCAGGTCACACAGGCAAGCTATAGCCGAGCTGACCTTGGAGCACAGCTAATCTTTCCATTACACTGCATTATGTCAAATACTCTTTTTCCTCCCAGATTTTTCTTGCTTTAGTCCTTGGACATGCCAGGTATAGAAATGCGTCACTTATAATAGAAAATAGTTGACATCTCCATTTGGATTTTTAATATGGAAAGTAGAATATTGATTTTTTTGTATTTAAAATTCGTACTTTTTAACCTTCCAGGCAGTTCTAAGTATCCTCTCACAAAATAATTAGACTAGAAATCCGTTATTTTAGACATTTAAAGTTTTTCTTTTTCTAAAGGTCAGATGAAACTAGGTATAAGGCAGGGAGTTGTGTTTAGATACTGAGTCAGGTGACAGCTTGCCTCTAAAGAAATACCATTTCCTCAGGAGGTTGCTTTTCTTCTTAGAAGACTGACAGCTGTGTGTTCAGTGGGCAGATGTGACGCAGCCAGAGAAGAGATGTGGACTAAGGGTACACCTGCTGTGGGGTGAGCGTCATTAGCACAGAGGGCAGCCATGGGGCGGTCCACAGAGGGCGGGTGGGGGGGCAGTGAGGCCATCCTCATCAGACTGGGCGTGGACAATAAGGACTGGTTTCCAAGGAAGGCAACGGCTGGGTGGGAGCTGGGGCTGGAGAGCCTATGCTAGTGGGAGGCTGTGTCACATCACTGAGTGTGCCTGTTTTAAATGCACATCCCAGGGCCCCACCCCTGGGCCCAAGGAATGAAGTTTTGAGTGTATGGATAAATACCCGTGCTAACCGAGCCACTGGAGCTGGACAATGTGTCTGTTATTTGAATTCCTTTTTTAAATTTAAGCATTCATTGTATTCTTTGATCACCTGTCAATGACATAAGTGTTTATGGCAATTTCTGTCAAAGGAAAACGTAGTGTGTCCTTATCCACCTCACTCACTGGCACCGTGTGGCTTCTAGCTTTTCTTACAAGACACAGTGGCCGCTACAGATTAATGTTTTGAATACTGTAATCAAGGAGATTGAGGCAGCCAGGACAGCGTAACTGATGGCACTCTGAAAAGAGGGCTCAAGAACTGCTTCAGAAGGTGAGAAGAACACAGGGACAAGTGTTGGAAGCAAAGGGGAGGACTGTGATGGTGATTCATGGCAATATGTCTTTTACTATAATGAATTTAAAAAATAACACATTTACCATGCTTTTAGATTGTGCCATGTATATTAAATTAATACCTTGATTTAATTCCTGAAGATTTTTGAGGAAATATCACATTGCTATAATTGTCTGACACGACTCTCTCCTATTGCTGTGCAAATACAGTGGTGCCTTGGTCCACAGGTTTTTTTTTTTCTTTTTTTTTTTTGTATTTTTGAGATTGGGTCTCACTATGCAGTTCAGGCTGGCCTTGAGCTAACTTTGTAGCCCATGCTGGCTTCAAACTCGCAACAGTCCTCCTGCCTCAGCCTCCCAAGGGCTGGGATTACAGGCGTGCGCCACCACGTCCAGCAGAATTTTTTTTTTATCGTATAATACTGAATGAAACTCTACCCATTAAACTGCCCCTCATTCCTTCATCACCCAGCTGTGGGTAGCCACTTTCTACTTTATATTTTTGAGTTTGGCTATTCTATCTCATTTAAGTGGAGTCATAGAGTATTTTTCTTTTTGAAACTGGTTTATTTTACTTAGCATAGGCTTCAGAGTTTAACATATTGCAGCATGTGTAAGACTTCCTTCTAAGGCTGAACAACACATCCTACGCACAGTCACGTGTTGCTTTGCAGCGGGAAGACATCCTGAGAGACTCATTCTCAGGCATTTCTGCTGTGAATTGAAGGGAGTGTACGTAAACCAACCGGGTGGTGAAGCCTAGCAGCGCCGAGCCTTTTTGGCACCAGGGACTGGGTTTGTGGAGGACAACTTTTCAACTGACCAGAGGGGGTGGGTTTTTTGGGGAGGTCTTTCCCCTTTTTAAAGAAGCTCTCCAGTGATGTTTGTTTTTAATCGTTTTGGCTAGGGAGACACGGAAATAGGTACACAGTGCAAGGAAGAGGCATCCGTAGGAGTGGTAAGTATGAGAATGAGCAGGCCACACTGAGGAAAGTAAGTGTCCGAGTCTGACCTCAAGCCTGCTGTGAAATGCAGCTGTGCGTCACCTCACGTGCTCTTATAAAGCTTGCCAGCAGGTACAGCTCATCACTTGCCACTCACAGATAGGGTTTTAATGAGTCCATAAGCAATTGATTTATTATGGTTTATTAGGGTCTGTGTGCAGCCAGACCTTTCTGCTAATGTTCATCTGTATTTGCAGCTGCTGCTCAGAGGAGCACTAGCATCACTGCCTCAGCTTCACCTCAGATCACTGGACATTAGGTTCTCATAGAGAGTGCACAGCTTAGATCCCTGGCTGTGCACTTCACAGGGTCCATGCTTCAGTGAGAACTGAGCCCTGATCTGAAAGGAGGTGGAGCTCAGGCCCTAATTCCAGTGGAAGGGAACAACTGTAAATATAGGTGAAGCTTCACTCACCTGCTGCTTATGTCCTGCTGTTTCGCCTGGTTCCCAGTAGGCTACAGAATGGGCAGGAGGGGACCCTGGTGTTGCCTATGATGCACCTAGGCCAGAGATGGTGCAACTACAGCACACATGCTGCAGCGGGCTGTTGTGTCATTGAAAGCTCTGATAGGTTCACTATCACTGATGTAGGCTGTGTGTTATGTAATGTACATGTACAGGAGTCCATGACTGACCAAAGTGTCACTGTAGTGCTCGACCGTATGCACCACATTTGGTTTATTCCCTCATCCGAGGGCAGGCACTCCAGCTGCTTCCATCTTTCTGGCAGTAGTGAACAGTGCTAATGTGAACATGGGTGTATAAGCCTCTCCCTCTCTCTCTCTTCCTGTCTCTCTCTCTCTCTCCCTTTGAGACAGGGTCTCACTGTGTAGTCCAGGCTGGTCTCAGCTTTCGGCGGCCCTCCGGCCTTGGCCTCCTGTGTGGTGGAGTTACAGGTCAGCACCTCCATGCCTGGCCTACTTTTACTTTTTCTTTTTTTTTTTTTTGCTACTAGGAATTGAACTCAGGACCTTGTGCTTGCCAGGCAGGCACTTATGCTGCGAGCTATATTCCCGGCGCCTGGCCTACTTTTAATTCTTGAAGAACTGCCATATTGGTAGTGCCATTTTATCCTTTTATCAGTAAAGCACCAGGGGTCCAATTTCCCTGCATCTTTGCCAACACTTACTACTTTGTTTTTTTCCTTCATCAAGGTATTATCATAGCCTTTTTATTGGATGTGAGATGGGCAAGTGGTCATCTGAAGTAGGTGAGTTTTACTCCTTGTGATTTGACAGGGTTTTTTTTTTTTCTTTTTGAGACAAGGTCTCACTATGCAGTTCAGGCTGGTCTTGAATTCACTTTGTATTCCAGGCTAGCCTTGAACTTGCAGTGATCCTACTGCCTCAGCCTCCGTGTGCTGGGATTACAGGCGTGCACCACCACACCTGGCTCTTGACAGGGTTTTGAAGAAGTCAGTTGTTTGAAATGTGATGTGAGTGGTAGATGGGACCCGATAAGTATCTTCAGACATTAGACAATCAGTTCCAATGGTAAAAGAAGATAAATAGGACATCTGATGCTTGTAATGAATTATGTTTTTTTCTTACAATGTTACAAGGATAATTTTTTAAAGAACTTTTTTTCTGGGGGGGACCAGGAATCGAACTCAGGACTTTGTGCTTGCCAAGCAAGATGCTGTGCCGCTGAGCTATATCCCCGGCGCTGAAAGTACTCTTAAGAGCTGTGGTATCCCAGATGCCTGTAAGATTGTTGAATTTAACATTTAGTCCTCTATGATATCTTTTTTTTTTTAAACCCATATGTAGGCAGTAGTTCTTTTCTTGGTGTGTGTGTGTGTGTGTGTGTGTGTGTGTGTGTGTGTGTGTGTGTCTTTTTGAGACAGGGTCTCACTATGCAGTTCTCGTTTGAGCTCACTTTGTAGCCCAGGCTAGTCTCGAACTCACAGTGATCCCTGGCTTCAGCCTGCTGAGTACTGGGATTACAGGAGCACGCCACCACGCCCAGCCTGTGGGCAGTAATTCTTAAAACAGTCAATTTAAAAGAACCAGAACTCTAGGTTGATACTGAACCTCCTTGCCTTGCCCTGGGTAGTGGTGTTGTTCGGTTAGCGTTAATAGTTAATTGGGTATGGATCACCTTATCAGATCATTAAGTCGGACAGAGCTCTTGGTTCACGTCATTACTGTGAGTCTTAGAGATCTGATATCAGCACCATAGTTCATGACCGTGTTGTCTTGGGTAGAATATTCATCTAATACTCGCCTCATAAAATAACATGGTAGAGTTTTATGGATATGGGGTATCACAGTAACTGAGGACCCTTTTTTTGAGACAGGGTCTAGATAGTAGTTCAGGCTGGCCTTGAGCTCACTTTGTAGCCCAGGCTGGCCTTGAACATGCAGCAAATCCTCCTGTCTCAGCCCCTATTGGTAAACTTTTCTTACCAGAGAATATACTATATTCTTCTTTCTCAGGTTGGGTTTAAAAGTTGACCTGGAGAGATCTTTTCTTAGAAAAAGGAAAGCAAGTTTTAAAATTGTTTTTAAAAATTATTGAACAAAGGAACACATTAGTAAAGGAAATTATAAAAAAAAGAAAATGTGTTTGCTGACTAAACCTGCTGTAGTCTCTTAAGAAAATTGACTGAGCTTTAGATTTTTTCTTTTGTTAGAAATACTGGAGAGAAGGGCTTAAGCTCAGAGCCCTGGTCTGTGGAGAGTCCCTGTAGTGGTGAAACTGTCCACGCAGCAAAATTCACATCTTGGAATATTTACTCACTTATTCTTTCCCCCCCCCCCCTTTTTGAGACAGGGTCTCGCTATGCAGGTCACACTGGCCTTAAGCTCACTTTGTAACTGAGGCTGGCCTTGAACTCACAAGAATCCTCCTGCCTCAGCCTCCAGAGTGCTGGGATTACAGGCATGCACCACCACATCCAGCTTTTTTGTTTTTTTTTTTTTCACTCTGAGTTAAAAGTTCACCTTGCTGCTCTTGAGATGGAATCCAGGGAGTGTAAGCAGTAAAACGCAGGGAACCAGGTTTACCGCCTTGGACAGACAGCTCCCAACCTCTGAGGCTGACATGCAGTGTAGGGGAGGGTGGCACATGTGGGTGTCTGTGTTGGGCTGGCGAGCGCAGGCTGCTGGGACCCTGGACCCTGCGTTGGGACAGTTGCTGTTCTGAGCTGATGGTTTTGTTCTCAGCTGACAGTCCTGTTCATGTTTCCACTGCTGCAGTTGTGAGCCTGGAGGTAGCATTGTCAGGGCCAGTGTCAGAGCAGTGTGGCAGTGGGAGCCCTCTGCAAGCCCAGCTAGTGATGTGCGCTTAGAGAGGCCACGAGCTTGGAACAGAGCGAGCTTGGAACAGAGCGGTGCTCTCTGCCCTCCGGCTCCCCCTGTGCCAGAGCATCGGCTCTGGGCTTTTCTAGTGACGCGTGGAATTTTATCCTGTCTGCTTGATGGAGGTGATGGGGCCTCGGAGGATTGCTTTCAGTGAGCAGACAAGAAGGCATCCGCCAGCCTCGATCCCCACATTTCTCAGGGACCTGTCATTCTCCTGTGAGCAGACAGGCATCTGTGTGTTTGTTGTTGGGGGCCTGGGAAGAGCTGACTCAGTGGGCTCCTTCACAGCCTGGCATCCACGAGGCGCTCAGAACAGCCGAGCTGCTCACAGGGATGCACAGACAGGCGGGCCAGGAGTGGCGACAAGTGGGACAGGCACCGCACTCCTGAATGCTCAGTTGCATCATCACCCTAAGTCCCGCATACCGGGCTGCTGCGTTCACCACGCATCTCTCAGGGGCACGCACACATCCCCTCGCTTTGCCTGCAGTCTGCAGGCCCCAGCCTGGCATCTTCATCCTTGGTCCCCACTTGTCCCCTACAGATCTTAGCTTAGAGCCTGGTGTGTGACAGGATACCCTACCCCGACACCACGTCCCAGTCTAGACACCATTAGCAGCCCAGAGCTCATTGCTCTGTCTCTGCAGGCAGACCAGGGTCCCGATCAGACCTGGAGGTGGACTCCTGGCTGCAGGACCTGGAGCCACATTCACCCTCTGTGCAATGGCAGCTGGGGTCAGCGGGTGCTTCCAGGCGGACACTTCTGAGTGGGTGTCTGGAGTGGCTGCACCTTCACTGGGGGGGAGAGGCCTGGCCTTGCAGGGGTGCACATGGCAGGGAGCGTGGTGCCGCCTTCCTGTCCTGCAGCGACTCCTGCCTCACCTGTAGTCCAAGCGGCGGGGAATCCACCCTCTGCTTTTCTAGTTCCCTCAAGTGCGAACGTGTCCCTCCACATCCTGCCTGCTCACTGGCTGGGAAGAACAGCAGCTTCCCTGTGCGCTGTGGGGCTTCCTGGCTTGTTCACGTTTTCTCGTCTGTTTGTACCTCACTGGCTGCAGAAATAGTCCTCTCAGATCGTCCAGGCAGGCACTGCTCTCTTCTTCAGAAGAAGAAATAAGGAAATAAAATACCAAAAGCCTTAAGATTCAACCCAGGGCCCTCACACTGAGTCTTTTCAGTATTTACCTTGAGACAGGACCTTCCTAAGTGGCCCAAGCGGGGGCTTTTCACTGAGCCTTTTAAGTTTTTATTTTGAGACAGGGCATTTCTAAGTGACCCAAGCAGGGCTTTTTTTTTTTTTTTTTGATACCAGGAGTTGAACTCATGACCTTAGCCTTGCCAGGCAGGCACTTAGGCTGCTGAGCTATATCTCCGGCCCAAGCAGGGCTTGAACTTGCCATCCTCCTGCCTCAGCCTCTCAGAGTAATAGAATGACAGGCATGTGCCACTGTGCCTTGCTGTTACTTCATATTTGCAAGTGGTATGGTCCTGCTGCTGTTTCCTGCTGTCTGGTCCGCCTCAGAAGATAGCTTTTCTCTCTCTCTTCCTCTCCTCTGATACGATTGTAGGAAGATACTCAGTATTCACAGTATTACAGTTGTTTTTTTTTTTTTTTTGTCTTTTCGAGACAGGGTCTTGCTTGCAGTTCAGGCTGGCCTAGAGCTCACGTTGTAGCCCAGGCTGGCCTTGAACTTGCAGTGCTTCTCCTGCCTCAGCCTCCTAAGTGCTGGGGTTATAGGCATGCACCATCAGACTTGGCCAGTATAATGGTTATGTTGGTGTGTGTCAGATGAAGTCACAGTGTATCGTAATTATTTTTCCTTGTAAAGTGTCTACGTGCAATTTGTTTGCTTGACTTTGAAGTATGCTAACTAACCTTCCATGGGCCTGACGGTACAGTGAGCCTCCACCGAGACACACCAGTGCTCTGCTTCTTTTCCTTCTGAGCCTCTGCTCTGGGCGCCCTCCGCCCTCTGCTCAGTCCGGGCTGTTTATGTGGCTGCTGTGTGCCCATTGTTGGGTGCCTCTCCACCACCGGCATCAGGGTCCCTTCACCTTCTCTGAGTTAGATTCCAGGCCCCTGCCTAGCCCTCTGCCCTCCTCTGGCTGAACGTGCCTTTCCTCCTCTCTGAGAGCCAGCAGAGAGAGCTCTCTTCTGAGATACTGTGTTTCTGTGGTCAGGTTGAGAATTCTCAGCTGGGAATTACCTGTCAGCACTGTAAAGATCCTGCTGGTGCGCTGCTGGTCAACAACCACGTCCTGTGGCTGTTGAGTACTTCAGTGTTTTTTTTTTTCTTGACTCTGTCCTGAAAATCTCAGCATTGTTTTTGTATGTCTTTTGAAATTTCGTGTGTGTGTGTCTTGTATTTCTTTGGTATTTTCAAACTGGAAACTTGCCAGTGTGAGGTTTTCTTAAACATTATTTGATACTTTCTTTCCTTTTTTTCTTGCATGTTCTTTTGGAGTTCTGCTAAATGGGTGCCAGGTGCCAAACCCCCTGGATTGTGCGCGCTTCTTCCTTTCTCATCCTTCCTCTCCTTCTCCCATGTCCTCTCGTCCCCTCACTCCTCCTCCTCTTCCTTCTCTCCCTTCCCTTCCTATGTGTGTCTATTCTATCGCTTTTTATTGTTCTCAAGAAATAATTTTCAGTTGTCTTCCACTTCTTCTGTTATATTTAAAAATTATTGTTTCTATCATTTTAACAACATGTTTAGCCAGATGTGGCACACACCTGTAATCCCAGCACTTGGGAGGCTGAGGCAGGAGGATCACTTTGAGTCCATGGCCAGCTGTTACTACATAGTGAGTTAAGGCCAGCCTGAACTACTTAGTGGGACCCTATCTCAAACAGAACAAAACAAAAGAACATGCTTAGAAGCTTTTTTTGGCAGCACCTTGTTCTTGTTTCGTGCAGTATTTTTTCTCTGAGGCTATAATTACAAATGTGATTTGAAGTTGAATCTAATATGCTTTGTTTACCCATTATTTTGTGTTTGTCGTCTGTGAGGGAACCTGGTGAATCTGGCTATTTCATGATCAGGAATGAAGCACTTAAAACAACTGGTTGAAAGATGGCCTTCCAAATCAATTTCAGATTTAAATGCCAAGTTGGGAAAAACTTTGTACCCTGCTTATAATGGTGGTTGGGTTTTTTATGTGCACTTGAATGTGTAGGTATGTCTTTTCTGTTGTTAAAATCATTTGATCTTAAACACTGTATTGCTCAGAGAAATGTACCAGAGAGAAGTGTGACTTTGCGCTGGTGTTATTCAGATGGGTAGGGTGGAAGCCTGTGGCTGGAAGTTCAGGTGCCCTTCTGTGGTGGTTGTCAGAGGGAGGAGAAGCAGCTGTTAAGGACAAGCATGCTGCACTTCTCATTGGCTCCAGGTGCAAACTTTTGTTTTGTGTTTGTTTGGGTTTTGGTGGCCCTGGAGATTAAACCCAGGGCCTTCACACTCAGCTATATGCGCAACACTTAGTCTTTTGAGACAGACTTGCTAAATCATGAAGTTGCCCAGGCTGAGCCTTAACTTGTGATCCTCCTGCCTCAGCCTCCCAGAGTCCTGGGATTATAGGTTTCCTCTACGAGGCCCACCATAAGTATTTATGTATTTGTGCATTCTGTACAAAAGTGGAGGAATTTGATTCCTGAAATTGGATGTTGAGTAGCTGTCTGTTTATGTTGCTAACAGTGTTGGTTATGGAGGAAATCTTAGGCTGTTTATCTGGAGAAATACCTTGGGGGGGGGTCTCACAGTAGGGCCCAGAGCTTAAGGGAAGTGGGCTTCTGAGCAGCATGAAGGGGCCCAGCTGTGTAGCCCCCGCTCCAGGCCTTCTCTGAGGTCTGTGCACTTTGTGTTTGGTGTGATACTCACTTAGCTGAATAGAGATGGCAGTGAGGCTTTGCCAGGAGATGAAGACCAGGGTAGGAGTTTAAAACAAAACCTGCAAGCCCAGTGCTGTGAGGTCTTGTAGTGCCATGTCCTCATTCAGACCCTGCTGGCCGAGTCTGTGTGTCCTCGCACAGCCTCACCTTTACTGGTGAGAAAGCTGAGGCAGGAAGCTCTGTGCTTTGTGCAGGGGCTCAGTGGGGATAGGTGTGATGCTGGGATACAGACCGGGCTCGAAAGATTGTGAGACCTGTGATTCTGCCCCACGCTGCGGCACTAGTTTGAAGACGCTGCCTTTTGGCAGGCTGGCTGGCACAGATGCTGTGTTCAAAATAGACCTGGGCACTCAGAAAACAGTTACCCACTGGAAACTTGCCAGTGTGAGGTTTTTTACAACATTATTTCATATTTTCTTTCCTTTTTAGAAAGAAACTTTTCCTTTCTAGAAAAAAGCCTTTGCTTAACATCGTTAAATTAAAACTTTTTTTTTTTTTTTTTTTGTCTTCTTGCTATGCAGTTCAGGCTAGCCTTGAGCTCACTTTTTAGCCCAGGCTGGTCTCAAACTTGCAGCGATCCTCCTGCCTCAGCCTCCCGAGTGCTGAGATTACAGGCATGCGCCCCCACGCCTGGCTTAAAAGTTTTTATTAAAAATGAATTTTGAGCTGGGCATGGTGGCTCACTTTTGTAATCTCAGCACTCAGGAAGCTGAGACAGGAGGATCTCCGGGAGTTGAAAACCAGCCTGAATTCACTGCATAGCAAGACTCTGTCTCACAAAAAACAAAAAAAAAAAAATTGCAAAATTTTAGTCCTTAAAAACCCAACCATTCAGTGTTTGTTTTCAGTTGAGAGAAGTCTGGTCTCTTTCCTCGTGGCCAGGAAGTGCGTGCGCCTGTGGGCACTGGCTCGGGTGAGCGATACTCCGTGCTGCGGGGGGGGGGGGGGGGGGGGGGGGGGGGGGGGGGGGGGGTTTGACTGCTGCCTTAATTTTCTGTTCCTGCTGTGGAGTGAGGAGTGACCGCGAGCTTACTGGGTGCGAGCAGCAGGGGCTGGCGGTCTCCTGGCCACCGCAGGCGACTCGTGGGGATGCGCATCCAGCCGGCTCTGCTTCCGCCGTTCGTCCTGCGCATGCTCGCTGCCCTTTGCTTGCGGCCTCCGGCCCCTCTCCTGACTCCCCAAATCCCCGGGGTCTGTAGAGTCCCTCGGGCTGAGCGCCGCCCTCGCTCTCCTGCCCTCCGCTGCAGCGCTCTGATGGCTGTGCGCTCGTTTCCAGTCCAAGAACTCCTTCGATGGCCTTGGGCCGGGCCTGGCCTTCCGGAATGGGCTCCATGTGGAGGCCCCTCAGCGGGTCAGAGTCTCGGTTAGGAATCGGGAGATAGGGTCTCCCGGAAACCGGAAACAGGGTAGAGCTCTGCCTCCCAGGGCACTTCCGTAACAGATCTCCTCCTCAGTGGAGCTCTTCAACTTTCCCTGTGCATGTGCCTGCAGTGTAATTGTTGAAACTTTTAGCTGTGTAGGTTAAAAGGACTGCCAAAAAAGTACGCAAAGATGGTTCTGTGCTGTTTTACCTTTGGTACTAGAGGCATTTTCTTTTATAGACGCCTGTATTTACAAATAAATTTAGAAAGACATTAACAATTTTTTTTTTGTTTTTGCTCTTTTGGGGTCCTGGGAATCGAACTGAGAACCTCATGCTTGCCAGGCAGGCGCTGTTCTGCCTTTTTCAGAAAGGGTCTAGCTGTATTATTCTGGAGGCTGGCCTTGAACTTGAGGCAGTCCTCTTGCCGCAGCCACTGGAGAATGACAGGTGTGCGACACCACATCTTACGAGGTCTGCTTTTTACTTTAAAACGTTTTACCATATTCCGTATTATTCTTCATGTTCCCTCTCCATCTCTGGTGCCTTGTGACACTTGGTCGACTTTCAATAAATGTTAGTCTGCAACTGTTACACTTGGAGTGCAGCCTGTGGTCATATAAATGCTCTATGAGGTGGGATGCAGCTTGTAAAAAATCATCTAAAGCAAAGGGCAGCTACCCAATAATGTGAGTAGTCTGGAGGTTATTTATTTTGTTCCAGGACTATTCCCTTTATTTTCTTTTTGTAGCTTTATTGATGTTTGACATACAGTAAACTATACGTATTTAAAATGTGTAATTTGATAGATTTTTGACAGGTTTTTGCGCCCATGAAACCATCACTGGTGTTAAATAGGGATCTCATCTATCAACCGTAAGGTTTTCTTGTGCCCATAACCCCTCCTCTATGCCTCCTTGCGCAGATTAAGCAAAAAGCACTGTACTGTGGGTGGACAGTTATGTCTGTCTCAGGAGATTCCCTCAATTCATAGGAACCTTTGTTCGTAATAACCCCAAACCAGAAATAATTCAAGGTCTGTCGGCAAGTGAATGAACAGACAGATTGAATTTGTCCTTCTGTCTGTCTGTCTGTCTATCTATCTATCTATCTATCTATTTGAGATAGGGTCTCGCTCTGCAGTTCAGGCTGGCCTTGAGCTCACTTTGTAGCCCAGGCTGGCCTAGAACAATGATCCTCCTGCCTCAGCCTCCCGAGTACTGGGATTATAGGTGTGCACCACTATACTCGACTTGAGTGTATTTAGTAATAAACAGAAATAAACTTTTACTTATTATTTAGTTTGAATTGAAGACTTGCCATACTTGAAACAGATTTACTCTGTTACACAGTAATTCACTGATGTTGGTATTGACTCTTAGTATATCCCCTAAAATGAAGGGAACTAATTAATAGTAACAAGTTTGTTAATGGTGAACCTTAAAAGGGTGTGTTGTATTTGGAGAATCAAGGGCTGGTTATTTCTCAAAGAAATTATAGTCAGAAATAGTACAGCGTGGTAAAAAGGAAGTGACGTCAGTGATGGTAGTGTGGGCTTATAGATTTTTTTTATACGCCTGGTGAGCCAGAATAGTGGAAGTAGAATTAGAAGACTTTCAGCACAGACCAAAACTCTCCCAGCTCTGGTTTGTGAGCAGTAAAGATGAGCTTTTGGGAAAAGGTTTCTGAGCTCCCGCCTCCTTCTGGCCTTGCTCAGCGGCTGCACCGTGGTGTTCCCCCCTCAGTCCATGGTTTCACCTCTTCTTGTGAGTTCACATTTTCACATTATTTCAGGCCATTTTTCAGTTAGGGACTGAGCCAGTCCCTCTTGCCCAGTTGTTTACCTGAGCTATTCAAATTACTACTGGAGGAGCCAATTTCTGTTTCTGTTAGATGCTGGGTACAAAGTCGCATACATCTGGAGTGGTCTGACCCAACCCTGTCTTGTCTTTTTTTTTTTTGGTACAGGGAATTGAACTCAGGACCTTGCACTTGCTAGGCAGGTGCTTGTGCTGAGCTATATCCCCAGCCCTCCAACCCTGTTCTTACTCCCTTTGTTTGATTGTACTGTGGTCTGTTTCTTACAGAATGCGTCTTTTTTAGGAACATATGGCTTTGTCACAAAAACATCAGTACTGTGTGCTGGGTCTGTGTTACCCTTCTTTTAAGAGACAAGGGAGGAACAGAGGATGAGTACCGTCTCTGAGGTCACACAGCCTATATACACTGTTGCTGCTGTGCCAGATGCCTTCTGTGTGAGATCAGTATAGCAGATTAAGTCTGGTTTTCTTGTGTAAACTAATGGTTTTATAGGGAATTGAAGAATGCATGACAGCGTTACATATGCAAATGAGAGTTGCAGTAAACAGGTAAGGACAGGGAACTTAACTAGCCTGTCTGTTTAGAAGCCTGGATCCTCATTAAACCTTGCTGTCATTGTTACAATACAGCCTTTGTAAAAGGTCATTTCACTCAGTCTGTTTATGCCTTTGCGTTTCCTGTTAGGCATATCACACCTGAAAAGTTCTACGTGGAAGCTTGTGATGATGGAGCGGATGACGTGCTCACCATCGACCGAGTCTCCACAGAGGTCACCCTTGCAGGTACTGCAGGGCCAGAGCTAGCCACCTGCAGAAGTCTTGTGTGTGGGTTACAGTTCCTCCTTAGGATAATTACTCCAAGCTCTGGGTGTAGATCAAGTGCCTCCTTCTTAGAATATTAATTTTTGCTGCATTTAATTTTTATGTTCTCTTTTTATGAAAAAGAGAAAAAAATCTTTTAAGATTTTAGGTAGCATTGTCTGTCTATATACTTTAATAACTTTAGAAAGTTTTTTTGGTTCTTGTATCTGTAGTCTAACAGGATTGGTTTAGATGGCTAAGCTTCTTTCCAGAAGTTGTGTTTGAGGTATTTACCAAAAAACAGTTTCAGCTTTAAGTGTAAGGAATTTTATCATCTGCTTTGGTTTTGTTTTGGAATTGTTTTTATGACTTGGCAGATAATTTAATAGATAAAAATAAATGAGACTTCACTAAAATTTTAGTCATTTAGACATTGTCTGTCCCGTTGTACTTTGGTTTTGCTTCTCTGGTATGTGAAAAACAATTTTTTTCAATTGTATATAGAACATTGAATTCTGAATAGATTATGTGAAATCATTTTGATGACAAATTAATGCTCATATGGTGATGTTACCACAGTTACAATTTTATGTCATTGGTTTGAAAATTCCAGTTTGCCACCAGAGTTCTAGATTTGCTTTTTTTAAATGTTTGAATCACCATGGAGCAGCCATTCGGTAAATATCCTCTGAATAGAGGAAGTGCTGTATAAAAATACTTTCAGTGATAAAGTGTGACTATAAAATTTCCGTCTCTTTGGTGATTTCATTATATTTATAGGTGCCATAGACATGGTTTTCCTTGGATGACGTGGAGTCAGAGCTGTCTCCGTGTGAGAAGTTGGTGTTTCCTATCTGTTGCTTGGTGGCTGCCCTCAGCATAACTGATTGGCTTTAACCACCCTTAGTGCCCAGCTCCTAAGGCTTAATTATACCACTAGTTTAATTACTGCTGCTTTTTGCCGTGGTGACAGAAACCTGTGTCTCCTAACAGCTGTAGTACGGGTGCATTTTCAGAGTTTTTGACTTTTCAGTGACGTTTTATTTGTAGGTAGAGATCAGTGACCCATCGCAGTGGACTGACAAGCTTGGTCATGAACACTTTGTGTGTAAAAGTGGCACTGCCGAGTGTCACCAGGAAGCCCCAGGTAAAATACTTGGACCCAGGGTCTGGTGACGAGGGGCTGTCTCTCAGATGCTTGCTCCGCAAGTTTCTTCTGACCATTGGGAACGCAGACCATGGCCCTGGAATGAAGGAGTTTTCTTTTTTTATGAAAAAATGAACGTGTAACCTAGGAATGGCCTAGGTTTTCTTGCTGCTGTACTATGAAGGATTTTTAAGAACAAACATGTAACCTAGGAGTGGTCTGGGTTTTCTTGTTGCTGTACTTGAGTTAACGTGGTTCCCGGCTGTGTCAGCAGTAGGTGAGAGTGCAGGTGGTCTCAGTGCCGGCAGCGTTTCCTCAGGGCTCTTCTTTGCGCCGGCCTCGTGGCGGTCCATCGTGTCCGAGTCTGGCTAAGCGCACTGGATTCTTAAAGAGAAACCCAAGGGAACTGTAGACGTTTTTCAGAATGACTTTATTTAGGGTACTGGAATTACGGTCATGGCTACATTGAGAAGCAGGCCTAGGGCTTACAGTAGTGATTCTGAAATGAATTTGAGGATCATAAAGAGCAGTGATTGAGAGAAAAGTTTTCCAGCAGCACAAGCTTGGGAAACCTCGGGGTTCATGTGGATGCGCTCTCTCGGGCAGGCCTCTCAGTCTTTATTTTCCTAGTAGGTGTTGTGACTCTGCCTGGGAGGACGAGAGGTCACTTGAGATGAAGCCAAATAAGCTTATTTGTAGCATCTCCCGCTTCCCCTTTGGGGCATTATTTTTTTGAAGTAGAGTTCTGCACAATGAGTTTTGTGAACTGTATTGGCTAAAAGCCTGAGAATCGTGAAGTAAACTTGGTAGGAGACAGTATTAAGGAGTGTGCAGGGACAGGTGCAGCATCAGCTGTGGCGCCTCCCTGCGTCTCCCTGCGTGCCTGTGCCTCCCTGCATGTGCCTGGAAGTGGCTTCTCCTTTCTCCCTGGGGCTTCGCCTCTATTCCCAGTCCTCGCTGCTGCGGAGAGACAGTCTTTGCATTCTGTTAGTTGGCTGGCAGGTGAAAATCTGGTCTCAGACCCTCACTTCGATTTATTTTCTAATGTTTTTAAAGAGATAAGTACTTAGTTGCTGGCAAGAGGGCGAATGAATTCTGTTGAACATTGGCATTAGAAGCAACCCGCAATGAACTTGAAGCAGGACACTGCTGACCCCGTGTTGTAGACAGGTGGAAGCTGTACACGCCGCCTCACCTCTTTAGTTTACGTTCTGCCGTATGGGAGTCTGACATTAATGCCGGACCGTTACTTCTTGTAGTGAAATCATGCATATCGATTAGTTGAAGTAACTTGAAATCAATCTAAATCTCATTTCTAATGGTGAACTTTTAAAATCTGATCTTTCTTCTTTAGTCAAGAAAGATGTCCCTCCTTCAGCCGTTACCAGACCAATATTTGGCATACTGGGCACAATCCATCTGGTGGCAGGTAAGGGCACAGACATAAGCTGGGAAGGTGGGCAAGGCAACAACGTCAGACTGCGAGATTAAAAACCACGTACTTCATGTCCTGCTTTAGGTAACAAATCTCTAGAGTGCATATATGTTACTATAGTTTCTAAAATTGAAACTCCCCAAATGATTAAACTTAACAGCATGAAATTCTATTTTAAAAGTTTCATGTTTGGTTGTATTTCAACTATAGAGTTGAAATTCCTAACTAGGTAGATTTTTTTTTTTAATGAATTCTAGCAGGATTTAAATAATTTTTTTTTGTCCATCCTGAACCTAGGCCTTTTGCCCTGAGCATCTGTACTTTCATTTTTTATTTAGAGACAAGATCTCAGTATGTCACCCAGATTGGGCTTGAACCTGCAATCCTGCTTCAGCCTCCCGAGTGCGGGGGTGACAGGTGTGCACCACCACACCTGGCTACGTAAAATTTGTAAGGCAGCGCTTACCTTTGTAAGATGGCAGCAGCCAGCACACAGAGCTGGACTAGCCCGGCTGCCCACGTTTACAGTGGCTCTCAGGATATTGGGGTGGTGGAGAGGCTGTTGCCCTGTGGTGGCTGGGTCTGCTGACCGTGAGGCTTCCCTTCAGGCCACCTGCTGGAAATGGGACCTGAGTGGGTATTTTCTGTCCACTTTCTACTAGCTAATACAACTACTCCTTTGGTTAGCAAACGTTTTGGTTTTATCTTTTTGAGAACAAAAACTAGTATGCTAGTCTTTGTATCATAAATTGTAAGGTTGCTTTAAAAAATGGGTCCGTTATCTGAAAATCATAGTGCTACTTTTTCTCATTTTTGCTTTTTTGATGCAGTTTTCTATCTTAGTGGTGGTTCTGGGGTTCAAACCCAGGCCCTGAGTGTGCTGAGCCCACGCTCCACCACTGCGTTGTGCCCTGATACCAGTTTTCATGTTTATGTATGTTTCACTGTGCTTGTTCCAGGTAATTACCTTATTGTCATTACCAAAAAGACGAGAATAGGCGAGTTTTTCAATCATGTAATCTGGAAAGCAACAGATTTTGATATTCTTTCTTATAAGAAGACAATGTTGCACTTAACTGATATTCAGGTAAGAACTGGACTCTGTTGTTAATTGCAAAAGCCAAAGATGCACCACTGGGCAGGGGGTGCAGGAAAGTATGGTGGATTTCTGTGGAGGCTCATCATTAGTAAGATCTTTTTTCCTATCTTTCTACCCAGGCATCAAATAGATTTTAAAAGTTGCCCATATATTGTATTGGTTTGGGCATTTTTCTAAATAATGAAATTCTTAAATTATGAAATTTTTTATGAAGAGAAAAGAACAAGATATATGTATACTCAACATCCAAATTTAACTTCATATTTCCTATAAACAAAATATTAGATATCTTGTAATGTTCTGCTTATTTCATTCTTCCCCTCAAGAGAATGTTCTTCACTTTCACCACATGTGAGGATGTGTGTGAACATGTGTGTGTGTGTGTGTGAGCATGTGTGTGTGTGAGTGTGAGCATGTGTGAGCATATGTGTGTGTGTGTGTGTGTGCAGAGTATGTTTTCAGGCAGTCCTCTCTCTGCCTGGTCCTTATGCATCAATTTCAATTATTTGGTTTAGTTCATACCAGTCTCACAACAACACAGTTTAAGTTTTATTTACCAAAGATTACTGACTGAAGAATTAACCTAGCAAAAATGAAAAGAAACCAAAAAAACCCACCTCTGGAAGTGAACTTGAGATCAGACATACATGGAACGTAGGAGTTGTGCCTCCGGGAGTGCCGCACTGTGGCTGTGGGAGACAGTCAGCATCTGAGCCGCATCGAGGAGGAAGTGGCTAGCAAGGAAGGGCAGGGGGGGATGAGGACAACACACGTGTGCACTCTTGGACAGCGACCGGTGGGCCGGCGCTGGATGGAGAGAGGAGGGCAAGCTCTGTTCAAATCTTTTTCTTAACCAAGAAATAAAATATTTTCAATTCTCATATTTCTAATGCTTTAAATTATAGTAGACCAAGAAAAAATGAGTTTTACCTTTTTTTCATTTCCCTGTGCAGTTGTAACTTAAGAGAGTTTTAATATTTTGACCAAAAAAATCACTTTTACAAGCCATGGACCAGCCCCAGCTTTTCTTTTTTTTTTTTTTTTTTCCGGGACTGGGGATCGAACTCAGGGCCCTAGTGCTCAGCGGCAAGCACTTAGCCCACTGAGCTGTACCTCCAGCCCTTTTTTTTTTTTTTTTTAGCCCCAGCTTTTCTGAAGAGCTGTTAAGATTGCTTGGGTGAGTGAGGCCAAGCTGACACAGACCCCGCCCCCTGCGCAGGGAGGCCCCCCTGCTGCCCGGGGTGCCATCTTCCCAGGGGTGAAGAAGGCTTGCATGGATGCCCCGCTCCTGTTCTAGTTTGGGGAACTTCACATTTTTAATCTCAACATTCTGTTTACAGACCTTGATGGAGAGTTACTGTCTTCCAGAGTATTTTATTTACAGTGTTTGCTTCCAAAACATTGCAAGCAGTATTTTTATGCCCAAGATTATAAAAATGTTTATTTCTGAGAAAATTTGTTTTTCTAAAACATGTACCTTATCTGTGATTAAAACAAAATTTAAAACAAAATTATGGCGGGGGCACCTTAATGAAAAGTATGCTTTTCATACTTTAAAGTTGTCTTTTCTCTTCGCTGTATGTGCACTGAGCAGCGTGTAGCTGTACGCTCCTTCTGCACGAGACGTGATACTGCAGAGAGCAGGGTGGCTATGCTCGCTGAGCACTGAGGAACACTGACTGGGCGCCTGTCAGTGCCCTGCTTCTGTCAGGACGTGCACTGGCATGAGCATTGCCCACTGCATGTGTTTTTTTGCCTTTTTACCTTTGGTGAAAATATTAGAAATCTCTAAACCCGAATTAAAAATTAGTATTATATAGGTTTGTAATATGTCAATCATTTGATAATCATGAAATATTAAACATTGACAGTAACTTTTAAAACATGAGTAAAAATCAATTTCAATCTTGTTATTCATTGGGAAAGCCAGTTAAAATTACTGTCCAAAAATAAAGGTAAATGCTACTTTTACTGAAAAATTTTTAAACCTCTTGTTTTATGTTTTTTTTTTTTTTAAGACAGGGTCTTGCTATGCAGTTGAGGCTGGCCTTGAACTCACTGTGTAGTCCAGGCTGGCCTCGAACTCATGGCAATCCTCTTGCCTCAGCCTCCCCGAGTGTTGGGATTGCAGGCCTGCGCCACCATGCCCCCCTCAGCCCCTCTCTGTTTTAAAGAAACATTCTGTTTTTCTCTCCAACCCAGACCAGTAAAGTTTCTTGCAAGTGGAGGTAGCGTTCATCTGTTGTTATTCTCTGTGTTACTGGGCCCCTCTTGTATTTATGTTAGGAAAGGATACTTAGCTAGCAGGACTGCTGGGACATGTCCAGCATGCAGCAGATTATAACCTGAAGTGGTGATGTTTTATTAAAATAATTTTCCCGCTCTGTAGAGTGAAAATTGTGACAGGTACCAGAAGGAAGAAAGCCCAACTAGCCAAGCTGCCTGAGAAGGCCTCGGCAGGGCTGCGGAGCAGGCTGTGCGTGGCTTGGGATCTATCCCTGGTTTGGGGACACAGCCAGCAGCCCCTTGGCTTGCTGTGGGTGTTAGTGGGGCTGCGCTTGCTTGTTTCTAGTTTCACTCTTCATGCTAGTAGAGTGCTTCCCACTGTGAGGGTGCTGATCCCCTGCTTTGTCTGCAGTTACAAGATAACAAAACGTTCCTAGCGATGCTGAACAATGTCCTGAGTGTGGACGGATTTTACTTCTCAACCACCTACGACTTGACCCATACTCTGCAGCGGCTGTCCAACACGAGTCCAGAGTTCCAGGAGATGAGTCTCTTGGAAAGGGTAAGCTTGGTCAGCAGTTCTTTCTGTTTGCTTCGAGTTTTACAGAGGAGTGTGCCTTTCCCAAACACAGGTTTGTATTAATTTTTGTTGCCCTTCCCCCTGCCGGGGCTGGGGCTTGAGGCTCACGTGTGCTGGCTGGAGGGCGCTGTGCCAAGTAGTGCCGCTGCCCAGAATTCTGGACCGTTTTACTCTTGGCTGTGTTAGGATCAGGATTGTGTGGGGGTTTGAGAAGATAAAGCACGTTTCTTGCCTTTCTGTTTGTTTGTATGTTTGTGGTGCTGCCCCATCCTTGTTAGTATCTGGACTTAGAGGCATGCACAGCCATGCTGGGACCGTGTTTTGATATATATTGGGATTCCAAATTGAGGGCCCTGGAGTCTGTATATGTACCCAGACAAAAGAGAGAACCACTGCTGTAGCTACTCAGCAATCAAGTCCAAATACACATCTAACTAATTAGAGGAAAATCTTTCAAATTGTGTTTTTGAATAATATCAGCGGGCTACCAAGTGCTAGGTTTGAGATGTAGAATCTTCAAACTAATATTGTATTCGCTTGTAATTTCTTAGCTCTCGTTGTCCTATATTGTTATGAACATAATGGGCTTATAAAAAACAGTTTTCCAGCAGTTGATTTCAGCAGAGATGATATTCATACTTTAATTGGAGAAGTAACAATTTGATGTAAGAACCTGTCTGTTTTGTTTTTGTTTTTGCTTTTGTGTGTGTATTTGTGCCAGGAATTGAACTCAAGATCTTGCACTGCCAGGCAGGCGCTATACTGCTGAGCTATATTCTTGGCCCCATGTTGTGCTAGTTTGTGTATGTGTATGTGGTGTGTGTGTTTGTATGTGTGCATGCACGCATGTGGGCATTTAACATAAGTTTTTAAAATTAGGTCTTGTATGCCCTCAACCAAAAGGGTGCTGAAGTTCAGGAACCTAGACAGTTGCTGTCTTGATTTTTTTTTATTAACAAGCTGTAGATTTGTTTAGGGAATAGAGTTTAAAGTTTTTCTGTCACCCATTATGACACAAGAGAACCCCCTGGTTAGCCCTGGGGAATGGCCGGGAATCCCAAAGGAGGAGTCTGCAGTTAGGTGTGGCCGGGTGGGGGATGGAGGGTGGGTTTTGGAGAGGGTGTAGTGCCTGGCGATTGGTTCCTGTGGGGAAGGAGAGCCCCAAGAGGACCCTGGTCCTGCCTGGGGTGAGGCCAAGAAAGCAGCAGGGTGAGGAGGGCTGCTTTCCTGAAGTGGGCTCCTGACTGCTGCTCCTGTTCCTGCTCCTGCTTGGCTCCTACCCAGCTGCCAGGAAGCCAGTGCAGGAGTTTCTCTCTGTAGAGGCCCAGGAGATCTTTGACCCTGCTTTCGCTCTTCTAGGCAGATCAGCGGTTCGTCTGGAATGGTCATCTTCTGAGAGAGCTGTCTGCACAGCCGGAGGTAAGGGAGACGAGCTAGTCTGCCCACTGTCACTATCCCAGTGTCAGTGGAGAGTGTCATGAGGCTCCCTGGCCAGCAGGGAGATTTGGGTGATGAATTCTCACTTCAGCTTATGCACTCTGACCAGGTCGTCCCCTCCTGCCCCGAGGTTGAAGAAGGCTGGTTATTTACTGTGATTTGGGATAGCTTTTTATCACTGAGACGGAGTACTGGAAATAGGCAACCTCCTGGGAGGAGGAATGTATTTGGGCTTCCAGTGTCACAGCTTGCAGCTGGCTCCCTGAATCTGGGCAGTGGTCCGACAGCCCACCGTGGTGGTGTAGAGCCGTGTGCCTTGCCGGGCCCTGGGCAGGTCCCAGGGCCGCCTTCAGGGCCCCGCCTGCAGCGATCCCCCTTTCTTCCTCTCAGTCTCACTCCTGGCAGCCAGCTGGGAACCCAAAGCAGGGAATGTTGTGCCTTGAATCTGGGGAATGGGATCTGTGTGCTGCCTTTCTTTTGGCCCGCAGGGGGGTAGTCGTAGAGCCTGGAACTCTGGGCCCACTGAACCACATTCCTAGGCTCCGGTTTTTAGAAAAAAAAATTCAGAGTCTCTCTCTGTTGCCCCAGCTGGCCTTGAACCTGTGACCTCTTGCCTCAGCCTCCCAAGTAGCTGGGATTACAGGCGTGCTCCATCGTCTCCAGCCTGTTGTTACTTGGTGTGAGTTTTTGGGATGTCACTGAGCTGTAATTAGCATGGAATACCTTTCTCATGAAGGAGTGGAGTATTGGAGGCAAAGGGTGAGGAGAGAGTTAACGTTCTGTATCTCCTGGTAGTTTTATTAGGGTTCCAAAGTCTGAATGCTCCAGCCCCAGTGATTAGAGTGCACGCTCAATGCAATGTGGGAAGGACCTGTTTAAAAAGAGAAGCTCCAAGGACGCACATTTCTTTGTTCTATTTGTGTATTCCTTCCCCAGGTATGAATGTACCTTACACAGTGCCGCTCTGTTTATTTGTTGGTTTTAATGTGTGTTTCCTCTAAATATGTGTCTTCGTTTCAGGTTCATCGGTTCGCTCTTCCAGTGTTACATGGCTGTATCCTTACCTGATGTTGTTCTTGGGTTCCAGGCGCTCTGTCTGAATCTCATAGAGCAGATGTAGAAAGTCACATGTGGCACAGGCAGAGTATTTCGGGGCTGGGAGAAATCATTGCTGATAAAAGCAGCAAACTTACTGCTGTAAAATCCTGGCATTCTGAATGTACGCAGCCATGTTGTTTTTTAAAGAGTGAACGTTCAAGCTAGATTATTACTAGTTTTAAGGCTGAAGTTCAAAGAAAGGGATATGTATGTTTCCTGTGTTTTGCCATTGTAAGAGTAATGTGTGTCTGACTGTTTAAATGAGACCTTTCCTCACTCATTAAAAGGGTTATGCTTGGGAACTAGGATGGTCAGCAGCTTGAGATGTACAGCTTGCTTGTCATTTGAAATAGTGATAGAAAAGTGAAACTAAAATACGAAGGGTGATGCTTGGGGAAAATCCAATCCTAGGACAAGTGCGAATGAGTGATGATTCCCTTCGTAGGCTTGTTTAAAAAACAGCCTCACCAGAGATGTGTAATTAAAGTAGGAAAGCAAAGTGAGTTGGCACCTGAAGAGCAGGGAAGTCAGAGCTGATGCGTGCCTGGAGTTAGGGCTGCCCTGTGGACGGATGGATGGACAGAGCCCCAGAAGCATGTGACATGGTAGCCCAATATGCGTGTTCATTGTGCTAATAGGACTTACTAAGTTACTGCCTTGCTCTACTTAAAAGCAGAAGAGTAGCGGAAGTATGGGTCTGCATAGCGAAGGGAGTCAGAGTGAGAGCATCTCTGGAGAAAGCCCTTGTTCCTGCTGTCCCTCCTGTGTCTGCAGCCCTCCTATCCCCGGAGGCTCTCGCAGGTTCTCCTAAGAATGAAGTGACAAATGTGGTCAGTGCTGGGAGGGTTTGGCCAACTGTTTCTGCTTTGTTTTCAAAATGAGACAGTGAAGGGACAAATAATAGCAACTGAGGTTGCAGAGCTACTTTTTCTACACATCTTCAGAAACAGCTTACCCAGTAAGCTTCGTGTGCAGTGCTTCACATGGGCTCATGTTTATTGTAGCTCGTTGGCTGGGAAAGTTGTTCCATGTTGCATGGCACATAGGTCAGCAAGGTCAGCCCCCAGGCAGGTGCGATCCTCGAGCCAAGCATGAATAGGAGCAGCTGCACCCAGGTTGCACAGAGCTCACCAGGCCCTAGGACGGACTGCACCTTTCCCTTCAGTGATTATGAGAAGCCAAGCAGGGTGGTGCACACTGGGAGGCTGAGGCAGGAAATCTCAAGTTCAAGCCCAGCCTAGGCAGCTTGGTTAGTGAAACCCTTTCTCAGAATTAAAAAATACAAAAGGATTGGGGGTATGGCTCAGTGCATGCAAAGGTCTAGGGTTCAATGCCCAGCTTTGCAAAAATACAGAAAAGAGGAGCTTTTGGGGGATTTGAGTAGAGAATCGGTGTAAGCCAGAATCATACTGGGTGGCGGAGGCTCAGGGAAGTGCAGGGTGGTGGACCCAAGACACTTGGAGGAGCTGCAGCTGTTCTGGCAGAGGCTGCTGGGCCGGGGCGGTGGGCAGAGTGTAGGTGACTTGGGATGATTGTGCCCACAGGCTGGAAGGAGTCTGAAAGAGATCTGTGTGACTCAGCAGTTGCTTGGTGAGGTTGAGGGGCCCAGAATGAGTGTGTGGGGGGGCCAGGTCGCGGGGTCGCTCTAGGAAGTAAGGGCAGTCCGGCAGAGGCCTTTGAGGCAGAGGCAGCCAGCCAGCCCAGCATGGTGGTGGCGGAAAGCAAGGGGAGTCAGGGGAGTCGGTGTTTCTAGAAAGCACAGGCGCTCAGGGGAGGCAGCTCTGTTCCTCCTCGCCTCTCCTTGGTTCCCGGTGAGAAGGGGGAGGTGGAAGGGGTGCGGCGGGCTGCCTGAGAGTGTGGGAGCCGAGCCCTGGGCATGGTGGGGCTGGCATGGTGGCCCCTCCAGTGCCCCTAGCAGGCAGGAGTGCAGGTGTAGGTGTTGCTGGCCGTTTTCTCTGCTTGGAGCCTGGAGAGGGCTTTTGCTTCCGCAGTGGACCAGGAAGCAGTGTCACAGGCTGTGGTGGGGTGACAGGAGTGTTGGAGCTTGACACTTTGTGAAACGTAGATCCTGGAGAAGGAACGTATAATCCCAGGTCTCTGGGAGCTGATGCAGGAGCATAGTGGCTTACCAAGACCCTATTTGAAAATGAAAAAGGGTCAGGGATGTAGCTGAGTGCAGAGCCCCGGCCCTTAGTCCCCGGTCCCACACAAATGCAGAAGTTTCTCCACTGTGACAGGCGTTAGTGTTCTTGTTCTCCTCCTGTTCTTCTGCGCCCCCTGGAGCCTCCTGGCTGTGTGTGCTTGGCCTCTGGCCAGAGGAAGACGATGACCCGTGCACTAGCGCATCATTTCCTGCCAGACTCAGCCCTCAGAAGCAGGCCCCTGTCTTACTCATTTCTGTGACTGGCTCAAAATAGATAACTTTGCTGAGTCCCTAAGTAAATACTGCCTTGGAATCCCTTCTGGTGCTGTCAAGAAGAGCCATTGGTGAGCAGATGGTGCCAGCAAAGGGAGGAGTGAGTCACCAGGCACTCGTGGGCTATGTCACATACCTTGGCGCCACCGTTTGGAAATTATCTGGCATTTTCTTGTGAATTGCTATCACTTCTGTGCACTCTCAGTACCTTCCCACCCGTGGGTGTTCACAGGAGCATCCGCAGCCACGCGTTGGCAAAACAAAACAAGTCCCATCCACAGGGAACTGGGCATTGTCCTGCGGCCCTTGCTCCTTGAGGGCCATGTCCCGAGTTGGAGGAGAGCACTCCAGCCCTGGAAGGCTGCGTCTCAGAGCTTCAGGGAGGAGGAGCAGCACTTGGAGTTTGGGGCTGCCTCAGAACCCCAGTCACAGCCGCAAATGCCAATGCTGAAGAGTGGACCCCTCTGCAAGCCTGAGGAGGCAGCAGGCTGGAGCGGGGAGTGTGCGGTTTGGGCGTGGGTGTTGTTTTGGAGGTGCTTGGTAGGTTTGTAGATACATGCTTTAGTATGCTTTATATTGGATGAATAAAATTATTGTATTAAGGAAAAACGTTGCATACAGAAAGTAACCATAAAGCAAACCCAAACAAACAAGGAAGGGAAAGAGGAGGGCCCTGGAGACAGTGACGCACACCTGTCTTCTCCCATGCCCCACCAGCCTGGCCAGAACTCAGGAGAAAGCAGGCGATGCCAGTATTGGCAGAAGGCAGAAGCCAGAGGAGCTGGTTGAAGTCGGAAGGTGGTGCCGATCTCTGACCCGCAATGCTGCTGCTAGAGCCAGTTTTACCTGTCCGTACCAACCTGTTTCTGCCCTAGAACTCAGGACAGCCTGCCTGTCCACGGGCGGGGAATGGACACGCTTGAGTACAGGCAGAGGATGCTGTGCGGCCACAGCAGCAGAGGAGCCTCAGGAACACACTGAGCAAAGGGTAAAGCCTGAGTCCTTTCCCGTGAAGACCGCGTAAGCTGTGCAGACCAAGGAGGAGTCCGGTCAGGTGCAAAGCTAGAAGCACAGCCGAGGGGAGAGAGCAGGAGGCCAGGTGTGGGTTCAGGTCTTCTCCGACTCCAGCAGTCTACCTCCCTCTGTCACTAATTAGAGTTTCCTCTGTTTATGTGTCTCATCCTGAGTAGGACTTTAGTGACATGGTTAATGATTTTCAGAAGTGGATCAAGGAAGGCGACCATATTACTGAAGTAGAAGCACTGTCCTGAGGTGCTGAAGTGCCCTGTCCTCCTGGCTTTGTAGGGGTCCTGACTTGACAGAGCTTCACGATGAGAAGGTGTCAGTGCTGCAGGCTTACCAAGTATTCGTGGAGAGCGGAAGATTTACATATTCCCTCTCCATTGTCTCTTAAAGGAGATTCATTCTCATTAGGATAAAAAATTCAGATTAAATGTGGAAATAGCACATGCTGTATTTTTCTTAATGTGACTCAGTTATTAACATGCACTCATGTTCTATCAATGGAAAATACTTCGATTGGATTCTCATCTCCAGGAGGAGCTGTTTCCGAGCCGGGGTGCGCTATTATGTGAGAGGTGAGACCGCTTCTGAGTGTGGCTCATTACCAGCTCAGATATCCTGCTAATTAATGTTTGTCCTGCAGCAAACCTTTTGGTTTGCTGGCTGTAACCTTTTGTATTCATTATTATTTTATAGACCCATTAAATACTGCTGTCCTCCCCACTCCAACAGTTAGGCAGGTCTCCTGTGTCTCACCTGACTTGTGCAGTTAGTTATGTGGGCCGTGGGACTGGGACCCAGGAAGCTGCTGCTTAACTGCTCCAAGGTTTGCTGGGGGTCCAAAAGTACTCGGGAGCTTTCAGATAGAAAGGATGTTAAGAAATATGTGGGAATTAGAGCTCCCATCGATTTCCCTCTGCTCGGTTGGTAATTGGGGTCAACAGCTAGCTTGGAAGTTACTTTGGGTTAGCAAGCCCTCCTTTATAAACTAGATCATGTGAACAGAGTCCTGCAGGGAGGCTTCAGGTGCTAGAAAGGGCCCACCAGCCTCACGTCTCTAAACACGAGCTCGGTGCTTTTCGTAGGAGGTTCTTTGGGCCTGTGCTTAGAGTGTGGGTGTTCTCAGACCACAGACAGTGTACTTACTTTCATAATTAAAATTAAGCATCTTTAGACACCATTTATGTTATCATAACAATACTATTAACATAATGAGCTACAAGTGCATTTAATGTTATTATGGAGTGATTTTTTTAACTCAAAATTAGTATTTTTCAAAGTAGGATTATGAACATGTTTGGGAAGATTTTTTCCTTTTTCTTTTTTTTTTGAGACAAGTTCTTGCTATGTAGTTCAGGTTGGTCTTGAACTTAACTGTGTTCTTAAAGCAATCCTCCTGCTTCAGCCTCCTGAGTGCCATGACTATAGGCATGTGCAATTACACCCAGCTGAAGATTTTTTCTTTAAGATATTAAGTTTGAGAAGCCCTGTTGTAGGGGAGGTTTATGTATATAAAATACAGCAGCCAGCTTCACCTGTTTACTGACAAGTCTCTCATGCTTCTGTAAGCTTGTTTAAATGAGTAGGCTTGTGTTTCTGGTTGTGTATTGTGCACTTGTTTGAATTTTCATTTTGTGAATAGGGTACTTTTCCATTCATCTGAACTGAATTACCCTGAGTTAGTGAATTCCTGGTGTTTCTTATGTAGGGAAGGAATATAATTGACTCAATGTTTTTTTCCATTTAGGAATTGATTCCGAAGGCCACGCAGCCAACTTCGTAGAGACCGAGCAGATTGTGCACTACGGTGGAAGCAGGGCCTCCTTTGTGCAGGCGAGTTCCTCAAGGGCGGTGCTGTCTGCCGGACCCTCAAGTTCAGCTTGCTGGAGTTTTCCTCTCCTCCCTTCCCTTCTTTTGTTAAGGAATATCTTTGTCTACTCCAAAAAGGGTATCTGATTAGTCTGGCCCTGCAGGCATTTCCTGCCCTTAAGCAGAATCCCTAAAGCAAGGGTAGGGCCTGAGGTGTGAAGGCTGTGGAATTCCAGGCTCTCCCTGCCTGCTGAGTTGGGGCAGTGCAGCAGCAACCTCGTTTGTGTCCCCTCCCCCCCACACACTAGGCCACTTCTGCTCTCATGTTCGTGACTGCAGCATTCATGTGCTCATAAGGGTGTTCCTTTGAAAATGAGTGGTTTCCTGATTTTTCATGCTACATTACAAAAGAGATGCAGTGGTACCTGGATTTATGAACTTTATTTTACGATTTTGGGGAAGATGACTGCATTTGTGCTTGTGTGGAGAAGATAGACACTGTGGTTGTATTTGTCACCTGATGCAGAGTTGAGGAACAGAAGCAAAATTTTGCTGAACGTGTCTGTTTGCAAACTGAATTGTTTGTAAACAGAAATGTTCATGAACCAAGGTATTTCTGTAACTTGTTAATTTTTATTTGTGGTAAATTCATTTATTTTAGAATTCAGGGGGAATACAGAACAGAACTGTCTATTACACAGATACTATCTTTTTAACACTAAGGAGAAAAAGTCCTGTCTGAGCCTATTCCCATAAAACATAAACCTTAAAAATAGGCGCATATATACTCTTGCACAGAGTGTAGTTTGTATGATTTTTTCCATTTTAGCTATTGGTTATCTATTCTGCTGACAGTAAGTTGAAAAAAAAACAAAATTTGTATTTCCTTTTTTTTAGACTCGAGGATCAATCCCTGTTTTCTGGTCTCAAAGACCAAACCTCAAGTACAAACCACAGCCACAGATCAGCAAGGCAGCGAATCACGTGTGTATCTTCCCTGCTGTTTTCACTGGCTAACAGTAGAAACCTGGCGGCATGGTAATTTGTGTACAGGACATGCATTTGTTCCCCATTCGCCAGAATTCAGCATCTCTGAGGCCCTTCTGGGTTCCAGTACACAGGGAGCCATTAAACTCAAATTCTGCATAGTGGCACTTTACAAACGCAGAGAGAAGGCTGATTGTGGGGCATGGCAAGTGCAAGTTTGAGAGGCCTTGGAACGGTCTGGAACATTCACACAGTCTGTAGTACTTCATATATTCTATGGAGGTTGCACTCAAAATTAACATGATAGTATTGCAACTCAGTAAAATGGCTTCTAATTACGATAATTACGATTTACTGTATGGCATTTAGACTGTCTGTAAAAGACATCATCCCTCTCCTAACACCACTCCTTTAAATATAGAAATAGGACATTTGAGGGGGAACTTTAAAACATATTGTAAATATTCCTGCAGTATCAAATAAGTAATGTACTTTTCCCCCCAGATGGATGGCTTCCAAAGGCATTTTGATTCACAAGTAATTATTTATGGAAAACAAGTCATCATTAATCTGGTATGTTTCTTGCATGTTTCTTGGGGGGGACACTAAAACAAGACTCTTTTAAGGTCACAGAAAATTTACTGTTTTAAGCATTTTAAAATTTATAGCTCGGGGCTGGAGGTATAGCTCAGTGGGGTAAGTGTTTGCCGCTAAGCACTAAGGCCCTGAGTTCGATCCCCGGTCCCGGAAAAAGAAAAAAAAAATTTATAGCTCAGTGGCATTAAGTATTTCCTAATGTACCTGTCATCGCCACTTCCCACTGTGGCCGGAACTGTGCTTTTAACGATGATCTTTAGACACAGGGACAGTTTCTGCACATTTATTTTCCTTTGAATATACCGTATTTTCTTTTGAATATACCGTATTTTCCTGCCTCTTTGTGTGCCTGTGAGTTTTTTAAATGGCATATTTAATTATTGTTAATTCTGAAAGTTAGTCTCCCTCGGGGGGGGGGGGTGATGTGTTGTGTTGTGCTATTTTGTTCTGTTCTTTTTGCTTTGTTTTGTTCTTGATTGTTGAAGACGTTAATAATCTATTGGTTGGGAGACTTTTCCAAACAAGTTTTGCAGAGACTGTTTGTTGTCCTGCGTATTCATTGAAAACCTACTTCCCCTTGCTGTGTTCAGCTAGTGTTCTTGACAGATGCATTGAATTCTAGGAATTAAAACACTAGCAAAGCATGGATGAGAGCACAGTCCTTTTCCCGCTCTTTGCGGGCAGCCTCTGCTGGCCCCGTCCTTCTCCAGTTAGCTGGGTTCACCGCAAGCCTGAGGAACAGTGTGCGGGGAAGGCTCAGAGTTTTCTTAGGATTTTCTGTGTATTCATCTTACCTGGGTGTGTGGTCAGAACTCCTTCCTGGGCCCAGGGATAGCTCAGTGGCACAGCACCTGCCTGGCAAGTGTGAGTCCTGAGTTCGATTCCTGGTACAGGAAAAAACCCCTCTTTGCTGTACAAGCTGCTTTTGAATGTTCCTGTTTCCCAAAGAGCAATATCTAGCGTCCTTTCCAGGTTTGGGGGGGCCTGTATATCTCCACCCAGATCTCTTGCCCCCAGAGTCTGGTGGTTTGTAGTGCTCTTGTAGCTTTTATGTGCAGTGTCCTGTATTTTTCCCTCCTTTGTTCAGTTACCCAAGACAGAGATGAGTGAGTTAGTCCTTCAGGTTAGTGGAGAGGTGCACAGATATTTTTAACAAGGCCTCGTCTGCTTCCCCTGGTTTTGTGAAAGGAGCCAAGGTAAGATTTCTGCTAAGTTTGGCAGCTTCTAGGGGAAGAGCCTTAGGGAAGATGTCCGAGAGCTTTCCTGCAATTTGGAAGGTGGCCTTTTCTTGATTGGCTATCTAGTTGGTTGCTGTAGACCTTTGATTCTTTCCATAGCTCCTGCAAAGCTGGTTCACTTGGCTTTGGTGGGTGTTCTGTTTTGATTGAGATGGTGTCTTTGTATTTTGCCTGGGCTGGTCTTGACCTGCACCATGCTCCTGCCTAGGCAGCTGTGGCTACGGTGTGCGCTGCGGCCCTTGCCCCTTCACCATAATGAACACTGGACATATCTTCGCTCTTTGGGTGGCATCACACACTCTGTTGAAATAAACTCAGAGCCGTGTTTGGAATGTTTTACAGGTGAACCAGAAGGGCTCAGAGAAGCCGCTTGAACAGGCATTTGCAACCATGGTGTCTTCTCTGGGCAACGGGATGATCAGGTACCTGCTAGGCGTATGTCGCACTTATTTTCAGGCCCGATATGTGCGCACGCACATGCATGGATGTGGAGTGCTCACCACAGTCCTGGGCTTGTAGTGTTCGCAATGCTAGACCAGAGCACGATGTTGTTTTTTGTTGGTTTGAAATTACCTCTGATGGAATTCATGTTGCAGAGTAGCTTCTACACGGGTAAGCTTTAATTCACGTTTACTGCCTGGGGAAAATCCCCTCTTCCAGGCTTTCTGTGCATGTGGGGCATTAGGCCTTCCTTACGAGGTTCCACCTTTTTCAGTGTCTGTACCTTGCACAAATGTGCGACAGAGGTAATTATCACTTGTCGGTCTATAATGAGCTTTGGGCAGTTACGTAATACGCGAGAGGTGTGGGTCTAGACATCAGTGGTACCTAGTATGAAGATGCTGTACCGAGATGAAAACACTGTTCTTCAGAGGGGAACAAATATTTCCCCAAGACCTGAACGTCTAGGGGCAGCACGTGCAGAGAGGCTGACATGGTGAACACAGCAGGTGCCCATCCACTCCATGCCTGCCCGTTTCCTGCTCCAGAGTGGAGCCTCAGCGGGAGTCTGAGCAGGAGCAATGGAGGGAGAGTGCACACTCGTCTGCCCAGAGAGAGCCCAGACGGAGTACCGCCCTCGTGCAACTCCTGTGGCTCCAGCAGAAGCAGGGATGCCAACAGGGTGTGGGCTTCCAGGGTGCAGACAGCCCGCCGTTGCTCAGGCCACAGGGACTGTGGTGTTTTAAGTGTGTGGCGTACTCCCAAGTGTGTGTGATTTCAGTGGGAGGTCACCTCATGAAGGTATTGATAGAAAAATAATGATCTTGGGCTGGGGATATAATAGCTCAGTGGCATAGCGCCTGCCTGGCAAAGCCGGAGATCCTAAGTTCAAGTCCCAGTACCAAAAAGAAAAAAAAAATAAACGGTCTGTTGTTAATTTCTGAATGTGTTTTCTTTCGGTAGATATATTGCCTTTGACTTCCATAAAGAATGTAGACATATGAGATGGGATCGGCTAAGCATATTAGTGGACCAGGTAGCGGAAACGCAAGATGAATTAGGGTAAGCTGTGCTGTCCTCTTACAGAGGGAAGTGGGTGTGTGTCTATCGGTCATATTTATTGTGCATTATCTAGCAGATTTACAAAAGATAGTTCACTGGACTGTCATTACTTGTGTTTAATTTTTCTTTATTTTTTTTTGTCTTTTTGAGACAAGGTCTAACTATGCAGCTCAGGCTGGCCTTGAGCTCACTTTTTAGCCCAACCTGGTCTCAAACTTGCAATGATCCTTCTACCTCAGCCTCCCCAGTGCTAGGATTACAGGCGTGCACCACCACACCCAGCTATATTATTTAAATTTTCTATTGGAAAGATGAGAATTGGTGATTTAAAAACACTTCTAAATTCTTATGTGACAGAATGTCAAGTACATTCGAATTATAAGTTATCTTTTGTGTGTTTACAAATTCTCACATACCAGTAATTGAAATTGATTTAGAACTAGTTTTTAGTTAGACGTTTTCACTGAACTTTCGGTCCTGGGTATTTGTCATTGGCCTTTGTAGTCTGTAATGATGGTGGCTTTTCTGTATTCCATTTGGTCATAACATCATTTTAACTGAATGCTTCCCTTCACTTTGAGTGTCTGTCTGCTTCATTTCTGTTTCTCTTTCTACTGTGAAAAACTGGGCTATAGTAAATCACTCTGGGTACAAGTATATACATTATTTTACATCTGTTACCCATCCCCAACGTAAGGGGAGCAACTCAGAGGGGGGCAGATGGTGCTAAAGGTGTGTACATCTTTGTGGGGCTTTCTGTATGTTTTGTGGTTTTATCTGTCATTTTGGTTCACAGGTTTACTATATTATAAGCGTATGTTAGCTTTACTAAGTGTGAACAATCTGTACATTGTTCTGTCATTTTAGTCTGCCTGTGTGATAGTTCTAAACCTGGCAACTCCAATAACAATTTCAGTTACATAGTCATAGTAAAGCCTCTCTGGCAGACATTTGCTCAGTAAAGTAACCAACTAAAGTTAGCACATTCACTGCGGGGCTGGAATTCCTGTGTCTCACTGGCAGACCGCTTGAACCACCCGTGGTACATGCATGACTGTCCTATCACATGGCTTTTTATCACTGCAAGTGATTAGAGCCACTTGTGTACCAGTGGTACATGCCGCCCAGTGAGACAGTCACGCGCATAGCACCGCTGGTTCTGGCCACTCAGAATGTGTCACACCTAGTTTTTCGAGAGGTTTCACCAGGAGCAGAGGGTAAAGGGAGACAGACTTACTCTTATTGAGGTATTGGAGAAAACCATGGCTGGGTCCAGCACATCCTTAGCCAGCTGTCTTCATGGGTTCGCCGTTAAGTGTGGTCCTACAAGAACGTTAGGAAGAAGACTGGCCTCAGAGTCTGTGTCCAGTGCTGTGCACTGTGCCCTGGGACGGTGAAGCTCTGGCCTTGGCCTTTGTAAGATCTCTCCAGACATTTTGTTCCTGGGCTTTGGGAGTGGAGAGACTCTTCTAGCTTCTGTCCTGATGCATCTTGGTGTAACCTGAGTTCATCTCACATTCGGCCTGTGGCCCCAGGACCTGTTGGTTCTAAACTCTGTGTGCAATGAAGATATGACCTACCCAACGATTTATTGTCCAGCTCAGTGATTTTACAAGATACGAAGTGTTTATGTCGTAGGCCTTGTGGGGTGCACTTACTCCTGCGGGCATGTGTCTGCATGCCAGCTCTAAACCCACCTTGCAAATTCTGCATAACTGCGAGTAGATTTTTTGTTTTAATCTAAATTCCTCCTGGGTTCTTGTTCTCAAGAGCATAATTTCTGTTTAGCCCTCGACAGGTGTACTGTGTGTCCTCCGTCCTTTAGGGGGTCTGGGCAGCTGCTTGGGTATGTTGATGCTGTCTGTTCTCACTCTGCCTGCTATGTGCTGCTTAATATTTCCTGGTGTGTACTGTGTGGTCGCATTCATGCCTTTGAGCCACCTGAGGGAGTGTAGTTGCATCCATTTTTAGTTGCACAGTAGGAGGTTGTGCGTAGTACCAGAGTCTGTTTAAAAAGAATAGGAGCCTGTGTTAGTACATGCCTCTCAGCTAATCCAGGAGCTGGGGCAGGAGGACCAGAAGTTCAAAGCCAGCCTGTGCAACTTAGCAAGACCCTATCTCAAAAGTTTTTAAAGGGCTGGTGATGTAGCTTAGTTATTGAAGGCCCTGGATTCAGTCCCCTAGATACGTACGGTGTCTAGTCCCTGCTTCAGAGATTCTGACTTAGTTGATCTCAAGATGAAGAATTTTCATTTTTAAAAAGCTACCCTGAGGATTCTGATACAGACTGAACAGGGGCCAGAAAACCCCAGTAAGTACAGGCACAGCAGCAGTAGTTATGTCCAGGGAAACCTCTTCTGCTGTCCATAGCAACCTTCACAATTCTCACACCTTTCTGCTTTTACTCTCAGAGATGTGATGGGCTGTGATATCACAGCTGCTCTTTGAGTAGGGGCTGTGTTGCCTCAGTCAAACTTCTTATTATTCCTGCTCCATTTTAACTGGTGGCCTCAGTAGTGTCCCTGAGGTGAGGTTGCACTCTGAGAGGTGGTCACTAGTAGGTCTGGCTAACCTGTTTTGGTATGAGAGTGTTTATACAAATGTGTTTTAGTTATTTTCTAGTAGACTCCGCTGGCAAGGTGGTGGCAAACCAGGAAGGTGTGTTCCGTAGCAACTGCATGGATTGTCTCGACAGAACCAATGTGGTCCAGAGCTTGTTAGCGCGACGTTCACTGCAGGCCCAGCTTCAGGTGTGAATTCTTTTTCTTTTCTTTTTTGTAATCATTAAATTTATATATACACATACTGATCACATTCATCAGAGGCAATTTGTACCTGAACATGATATATCTTGGCACCTCCTTTTTTTTCCTCCCCATTCTTCTCCCTTTCCTTCAAAAGCAGTGTGGCAAAAAATGACCTTGATCTTCCAAAATCAATAGAAAAACTCATTCACCCTGCCCCCGCCCCACCTAACCCTTTTTTTACTTTTGTGTGTGGCCATCATTTTGTGCAGATCGTCAGAATGTGGATGCATGACTTCTTTGTTTTTTGCCTTTTGAGACAGAGTTTTGTTGTGCAGTTCAGGCTGGCCGTGAGCTCACTTTGTAGCCCAGGCTGGCCTTGAACTCACAACTATCCTCCTGCCTTAGCCTCCCAAGTGCTGGGATTACAGATGTGTACCACCATACCTGGCTGGAAGCACAATTTTAATTTTGCCATTTCTTTTAATATTTATGTAATCATAATTTTTAATGGTTGTATCATACTGCAATTTACTCAGCCAGTTAAGTTGCTATGTTTTTGGCTTTTAAATAATACTATAGATTAGTATTATATTAGTATCAAATAATATATCTGTTTTTATTATTAACTTGAATTATTTTCTTTGATTTAATTCTAGAATTGGAACTACTGTATTAAAGAGAATATATTACTTTCCAGGAGGGTTGTACACATTTGCACTGATGTCAGCAATGAATAAGTAAATCTGTTTCATTGAACGCTTGCCAGTAGTAGATATTTTTACTTAAAATAATTTTTTCTATTTTAATAGTACAAAGTTATACTTCAAGTTTGTTTGCATTTGCATTTTATTACTGGCAGAGGATACTAACCTCCAGGTAAAACATTTCTGATATAACTTCATTCTACCATCAAGATTGATTTGCTAATGAGAGAAAAGATACAGATATCTTCTGGTTTTATTTGCAATTACAAATATGTTATAACCCAGATTTCTAAATCACATTGGTGCCAGGCATGGTGGCGCATGCCTGTAATCCCAGCGCTTAAGAGGCTGAGGCAGGAGGATCATTGTGAGTTTGAGACCAGCGTGGGCTAAAGTGAGCTCAAGGCCAACCTGAACTGCATAGCAAGACCCTGTCTCAAAGAGACCAAAAAGAAATCACATTGGCATTTGTTGTGAGGGGCGAAAAGGACATCTCAGATGGTTTGCTACCTAGATAATTAGCGCTCACCTTTACTTCTGACAGTTGTACGGTGCAGGAAAGAAATTGTAGAAGTGAAATATCGTCTTTGGGATGAATTATTGAATCTTAAAGTAACAACTGCTGCAGAGTGACTTTTTGTGGGTGTGGTCTCTAGTTTGATCTTGCTGTCCTCCTCAGCCTGTCTAAGAGCTGTGAGGTATATTTGTAGTAGAAACAGTGTGAAGAGTGGTTTGGCTCTGCCGGAGGCTGACCGACTGGAGCCTCTCTGTGTAGCGTCTGCAATGACTGTTCACTCTTTTTCCATGCTAAATGCAGTTTTATGAACCCTGATGCGCTTCCAGAACCCTCTGGACTTTGGGCCACATCCTCTTGAGCAGCATTGCTGGCGAGTGTGTGGACTCTGGTTTCATTTTTCCACCTCGAGAAGGCAGCTTTTATCTAGTTAAAAGCCAGTAGGACGGCTCCTGTGTTGTGCCTGGGGGTGGAGCCGCCCATTCTGAGGAAGGCAGGGAGCAAGGAGGGCGGTTCTGAGAGAGTTGAGGGGCTGAGACGAGGGGCAGGGCCAGGTTTCCAGCTGTGTGGCTAGTAGGCCCCAAAGGTCCCTGGGTGACCCGGGAGTGAGGACACCTAGGGATGGGGAGCCTGAGGAAGGCCGCAGAGGTTAGGGTGGGAGGAAGGAGGAGGTAGCCACTCACATTCCACAGCAGCCGCGCTCTCTGCTCCCTTTCCCCGGCCTGTGGTGGTCCCTGCGGTGCTGCAGCTCCAGGTGTGAGGCCCAGGCCCCTCTGGAAAGGCTTTCTGTCTGTCTGCCCTGGGTGGAAGACGGCCCTGTGGCCAGCAGCCAGGAAAGGTGTGACAGGATGTGGGGACTGTTGGCTTTTTCTTGCTAAGTTCTGTTTGCTAAAGCCTATTACACATAAGTGTGGATGTGGTTCTCATTCTAGAGACTAGGAGTTTTGCATGTGGGACAGAAGCTTGAAGAACAAGATGAATTTGAGAAGATTTACAAAAATGGTAAGTGACTTCTTCAATAAAAGCAGAGTTGCTCAATTTTTGAAATAAATTAATATTTTAAATTTAGAACTGTGGGTACCATTTCATTTATGATCAGTTCTTCTCCACTTTTTTATAGCTTGGGCTGACAATGCAAATGCTTGTGCCAAACAGTACGCAGGAACGGGTGCCTTGAAGACCGACTTTACCAGGCAAGTTGCCCTGTGACTTGTGTTCACCCCAGGGCCGTCAGCCTTGTGCTGGGCAGAGTCCCCGTCCTGTCGAGGTGCCTGCGATGAGGCCCAGCACAGTGGGTCCTGAGCCTTACCCTGGGCTTCTGGTGCACAGGGGCTGGAGGAACAGGGCTGTGCAGTGCTTCTTAAACTTTCCCGCAACCCTAGAACTGCAATACTAAGAGCTGCAGATGGTGCTGGTGCCATGCAGCCGGGAGAAGGCTGTGGCCTTGGTACTGGTGCATTGGGGCCCGTTCTCCTGTGCGGACTGTGAATTCCCTGGGACCAAAATCCTGTGTCTGGCCTCGATGCCATTTCATACCACTTACCTGGTACTGTGAGCTTCTCTTCATCTTCTTGGCTTTGTGGCTGGAACTGTCTTCTTTTTGTCCCTCTGACAGTTGGCCCTGTGTCCACGAGTTCTATGTCTGAACGGTTGTGATTTAGCCAGCATAGATTGAAAATAGTCAAACAGAAATTGTGCCTGTATTGAGCATATATAGACTTTATTCCTTGTCATTGCTCCCTAAGTAACACAGCATAACGCTGTTCAGACTCAAGAGCATTACAGCCTACAGGAGGCTTCTGTGGAAGCACCACCCCACACCATGTAAGCAACCTGGGCACCTACAGACCTGACATTCTGTGGGCACTCGGGGAAGACTGAGCTTGTTTCTTGGAGCAGCTAGTGACTACTTTTGTAGAATGGTATTTTCAGGGATGATGTTTAACATCTTTGTAACTCATTTCCATAACATACTGGCCATAAAACGGCTTGAGAATTTAGTGTACCAGTTTCCACTTTAAAATTGAACCTCTTTTAATCAGAACTGGAAAGAGAACCCAGTTGGGACTTATAATGGATGGCTGGAACTCACTAATACGCTACTACAAGAACAACTTTTCTGATGGATTTAGACAAGTAAGTTTGTTTGATTTTTTGATCATTGGGTGATGATGTGTTTGCAGTTTTTGTTCAGTCATGTGACCACATCAAGTTTAGGGATTTAATTTCCTTTCCTCTGTTCCAGGATTCCATTGACTTATTTCTTGGGAACTACTCAGTGGATGAATTAGAATCTCATAGTCCTTTGAGTGTTCCAAGGGACTGGAAATTCCTGGCTGTAAGAATCCTTCGTTTTTTCAAGTTGGGAACATTGAAGGTGTAGATGTTGCAAACTCTTTTGACCCAAAACATTATACACTGTTCTGCATGGAATAGAGATACTCAGGCTTCTGCAGAGCAAAGATCAGGGCAAGGAGTAAAGTGGCTGTAGCTTTCTGTCTCTTCCGGGACACACTGTGGCACGCCCCTTCTGTGTCAGAGCACACAGGCCAGGGCGAGAAAGATGCTGTGTGTATCAGCTTGTAGAAAGTTGTATGCATTTTCCTAGAAAAGTATACACGACTAATTTTGCAGCCGTTGGAGATTGGTCATAATGGTTTTCCCTTTCTCTTTTCCAGTTGCCTATTATCATGGTGGTTGCCTTTTCCATGTGCATTATCTGTTTGCTTATGGCCGGTGAGTCTGCTCTTACTTCACATCCTTACATATATTCCTTAGTCGGAGGGTTGGCCTTGTTGGTATAACGCCTTGAGTTTTTGAGCACACTCAGCTCTTGATTTTTACCTGTTAGGTGTTATGAGAGTGAGCTGGGCGTGTTGGTGCACACCTGTAATCCCAGCACTGAGAAGCCTAAGGCAGGAGGATTGCCAAGTTGGAGGCCAGCTTGAGCTACATAGTGAGACTCTGTCTCAGAAAAGAAGGATGGAGTAAATAAGATTAGTTCTTTTGATGTTGCAAGAAAAATATATATCTTGTAGTTTGATAATCAACTGGGTTTTATTTGCTTGCATTTGTGGTGCTAAGGATCACACCCAGGGCTCACTTCCCAGGCAAGTGCCCTGCCCCTGGGCCACACACCTAGCCCATGGCCATTGCTTTCTTTCTTTTTTTTTTCATTGCTTTATTTCATTGACAATTTTGATTACTTTTTTTTCTTACTACCGAAGTAATACTCAGTAAATATAGAAAACAAAGGTAGGCAAAAAACCAAGAAAATACAATGAACATATATAGGAAAATCGCTTGTCGCCTGTGCCACACCTGCTCTGAGAACGCAGCAGCAGAGCTGGCTAGAATTGGTAGTTCAGCCGCTCTCATTCTACATCCCCTGTAGGAGGGGGTGATGGGTGGCGCAGGAGTCTTGCCTCCTGCCTTCTGCATAGGTCCCTGAGGTGTCCCTCCCCTCCTGCCTGCATACCAGGCCTGGGGCTCTGGCTGCTGCTGACCTTTGACCTCTTCAGCGCTTTGCCCGGGTAGCCATTGGCTGGAGCTCAATCCTATTAAAGGGTTAGCGTTGTTTTGTTTCTTGTACCCACGTTTTTTAGTTAAAAGAGCCTCTGGAGTGGCAGGAAAGTCCACTAAGAGCTCAGCATGAATGCAGTGGAGGGTTCCTGTGGGGGAGTGCCCAGCAGCTGACCAGCAACTGCTTTCTTCTCTTGTTTTAGAGGAATATTACGGACTGTGAAAATTGGTAATTGTACAAGTTTTAGCCAGGCCTGGTAGCGGACACCTGTAATTCTACCCACATGAGCCTGGGGCAGGAAAATCGCATTTCAGGCCAGCGTCGGCAGCTCCGTGAGGGCCTCTCAAAAGAACAGTTCCAGAAAGGGCTGAGGAACGTGACTTAGTGGCGCAGCGCTTGGGGGTTTTGCACATGAAGTTGGTCCTTGATTTGGAGATTGTAACTACCAGGAAGCACTGAGTTCCAACACACTTACTGAACAAAACCCTGCGGGGTCCTAGCAGTTCCATCCCCAACACTGTGCCCCCCAAAAGGATGTTCTTACATTTTCCTGCGGGCATGCTAGTAAACTTTAATGTTACAAAAATGTGCTACACAGCTAACATTGGGTATGGTGTCAACACATAACTTTAATTCTGTTTTTTAAAATCAACAGGTGACACTTGGACAGAAACGCTGGCCTACGTGCTCTTCTGGGGAGTGGCAAGCATTGGAACATTCTTCATTATTCTTTTCAATGGCAAAGATTTTGTTGATGCTCCTAGATTGGTCCAAAAAGAAAAGATAGACTGAATTTGTGTTTGTGGAAAGCGGCTCAGGTTGGAAGAGTCCGTGATGCAGAACTGGAGTCTTTACTGACCCGCTTTCCACATGGTCTTTTGAAAGCCTTTACCCAAAAACACTTCTACAGAGTGCGGGCGGTAGCTCTGCATTGATCTCCTATCCTCGCCTTGATGATCTCTTCGCTCTTGGGACGGTTGCATTTATAATTTGAAGCTATATGATAATTGAAGTAGAGCCTACATTCAGCCCACAGAATGGAAGGAATCTATTCATTGTCAAGTTAATCAACTATTGCCGATAAGTAATATATTTTAAAAATTTAGCTTCTTTCATTATTTAAAACAGTAAAATTATTTTTCTAGCTCAGTTTTATTATTGTCATTATAGAAATAGTCACTGTTAGCAAGCATACCTTCCTTCACACCTTTGGACTTTTAGCAGTGTGATAATGAGCTGACTCCCATGTCCCTATGGTGTAAGTCTCCTATAGTCACCAGCTTGGTGAGCTTGATGACACACCTGTGCGAGGAAGAGTGGGCCCCGGGCTGCCAGTCCCCAGGCCGCCCCGGACTTCAGTGAGCTCGTGCATGATGGGAGAGTTCACGAATACTGTATCTTTTTTAAAAGATCTAAATGAAATCAAAGAATGTAAAGTGTGTCTCCTCTGCTAAAGGTCCAAGCGGCCTCTTTCTAAGGATTGCCCCCAGTGGGAATGCCCTTCGTGCCCGCTGCTTCTCTGTCCCTTTGTGGGCGTTACTCGTCAGGACACACAGCCTCTGAGAGGGTCCAGTGCTACACTGGACACTGAACGTGGGGCCCAGCTGCTTTTCCACGCATGGTACTATTGCTTTCACTCTGCAGGGTTTTTCTCAGTAACTGTGTTGGAACTCTGCTTCTTGGTAATTACAGTCTCCAAATCAAGGACCAAGTTCATGTGCAAAACCCCCAAAAAATACTGCTTCAGAAGCTGTGCATAGTTGTAATTGTAAGTCAGATTGTATATTCACACTGTAACTTTGAAGTTTAGTATTAGAACAGTATGTAAAGTAGTATAATTACCACTATTTTAAAACAGTTTAATTAAACACTGCTATACTATTTCAGTGTTGTGCTTGAAAATGTGTACATACCTTATGTTGTCCTTAAATATTTCTAAAAGCGCCTTTATTTTAACATTACATTTTTCAGCATTATCTTTTATAAACATTAATAAGAGTTGTTGCTTTTAGAAATGCTAAAGGAAGTAACATCTGGGAAACCCTGCATAGCTTTAAATCAGACATTAAACTCAGAGTCGGGTGAGTGAGTAGAACTGCCTATTCCTAATGTGTAAATAATCACTAGTCGTTCCAAAGGTGGAGCAGTGACACTTAGGTCCTGTCTACTGTAACGTAATACCCAAGTGCTACCAGATATTTCACAGTAAGAACTTAATGTCGATAATTACGACACAGACCAAATCTGAGCTGCTAATGTGGCTGCTTTGCAGGGAGTAGACTAATCTTGGTGTATTAGGTCAAAGCTGTCAATATTTAAGAACCCTGTCATGATTTTATTTAATTCATGTACTGTACATCCGTAAGTGAAAATAAAATGTCATATTCTTTTCTAATTATTAGTGGTATCATTTCTGTACTTTATCTTGAAAGACAGTGATTTTTTAAATCTGTTTTTGTTTTTGTTTGTCTTTTTGAGACAGGGTCTCACCATGAAGTTCAAGCTGGCCTTGAGCTTTATAGCCCATGCTGGTCTCAAACTCAAGGTGTTCCTCTTGCCTCAGCCACCTGAGTGCTGGGATTACAGGTGTGTGCCACCATGCCTGGATTTTTTATCTTAAAGCAATGTGATCATTATAGAAAAAGTCAAATAACTTAAAGTGAACAAAATCAGTAGCTTCTGAATTCTTGTTTCCAGTTATGATCACTTGAGCACGATTTTGTATATTTTTATAGTTACTTTTTAGTTACAGATAAAAGCAGGGAAAAGAATATGAACAAACTGAGAATGGCAGCAGTATATGGGTTGCCTGGCCACAGTATGACAAGTCACCCCAGAACCTGGCGGCTTAGCTCTGTCCCCTGCTTCGGTGTCTCCAGAAAGATGCGATCAAGGTTCTTCTGGAGAGAATCTACTTCCAGAGTCACTCTGATGACTGGCAAGTTTTGGTTCCTCACAGGCTGCTGGCTGTTGGCTGGCAGCACCCTCAGTTCCTCCCCGACCCCCAGCATTGCAGTGTGGTTCATGAAGCCATGAAGAAAGAGTATACTACCAAGGTGGAGGTCGCAGTCTTTCATAAGCTCCTTTCAAGTCTCCTCCCATCACCCTACAGTGGAGGAAGTCACAGCACCAAGCTCGTTCAGATGGAGGAGATTATACAGAGGCATGAATACCCGCAGGTGAGGGTCTTTAGGGGACACCTTGACAGTCTGCCAGCCATGGTCAGGAAAGAGAAGATGCAATGCTAAGGAACAGAACCAGCACTGGAGGGAAACAGGTGGCTCCATGCAGGAGGCAGGCTGAGGCCAGGACCGAGGAACAGGTTTCCTGCAGATGTTTTGCAGAGGAACTCCCGTTGCACCAGGGCACAACTCCTGGCTGCCTTCCCAGGGAGATCAGCCCCAGCTTCATCACCGCACCCCATCTTCCTGTACATTTCCTCCAGGTTTAGCCCATAGCTTACACCCATAGATAAGCGATTATCCAGCCTGACTTGTTTTGAAGGCTATGAAACTGGTATTCTGTATGTACCCTGCAGCTTGCCTTTGAACCAGCGTTGTTTCTAAGGCTCTCATGTTAACCATCATTTGCATGGGATGAATATTATAATATCTGTCACTGGGATCTGTTGATGGCCGTGTTATAGTTCGTTTCTGTCCAGTGTAATGGTGTACATTTTGGTTTTTCTTATTTTTTGCTTTCGTGCTTGGTCTTGCAGTGAACATTTATATTCGTCTCCTGGCTCAGTGGAAAGTGTTTCCCCATGGTGTATGCTGAGCCATATAGGGTAACAGAATTATCTCCCTAATTGGATGTGTTGTCTCTACTCCTGCCAGTTGCACGTTCTCGCCGACGCCCAGCATTGCAGACCTCTGACTTTTTAATCCAGCAAGCTTCTCCTGCTGGTGATTCTCTGATCGCAGACGAGATTAAGCATCTTTTCATAGTTTTGCTTTGTTTCTGGCTCTGTTTCCTTTCTCCTGCCCGATGAGGTCTCTTGCTTGCCTGTTAGAGTGTCCTTATCCATTTATTGAAATTCTTTATATTCTGGAGAGTAATTCTTTGTTGGTTATTTGTACCACAAATATCTTCTCCCTGTTGATGGTTGTCTCCTTTTCTTCTGGATGAACTGATGCAAAACAGGCCTGATTTTGTGGTTTTCCTGGCACGGTGCTACACTGAGCTCGCACTGCTCACCTCCATGGGACCTTTTCACAGGGTTTTACTTTCCCACCTTGAGGTCTTTGTTTCATCCAAAAATGTTGAAGGAAAAAACCCTGCTTGCCAAGAATACTATTCCCAGCAAAGCTGCACTTTAGAAATGAAGAAATAGGGATCTAGCTCAGCGGCACAAGCGCCTCCCTGGCAAGTGCAAGTTCCTGAGTTCCATTCCCAGTACCAAAAAAAGAAAAGAAATGAAGAAATAAGCAAAAGTAGAAGGAGGGCATGGTCATGAGGCCTTACTAGAATCGCTTAAAGGAAAGGACAGTACTTAGCATCAGAAAAATACATGAAAGCATGAACGGGTAAAGGAAACATACTTGAAATCAAATTCAGAATACTCCATTACCCTAGTGGCGGTTGTAAATCTTTTAGGTCTCTCCTGTGAAAGTCAGAGTGATGGAGAATAACTAGCCGCGTTATCTCGCAGCACCAGGAATGTGAGTTGCAGGGCAGGAAAGCAAGCCTAGAGGGGTACGAGCAGAGCTCTGCCGCTGGCGGCTCAGAAGTGTTCCGTGTAACTAATTCTTCATAGACGCACAGCAGTGCAGTACTTGGGCTTAAATAATTTAAAAAGCAGCCAGGCAGGCCGTTGTGAAAGCAAGGTAGGTGTCTGCCCGCAGGCTCTGGGAGGCCCAGTTCTCAGGCCCTGGAGGCCCTGTCTCCTTTCCTGAGGCGACGGATGATGAAAGTTCCCAGGGCCACCAGGGGGATACACATGGTGGAGGAGGCCACGAGCAGGCCGATGACAGCCAGGGCATAGGTGGGGTAGTCCTTGGTCACCAGCCGGCCCTGGAGGGGACACGAGCATCAGGGGAGGGACCTTCCCGCCACACCTGAGTGCAGTGGCCAACCCTCAGCCCCTGGCATGGGCAGGACCCTGGGGGGAAGCTGAGGTTGGAGCTGCCCATGACAGCCCCAGCAGTAGCCAGCGCCTCACTCTGAGGCACTGCTCAGGGTCCCTAAGGACAGGGGTAACCATTTCCCGACTAGCGCTTTGTGTGACTGTGCGGATGCCTTGCTGCTGTCCATCCTGCTCTGAGGAGCAATGCCTGACCCGAGGGACAGTCTCCTGGCACGCAGGCAACAGTCACAGGAAGCTCTGCGGGGCTGCCATGGTGTCATCACTGGCACACGTGGCTCCACCATCCGGGCTGAGCTGTCTGCTGCCTCGGGGGGTCTCATCTCACCCGTGACCTCCCCACCACAGTGCAGCTCCTGGGCTCAGAACACAGGCCCCGCCACACCCAGCCCCACAGGGAGACAGGTACCTGGGTGGCGTCCCAGGCTTGGTACTGCAGGGTGCCCGAGAGAATGTAGTCGCTCAGGTAGAAGAGGAAGAGGGTGACGATGAGCAGCGGGCTCACGCACGCCCACATGGCCTTCCAGTACCAGTTGAGGGCACAGCCGGTCATGGCCTCGAGCTCGGCTCCAAATCTGCGCACCATGGGAGGGAGAGAACTGGGGCTCGTGCTGCTGCTGGAACCAGGTGAGCCCAGCTCACCCTCTTCACCCAGGAATCTGCTCTGGGTGCCCTGAGCCGAGCGCACCACCCCAGGCCCCTGGGGTCCCTTTGCGATAGCCGCCCAGCAAGCCCGCACCAGGAAAGTACACTTGTCCCTGCTGCTGGCCTTCAGAGGAAGCTGCGGTGTAGACCAGAAGGCGGGTCCAGGGAGGGCTGGGGCTGGGAGGGAGGGATGTGGGCCAGTCTGTGCTCAGGACAGGCCCCTTGGGCGGCTTTGCCTCCCTGTCCTCAGCCCTGTCTGTGGGCATCTGCACTGCCTGTTAGAAACACCGAGTCAGGACTCCTCTGTGCCTGGAGACCACAGGGTTCGGAGCAGAGGCTGAGCCCAGCCTGGGGCAGGGACAGCACAGGTGTCAGAACCTGCAGACAGACCACTGTGGCCTCCTGCCTGGCCATTCCTGGCCTTTCCCTTTTTCTGGATCACAGCTTCTCCTAAACCTAGCCACAGCGGGTGGCATCCACCTGTGGTGTGAAGGCTAATCCTGGTACCCAGCGCCTGTGGCCAGGATGCCACGCAGGGCGAGGCCCAGGGCCACAGCGGACTCGCTGGTGGCGCAGAGCAGTCTGGAACCTGTGCTGCTTTGTGCCTCTGGGCCAGATCCTTTCACTCTGCTCTCTTGGCGGGGAACAGCCTTGCCAGGAGGGGCTAGGACAGGGCAAGGAGACACTGTGTCCCTGTCTCCTGTCAGTGTCTATCCATGGAAGGCTCTGCAGAGCGCTGCCTGCTGTTGCGGGGATGGCAAGGGGGCCTCCGGGCCACCAAGGCTCCTGTTTATGATGTGAATGCCTGAGACTGTCAGTGACACAGGTCAGAAAGTGCAAGTCCTCTTGTTCCTGTCTCTCCTGTCCACCCTGGGTAGAGAAAGGTGGGAAGATCAGGTGGCTGACCAGGTCTTTATTGCTGGAAGGCCACCAGATGGCGCAATGCCCTGAGCAAGCACAAGGACCTTTTCCCTGGCCGCTGCCTAGATCAAGCTGCTGAAAAATGCCTAGGGCTCCCTGTTCCTCCCTGAGGCCCTCTCATAGCCCACAGCACCCTTTCAGCAGGCCTGTGCTCCCTCTCTAAGGTTCAGTCCTATCCACAATTTCTCTTCTGGGGACAGACTTCCTTTAAGCTGGTATTTGCTATATAATGAGTTTATCCCACTTTACTGGGGATTTTCCTGGTTTTAACACTGAATGACCCACATTCCAGAAATCTCTCCATGCTGGGGAAACTGGGAGAACTGGGCACCCTGATGCGATTTCAAAATGTTAGCAACTGAGCCTGGTGTGGTGGTGCATGCCTGTCGTCCCAGCACTTGGGAGGCTGAAGTAGGATTATTGCCACGATTTGAGGCCAGTCTGGGCTACATAGTTCAAGGTGAGCCTGACTTACATAATGAGACCCTGTTTTAAAACAAAACAAAACAAAACAAAACAAAACAAAACAAAAACATTAGCAACTGGCAGGAGGAGGCTACGAGACCTTCAGTGCCCACATTCTGATAATGTTTTAAATTATCGTGTCCCGTTCTGAGAGTCCTGTGTCTTCAGAGCTCTGAGAAGTCCTAGAGGAAAGACGTCAGTCTGGCTTGGCTTCAGTGATGCTCTAAAACCAATTGATCGTGGGAGATCCCTCTGCATGGCAGGCAGTGCTCTCCTTTGCAGGAAAGTGGGGGACACTGCTGCAGGGGACACCAGTCTGCAAGAGTGTGGGAACTGTCTCCTTCCCTGCTCCCCAGCAGCAGCAGCAGCCGGGGAAGAGATGGGAGGAGGGAGGACCATGTGGCAAAGCCCCTTGGAGTGAGACTCAACACTAGAGCAGCGTTTACCAAACTAGCGTTCCTTGGGACCCGACACCTGTTCACTGTGCAGGATCTGGCTCAGTGGGCTGGGCAGCCCCAGACCTTGATGTTCCCGCAAGCTCCTTGTTGATGCTGGGGCTCGAGGGACCACAGTACTTAGGAGCTAGACCAGTGGTTCTCAAAAGTGTGGTCCCCAGGCTACCTGGAAACGTGAAACTGGGAATCTTGGGCCTCGTCCTGGATCTCCTTAACCAGAACCTGCATTGGGATGGTTCTGAGACTCCTTTGCAAGATGCTCTGGATCAGCAGTGTGGCCCCAGCTGTGCCTTGTATCACCCAGGGAGACTGAAAACTTCCTAGCACTGCCTGGGCACCCAAGGTATGCACCTGACCTCAGTGGAATGTGCCAGAGTTTCTAAGATTAAAGTTCTCAACAAGGACCTTAAAAGTATTGCTGCTGGCTGGTGATGAGGTTATCTAGAGCCAGGAGGAAAAAATCTACCTTCCCCAAAAGCTGCGGGGATTCAGCGGTGTTCCCCAGAGGCATCCTGCAGGGCAAAGTGAAAAGACAGGAGACAGGCTGTGGGTTGGAGCCCGACTGAGGGCAGAAGGAAGGCAGAAGTAGGGAGACTTCAGGGAAAGTAACACACTGGACAAAGAGCAACCTTCTAGAAGGAAAGGCACCTGAGTCAGGGTGGCGGCACCTGTGGGGTCCCCCGGGGCTTCTCTCCCCGTGGAGCTGGCAGGGCCAGGCCCCCTCACCTCCTCAGCCCATACACGTAAGACACGGAGAGCGTCTCCACCAGCACGATGAGCAGCAGAGACAGTGTGGCCGCGTAGTCATTGAAGATGTCGAACCAGTAGCTCCCAGCCTCCATGGTGAACAGCAGGCCAATGGCACAGTTGATGAGGCACACTAGACCTGGGCACAAGACACCTGCTGGCTGCCTGAGGTGCCCTGTCTGCTCCCACTCTCGCTCTCTCAGGGCAGCAGGGCCCTGGACTCTAGGGGGCTCTGGCCGTTGGTTTCGGACACTGCAGGGCAGGCTGTGGAGGCCAGGTGCCAAAGGGCCTCAAGGAGAGATGGCAGTTCCATCTGGGTGTCAGGACTGGCAGGGGAGGGGAGAGGTGTCCGGTTCAGTTCCACCTGGATGTAGAGGGACGGGGCTATCCAAGGGGTTAGGCTCAGGGTCCCTGGATGGAATGGGGTCCAGTGGAACAGGGAGCAAGACCATAGGAAAAGCTGGTTTTTCTCCTGAGTACCCAGAGGTGGAGCAGAATGGATGAAGAAATTGTAGAATTGCTCTTCCAAGGGGGCATTGCAGGCTGGAACAGGCGGAGGAGTCCCACTGCCATCCGAGGGGTGGATCTCAGAGTGTGAGTGTGGTGAGGAGACAAAGGTGTGTGTTGTGTCCTATCACCAGGAGGGAGTGCAAGGACAGTGCAGCAAACACAAATGGAGTCAGAAGAGAGGAGGCATGCTGGGTGCTAGTTCCCTGGGGAAGGGACTGAAGGAGCTCTGTGGGCCAGGAAAGTTTCCCACGTTAGGTGTGGGTTGCTTTGGAGCATACGCATGTGAAGTTTGTTGCATGTATGAACACAATGCCCACTTCACAATCGCTATGCTTCAGTGAAAACCAAACCAAAGCAAGTTTTCCCACAGCCTGGACAGCTCTGAGCGCAGGATGGGGCATCTGGTCTTCCTCACAGTCAGGGTGACCTCTTCCTTCTCTGAGGCAGGAAGAGCTCAATGCATGAGAGAGTTCTGTGGGCCAGGGTCAGAATTAAGGAGCTGATTGGGTACCACGAAGAGGCAGCTGGAGGCACCTTGAGGTGACAGGGCCCCTGTGCAACCCGTCCCCTCCTGTCCCCTGTGTGCCAGCCCACACCATCCCTGCGCCCCTGCTAGGAGATCCGCTGACCTGAGATGGCCTCCTTGGGCAGGTGGCTGGAAATGACCTCGCTGTCGGTCAGAGGGGTGAGGATGCCCACCGTGTTGCCCAGCAGGCTCCCCACGCCCAGCATGAGCAGCATGATGAAGTACAGCACCGACCACAGCTGGGACACCTCCATGTTCTTAATGGCCTCGGTGTAGACGATGAAGGCCAGGCCTGTGCCCTGGACGGCCTGCCCATGGTGAGAAGGTAGCGGTTACCCAGGAGTGACTTCCTATCACTCGAGTCCTGCCCCAGCTTCCATGTACTCTGGATACTGCGAGGTCAAACGTAGACAATCTCTGCTTCCAGAGTTGGGATCGCCCAGGTGTTCTGAGACCTCTATGCTGGCCTGAGGGGGCATGATGGCCCCAGCATGGTGGGGAGCCAGGCTTGTGACACTGCTCAGTGGCCAGAGTCCTGTGCTGATGACCCTGTGTGGACACACAGAGCTGTGGAGACTGAGTCTGCAGCCCTTGTTTAAAGACAAGTCCTCTGGGACCCCAGGGAAGATTAGAAGGTGTCAAGAGTGTGGGTGCCCACTGGCTCCCAGTAGGTGATGCAGCCAAAGCAAACCCTATGTGTTTGTAGGTACAGAGTGCTCCCCAATTTTAACCCACAGGATTCCCAGAGAATAAGAAATTAGCTCGTACACAGGGACTGAGAAACCCCCAGGAAGAGAAGTTACCATGAGAGCAGAGTCAGTGGGAATAAGATAGGACCATCCTCCCTGAGGCAGCACGTGTTGGATGGCCAGAGTCAGGACTGCTATGGACCGGGGGGGGTCCCGTCCCCCAGTATTCTTATTTTGAATCCTTGTCCCCCATTGTGAATGTACCTGGAGAGTGTGTCTTTAGTAGGCAGTTTAGGTTAAAGGAGATTATAAAATTAAGGTCCTGAGCTCATGGGAGTATGACATAGAAGGGCAGGGAAAGAGAAACCACTCTCCCATCTTGTGATGGCCAGAAGAGCTGTCTGAACTGGGGCGCAGGCCTTCCCCAGAATCCAATGCCTGCTGGCCTTGATGCTCGCCCCATCACCCACAGAACCCTGAGTGACGAGTTCCTGAGGTTGGGGGACCCTTCCTTTGGTATTTTGCTCTAACAGGCTGTCTGACTCATGCGGGAAGCAGGTCACCTCAGTGGAAGACCACCATGCAGGCAGAATGGCTGACATACGTGTCTGGAGAATCTTAAAGCAGATCAAACCTGCCGAAGGATATGTTTTTTCATTGTTGTAAGTCAGCCATTCTCAACAGCTTCAGGATAAACTAAATCCTCCTTTCCACTGGGGCACGGGGCGGGGGGATCTGCCTCATTTTCCTACCCATGGTCACTACTATAACAAGGGTGTGGGAAAGTTTTAAAGAAACAAAAGATAAAATTATAAAAATAATTGTGTAACAATGAATAATAGGTTGAGGAGGAAATAGTGTCTAAAAGAAAAATAAATAATAATAATTAATAATAATAATAATTCAGCCTGGATCCAGGTTAAAAAGTAAGGGAGACTTCCAGGGCCAAAGCCAAATGAAAACTTGGAGTTGGGCCCTGGCCAGGTGCAGAGACCAAAGGCTCTGTGAAACTAACAGAATGGAGGCCTAGAGCCTGGGGACAGTGGGGTTGATGTGTAAAGTCTGTCCAGGAATGGAGGGTCAGGTCACACTGCCTGTGCAAGGGGCTGAACAACCCTGAGGGACAGTGTTGGCTTTCCCACAGTCACTCAGAGTGGCTCCAGCCTTGAACACATGTCCAAATTAGACTCTGGCAACCAGAGCTGTGGTCCCTGGCCTCCCCAACCCCTACTCTTAAACAATAAAGTCTAAAAACATTCTATAGATGCTGTCTCGAGAAGTATTTCTACTGTATAGCAATACTTCCATTTCCATTGTGGGAGAAGGCCTCGTGAACACAATAGATAATGGAAAAAGAGAAACAGCGAAAAGGAAAATTATCTTCAGGTGATATGAGTGGTAACATGGAAAGGAAATTAAATCTGTAGATAAATACAAGAATTTATAAGCTAGTTCGCTGACGTTGCTGGGTACAAGACCAAGTACAAAAACGTAGCTTTCTTTTAGAGCAAAGATAACAGTGACACAAATGTGATAAACATTCACAATAGCAATAAAACAATATGGGTATTTACCTAATAAAAGATGTGCCATGATACGCATGGGGAGAATGAGTTGAAGTATATAAAAGGACCTAAGTGAGTGAGACAAAGCATATTTGTGACTCAAAAGTCACAATCAAAAGATAATAATTTCCTCCAAATTACATCACAATATCATTGCAATTCCAATAAAAACTTGAAGGAATTTTGCCAATGAAACACATCATACTGATTCTAGAGTTAATGTAAAAAAGTAAGGGCCCCAGGAAAGCACAGATAATTCTTTAAAATAAACGTGATCTTTTTCACAAAACTTTTTTAAAAGCCTCAAATGTCTTTTACTAAGGAAATAGATAATAAAGTGAGATAAAATAGTGAAATTTAAAATGTGTTGTTAAGGACAGATTTCAAAATTAAAATGTTGAATGAGAAATGTATCTTCTGAGACCACTTATGAGTGATGGTATTATTTAAGGATACATATATTGAGCTAGGCGTGGTGGCACACTCCTGTAATCCCAGCACTTGGGAGGCTGAGGCGGGAGGATCCCCACAAACTCAAGGCCAGTGTAGGCTACTTAATGAGTTCAAGGCCAGCCTGAACTGTATAGCAAAACCCTGTCTCAAAAAGACAAAAAACAAAACAAGAAGTGAATCCATATATGGGGTAATAACAATGTAAAACGGAGGGTTGTATTTCTGGTAGAGAAAACTTGGGGTAGATAATAAAGGGAACTTGCACTTTGAAACACTTTTATATAAAAAAGTGGAAACTCAAAATGATTACAAGTATTCATCTGGAGAGGTGGATATTTGTTGTATCACTATGTTTTCCTGTATTATTAAAACTTAGAAGAGGAAAAGGATCCAGAGAACCCAACAGAGCTTTACAATGGGTAAGAGACCCAAGAGGCACCAGGAAAATGCGCTGGCCAGTCACTGCTCTCCAAGTGACAGGAGAAGACTCAGTCATTCTTGGCCTGAAGTCCCTGTGAGCACCTGGACAGAGGCACCCCAAGCTACACCAGCCAGCCCCTTACCGTGTCCAGCTCTGATTCCAAGCTGCAGTTTTGCACGAGTGGGAGGACCTCACTGTACTTGCTCGGGTAGGTGGAAGCCAGGTAGCTCTTCACTTCCTCCAGGTTGCTGGATGTTAAAAAGCCATCTTCAAGGTCAAAAGAATTGGTCAGCAGCAGAATCACCCTGCAGAGCAGACCGCCAGCTTGACCTTCACTGACTAGAAAGGCTGCTGGCCTCAGCGGCTCACAGAAGCTTGGGGACTGACTGCTGTCCCTCCCACCTCTTCTGCTGAGGTGAGGGACGGGAAACTGCACTGGAGACCTTGGAGAGGACGGGGCAGCTCTGAATGGCTCTGATGAAGCCTCAGCCATGAGTGAGGATGACAAGAACCAAAGCCCCACAGTGAGGCTATTTAACACCAGGACAGTGATGTCTACCAGACACTTGTGTGCTTTAGGAACTGTCCTGACTGGCCATCCAGTTTGGTACCATATGGATGGTACATGGCAACCTACATGGTGATGGAGAACTTCAGTGTGGCTAACCTGAACTGTGGAAATACCTGCTTGTGACTCAGGTGACCACCACATAGGACATCTTACCTTCTGGGTGATGTTCCTACGTTTTGGGTTAGGAGCTAAAGACAGTAAATTCTGGCTGTTGAGCAGGGGGTTTTGGTTCTTTCTGAGATAGGGTTGATGGGGCAGAAGTCACTGGAGTTGTTGTTGATGTCCTGCTCTACTAAGGACTCTGAACACCTCAGTCTGCCCTCCTCCCCTGGAGGTGACCTTGACTAGCCAAGGTTGCCTGGCTCTGAGTGCTGCTGGGAGGAGCCTGAAATCAAACCTTGGCTTGAGGACTCCAAAACTGGAGCTCTTTGCCCACCTGTGGCTTCTGGGCATCCACTTCTTGCAGTCCTCCCTTCAGCTCAGAGCTTTGTGGTCTCCTCCCCACTTGAGACCCAGGTCTCCATGGGGCAGCCCAGCTTACTTGTTCAAGCAGTTTTCATAGTTGAAGGTGGCCTTGAAGCCGTAGATGGAGAAGGTCACCACACTGGCGAATATGGAGGTGGCGCTGTTGATGAGGGACACGATGATGGTGTGCTTCTGGCAGTTGCTGGAGGGCTCGTTGTAGCTGGCAAAAGCGATCAGGCTGCCAAAGCCCAGGCCAAGAGAGAAGAAAATCTGTGTGGCTGCATTGATCCAGGTTTTAAGGTTGACCAGCTGCTCTACCTGTAAGGCCACCAGGGACAGGGCTCATGAATCCCGAGTGTCAGTTGAAGACTTGCACCTCCAGGGAGGGAGGCCCAGAGTGGGCAAGAACTGCCGCCAGTGCACAGCCTGTCAGCTCTCCCAGCCCTGGTCTGTGTTGTCCATTTCTTAGTACATGAGCCACTTGGAAATCTTCCCATCATACTGTGCACAGCACTTCACCCATAGCAAGCATGCAATTGAGTATCAAGAGGTTGAATGATCAAAAACACATGGGGCCTCAGACTCCCCAGGGAGGCCCCACCTGGATCTGGGCATCCAGCCATGCAGGTGTGTGGCCCAGATGTGGAAGTGAGGTCTGGCTTCAAGGCTCTGTGGAGCCAGTGAGGGGTGGGATGAGTGAAGGGTGTGCTCACGACCCCCTCTGTGTTCTCACCTTGGGAGTGAACATGTACATCAGGCCATTGGTGGCTCCATGGAGGGTGAGGCCTCTGACCAGGTAGATGATGAGCACACAGTAGGGCAGCAGTGCAGTGAAATAGGCCACCTGCGATGCCAGAGGGCAGAGTCAGCATCCTGGGGAGGAAGCATGGCAGACCCAACATCCCTGGGAGCATGACAGCCTGTTGGGACTTCAGGCTGTAGCCCAGGTGCTGCCAGCTGGAGGTGGCCTGGGCACCCTTGTTTGGATCAGGGTCTGACTTTGCACTGGAGAAATGGGCTGGTGGCTGTGGTTGCCCAGGTCTGTAACCACCAGGAAATTCTTAATCAGCAGACAAGAGGCAGCAGGCACCCAGGCTTCTGCCTTCTGGCCTCCAACCCAGATGTATTCCACGTAGGAGGGGACACACACAAGTATTCCTGTTGACATGTTCCCATTTCTAGGTAGAGAAGTCAGTCTGAAAAGCAAATAGGGGCGACCTAGTAATGAAACCAGAGAAAAGGGTCACTCATCGATGTGTGTGGATTCTGTTTCTGAGCTAAATTTCCCTCAGGATCTTCCAGTGACCTAAGCAAAGGAGGAGGCAAAAAAGATACCACGTTATCTATATTCTTGTGAATTTGTATCAGGGCGGCTTTTCAGTGGTAAGGCCTGAAACAGCCTGGCCAAGAGTGCTCTGTGAGGAGGAACAGTGAGGTGGAATGAGAGGGGAAGTCCCTTTGACTGAGCTGTATCCTCAGTGTTTTAATTTTTTATTTTGAGACAAGGTTTGATAACTTGCCCGTGCTCGAGCTGAACTTACAGTCCTCCCCATTCAGCCTCCCAGGATGCTGGGATTATAGGTATGTGCTAGTGTCACCCCTCTTTTAGAGTTTCAACATGGAGACCTTCATAACTAGTATTTGTCACTTCTTACATGCACCAGAGCCTCTTACTTAAAGCAAGGAACAGTGTTGGTTCATGTATGAGTTCCCTGGGAGTTTGGGTCCACCTATGAGAACCAGCACTGGTGACCCCTCTCTGGATGGGCCTGAATTATATTCTGGCTGATCCATCGCATACTGAAGCAGATGATCCAGACAACAAAATTTTTTTAAAAAGCCCTGACAATTAAAATGCGTAGGACATCCAAGAAAAGACAGACAAATAAGTACCTTAATGAATGAAAGAAGACGATGTGGGATGTGAAAGACCACTTCAATCAAGAGAAATTGTGAGAAAGAAAAAGGCAGAAATCCTAAAAATTAAACCTCACTAAACCAAATCAAAAAGGCACTTGGAAGGCTAGACTATACAAAAGAGCAATAAGAAAAAAGAATAGCAGGGGTTGAAAACAGGATGATTTTATCACGGGATGCACGGATGGTTCAACACGTGTAAATCAGTAAATATAGTACACCACATAAACAGAACCAAACATAAAAGTCACCTGATCATCTCACTGGGTGCTGAAAAGGCCTGTGATAAAATCTAACACACCTTCATAATTTTAAAAAACCCTATTGAAAATGTAATGGCAAATTTATAAAAATCTTGTAATAGAAATTAAACATCAGTCAATAGCCTGTCACTATGTTCACGCTACTTGATACATAGCTAGACTGCTAAATGCAGTTAGCATCTTTATGCTTCTTCCAAATAGCTGGCCAGGTCAACCTGACCACTTCCAGCTGTAGCATCTGTATTTTCCACTTAAAATATGTATGTATGTGGCCTTATTTCAGCTTGCTTCAAGGACTCTGTACTTTATGCCCAGAACACACTGGCCCAGTCAAGAATACTTTCAACTCTACCCACTCTGCTCAGACTCCCTCCCTCCCAGAATGTTCCTGCCTAATGATAATTCCTTTTAAGTAAGCCTGCTTAAAACAGATCTGTCTGACAATATATGACTTAATTCTTGTAATCCTGTAACTAATCGTAATAATCAGCTATGAGCTGTGCACTTCTTGCTTGTAAACTGTTTTTAAACTGAAGTGAAAACTAACTGTGGGCTAGTGATTTGGAAATGGTTCCCATCAGTCATTAGGGTTACATTGAAGTTGCCTTCCAAAACTTATCAGTGCAGAGTGGTTTTCTTTCAGGCCTGGATTTTTACCACAACAAAAATAAGTATAGAAGAACTTTACTTCAAAAGGATATAAGCTATATATTACCAACCCACAGTGAAGATCATATTAAATGAAAAACTGTGACAACTCCCTCTGGAACAAGACAGGCTATTAACTCTTTTTTTTTTTTTAGGCTATTCATTCTTGCCACTCCCATTCAAAACAATACTTGAAACTTTAGCAAGAGCATTAGGCAAGAGAAATAAATAAAAGGGATACAATGAAAAGGAAGAAGTCAAATGATCCTTATTTGCAGACAATATAATTCTTTACATAGATGTCTTGGTTACTTACTCTCTTACGGTTGGGACAAAATACCCAATACCCACAAGTTAAAGGAGGAAAGGTTTATTTCAGTTCAAGCTCTGGAGAGGTTTCAGTCCTTAGCTGGCTCCAGGGCAAAGCAGCATGGCAAATGGACATGGCAGGGGAGAAACAGTCCATGGCATGGTGAACAGGAAGAAGCTAGTGCTCAAGCAGGAGGAAATATATATATGGTGTATCTCCAGGCCACACCACAGTGAGCACCTCCTCGCACCAGGCTTCACCTCCCAGCATCAGACTCAGCTGTAAGGCAATCCAGTGATAAGCATGATATATACCTATGATCCAGTCACCTCTCAAAAGCCCCAGGTATGAGGGCGTGAGGCTCTAGGGGTACATGTAGATACAAGCCATAACAATAGAAGACCCAAAAAACTCAACCAGAAGTCCTTTTAGATCTGACAAAGTCAGCATAGTAGCAGCATAGAAAATCCAAGCACAAACATCAGTCACATTCCTGTACACCAATAACGAACCCACTGAAAAGAAATCAGACAAACAATTCTGTTTCCAGTGCCTCCCCCCGTTTAAGTAAGTACCTAGAAATCAACCTACCTAAGGAGGTTAAAGATCTCTATGGTGAACATTATATAGCTCTGAAGAAAGAAATTAAAGAGGGCTGTAGGAAATGGAAAGACAACCCCTTTTCTTGGATTGGTGCAATTTTTGTTAACATGACCATACACTACCAACATAGAGCTACAGATTCAACACAACCCATATTAAAACACCATAAATATTCTTTAGAGAACTAAATAAATAGCCCTGACTTTCATTGGTTTCAGAAAAGACTCAGAATAGCCAAAGAAACCCCGAGAAAACAGAACAATGCTGGATACATTGTTCATTGTTCAAGTATTACTTGATTTCAAGCAATACTACAAAGCCACAGTAACAAAAATAGGATGGCACTGACACAGAAACAGACCCACGGACCCATGGACCAGAACAGAAGACATAGAAACAAGCCAGACACCTATGGCCATCTGATTTTTCTGTTTTCTTTCTCCTCTTCTCTCTTCTCTTCTTTTCTTTTTAACATGTGCTGAAGCAAAGACAGCCTAAGAAATGGTGCTGAAAAAACTGAAGAACACATGCAGAAAATGAGATTCCACCTCTCACCCTGGACTAAATCAGGTCAGAGACCTATATATAAAACCAGAAACAGCCAGGGATACAGCTCAGTGGCACAGTGCCTGCATGGCAGGCACAAAGTTGTAAGTTTGATTTCCAGTACAAAAAATAATAAAAACAAAATCACAACAGAAACAGCAGGCGTGGTGTCATACACCTCTAATTCCAGCACTCAGGGGGCTGAGGCAAGAGGATCACCACAAGTTCAAGACCAGCCTGGGCTACACAGTGAGTTTAAGGCCTGCCTGAATTGCATAGCAAGACTGTATCTCAAAAAACAAAGCAAACACAAACTAGAAACACTGAAACTTCTGGAAGACTACACAAGGGAAACGCTTGAAGCCACAGGCACAAGCAAGGACTTCCTGAGCAGGAGTCCCCGCACAGGAAATAGTATTTAGAATGAACAAATAAAATTTCATGAAATTAAAAAGTTTCAGCAAAACAAAGGAAATGAGACAACCTACAGGAGAGACAAGATACTGAAGAGGAGCCAATTTTTGCAACTACTCTTTGAATACAAGATCAACAACTAGAACATGTAAGGAACTTAAAACTCAAGCCCCATAAAACAATCCAAGAAAAAAAGTGAGCAAGTGAATGAGAGAAGTATTTCTTAGAAAGAGAAATTCAAATGGCCAAAAGGAACATGAAAAATGATCAACACCTCTAGCCCCGACAGAGAAATGCAAATTTAAAGCACATTGCAATTAACCTCACTGCCGTCAGAACGGTTGTCATCAAGAACACCACCATGAACGCTGGCCAGAATTAGAGGGAAGGCTCCCTTCTGCGTTGTTGAGGGGAACGAAAACTTGTACGGCCACTGTGAAAGTCAGTGTGGTGATTCCTCAAAAGATGAAACACAGAAACATAGTGGACCCAGTGACAGTGCCTGCGCCTGCTCCAGCTGAGCTAGGGGCTGCATCCTGTGGTGCTGTGTGCAGCCCGAGTTTGTAGCAGTGCAGTTCACAATGGCTAAGCTGTGCAGACAGCCTGGTGCCTACTAACACGAGAATGAGTGAAGACAATGTACCCAGCCCAAAGGAACACGGAGCAACTCCAGTCACCAGGAAACCATCATGCTGAATGAAATTAACCAGCCTTGGAACATTAAATATTGCATGTCTTCTCTTCTCCGAGAAACCTGAAGAATACATACAGGCAGACAGATGTAAACGAAAAGACAGCACAGGAAACGGGAAGGTAGACTTCTGGAGAGAGAGAGGGGACAAGGGAGAGGAGAGGAAGGGAAGGGATGGGGAGGGACTGAAACTGAGAAAGCCACCAGCTTCCCCGAGTAACATCCACCCCCAGGTCCTGTCAATGTGCACTAATGAATGAAAGACTGAACACTACAGCTGCAGCCACTTCTGGCCACCTGCTCTCCCACGGTAAGCGATTTGCCGCAGCAACATCTTCTGTGTCTCCACCCTGCTGGATGCCACCCCACACATAAGCAAGCAAGGACTTCCTTGCTGGGCTGTGGAGCCCTCCCTTGGTGCTGCCCACCTTGCCAGTGGTCTCGGTGCCCCTCAGGGTGCAAAGGTACATCATCATCCAGGCCAGGATGAGGCACAGCGCCGGCTCCCACTGCACAGCCCCACTGTCCTGGATGGATGGCGAGATGTTGAGGGTCTTCCGGTACCAGAAGTACCGCGTGGATGAGGCCTTCTCACACTCCTCCTCGTAGCCTGTGCGGTTTCTATTCAGGGGGCAGACGGACCATGGCAGGGGATCCTGTGGGTGGCAGGGCATTGTGCAGAGGGGTGAGAGGGAGGTGGGGTGAGTGATCAGGGTAGACAAAGATCAATGGTGCCTGGGGCTTGGAGGGGTTGCAGGGGTGCCTGGTGTTGTTTGGAGTCGGGTGCTCCCCAGAGGTCTGTGTGCTGTGACCTGGCTGTGCGGGATCATGTTGGGTAGTATTTAGTGGCAGGGCCTAGTGAGAGGGCCTTGGGTCACTTGGGGTATATGCTCCTTGCCATGGGTGGGACACTGTCTCTCTTCTGGTGGAGATGCCACATTTGTGCCTGCACCTGCTCCTGGAGTGACCTGCTATCCTCTTACCCCTCACTAGAGGCCGAACCAATGGGCCCATCTGTTCACACGTGCATCTTCCAAACTACCCACTGAACAACCTTTTTATCTTTTGAGTTCACTGCCTCCAGTGTTGTTTTAGTTCCTTTTCTCTTACTGCTGAGACAAAATATGAGACACCCAAAATGAAAGGGGCAAAGGTTTACTTGGCTCACAGTTTGTAGAGGTTCAGTCCACAGCCAGCTGGCTCCAAGGCTGGCATGGCAGAGGAGAACAGTTCATGGGGGGCGGATGGTAGCAAAGCAACAAGGACATTAACAGCATCTTTCTGCCCCTTGTATTGTATCCAGACTACCAGGATCAGGGTGGTGCTAAACCAACCAGTGGGCTGATTTAGTAACCACACGTCCTTAACCCCAGCACTGCACCATGAATCACTCATACACTGTAGACCCAGCCATCTCTGAAAAAGCCTCACCTGTGACTGCATGAGGCCTTTGGGGGGACTGCCAGACACAAACCATAACAGGAGTTTTATTGTGGTTATGCACAGCTCACTGACAGAGGCCTGTGACCTCATCGCCATCCTGCAAGTGCTTTGGGGAATGCCTGAACTCTCCTATGGGGTAACGACTGAATGGGTGATTGCAAAGCAACAGTGATGACAGAACAGTGACCCAGAGCTCTGTAGCAACCTCTTCAACATCAGACGGAACAGTCGGGACTTGGTCCATGACAGATAGATTCCTTGGTTTTTACTAACCACAGCAGGCCAGATATGCACCCGTAACAGATCTCAGGGGATATCTTCCTTTAGGTAGCCCCCCTCCAGCTCCCCAAGCCAGCACCCCACTAGTGCACATGGCTGGCATAGGCAGGCATTTTCAACCACAGATACTGGGTCTGAAATCGAGAGGGAACTGAGGTCTGCACCCTTCAGCCACCATGCCCTTGAACCAGAGAGGAGTGGGCAGAGGTGATTGCCTTTCAGCCTGAGTCAGCTGGGGTGGAAGAAGTTTGGCTCCTGGGAATTGTGGGATGGAGCTGGGAGGGTCCTCCCCTGCTTTAGGGATTTTCAACTGGGTTCTCTCTCACTCATCAACAACAGCACGTCTTTTATGGTTAAGATCTAGGATGGCCCCCAAGACTCTCATATCCTCAGGGGCAGGGCTTTGGGAGTTGATTGGATCCTGTGGGTGTTGTATTTATTATGGATTCATCCACTAATCAGTTCAGCAGCCGGAAATGCTGTTAGGAGGAGCAGGCCTTAGTAGAGGCAAGTCATTGGGGGTCTGTCTCTCTCCCTGGCGCCTCTCTTCTCTCTGCTTCCTGGCCACCACAATAGTGAGAAGCTTTTCCCCGCAAGGCCCTTCCGCTCTGCTGTTTCTGAGACTGGGCCTGCCCGCCATGGACTGACACTTCCAGAACTGTGAGCTGAGGTAAATCTCCCTTTTGAGTTGCGGGTGTCGGGTATCGTGTCCCGGTGATGAGAAAGTGACTAAGATGATGCCCAGTGAAACTGACTCATGCCCAAATGTGTAACAGAGGTGCTGAATGGGATGTATGGAGGAAAAACTGAATTCTGACCAGGACTGGAGGTGAGATGGTTGCTACCACCCTGCCCTGCCACTATGAGCCCCATGTCCATCTATTTTGTGTGTATCTTATTTCTATGAGCTTAAGTTCTTGGACAAAAATGTCTAACTGAAGCAAATGTGAACAGCCTCTTATATTCAAGCCCATATTTCACGGCTGACAGAGCAAAAGCACCCTGGTGTTAGTGATGTGATGGGCCATGGCCAATCTGCATAGAACAGCTGGAGGCAAGGTCTAAATGCGTGGAAGAGTTAGGGCCTTGCTGGTGAGTCCCTGGTTCCAGAGCCAGCCTTGTTAGTTGGAATGTGAGGGATGTTGCCTATGTTGGGTCAGGACTACTTTTCTACAGATGGCCACCAGTGGTCTTGCCCTCCGTGTTTGCATGGGCAGTGTCTCCATGGTAGGCTTTGGGTATACGAGATCCATTGCCCTGCTTCAGAAGTCCCAAGATGGATACGGTGGCTGACTTCTCCGAGGCTGGTGCCCCAGTCTGTGGCTCTCCTTGTTACTGTCAAGCTCAACTGCCTCCTACCTCAGCACACTTGTGCTCTCATGCGGAGGCGGGGGGCGTTCACCTGGAAGGAGTGGAAGAGGTACCAGAAGCCCCAGGTGTTGACCACATTGTAGTATAGGGACAGGAAGAAGGACACCATCATGCTGGCCATACCTGAAGAGAAGCAGAGCACAGTGATGGGGACCACAAGCAGGTGGCCCACCACCTGCACATGCCCAGGACATGCCTGCACACCCTCCTGCACATGTGTGTGAGTACTGACCATAACCACACCCCGCAGCCTGTGTGTGAGAGCTGTGTCTCTCCTCCAACCTTGTTCCCATCTATGAGACAGAGGGCCAGTGACATCTGTGGAGATGATTCTGCCAGCTCCTGTGCTAAGCACTTCACATGCCTGTGGTCCTCAGCACAGTATTACCCCCTCACTACACAGGAGAGCACTGCAGAGCTGGCCCAAGACCACCCAGCAAGTGTGTCTAGAGCTTAGACCTCTGAGAGAAGCACTTTGTCACTGCCGCTGCTATGTGCACCCCTGTGTCCAGTGGGACATCCTTTGGCTCCTGGGACACAAGACTCCATCCTGAGGAGCTGGGGGCTGGGGTCGGAGCAGGGCTGGGGTGACGAGGGTGTCACGGTATGAATGAGCACCCAGTGCTACCAGGTTTCTCGGCTTCCACTCTCTGCAGTGATGAAGACTGAGCCCCTGCTCTTACTGGTCTACCCAGTGGGCAGCACTGCACATAGCAGGCATGCAGTGACAGGGAGGCGGCCCAGTCATTAGCAGGGAGGAACGACTAGCTTATATTTCCAGCAGGCTGACAGACAGCACAGAGAGCAGCTCCAACCCTGAGCAGCAATTTCCCATCCACAGATTCCCAAGCCGAGGCCCAGAGAAGAGAAGCCAGGTGTGTCAGCACCCTGGGGCTGCTCTGTGGTTTGGGTCCTAGCTCTGCTCAGCCAGGGTTTGCTGGCAGCTCCTTCCGGGCCATCAGCTTGTCCAGTCACTGCAGTCACTGGCTCTCTCTGGGGTCCTGCGCTTGCTGTTAGATCCCCACCCCCACCCCTGTGCCAACCCAGGGGAACTGTATGATGTCTCTGTGTGCGAGGGGGCAGAAGGGGGCCCACATACCAACTCCTGCGAGGTAGGGGCTGATGGTCCTCCAGGCGCCGATGCTGCCCTGCCGCATGCGCTGCCCCACCGCCAGCTCCAGGTACAAGAGTGGCATTCCCTCCACAATGAGCATGATGAGGTAGGGGACCAGGAAGCTACCTGTGGGCACCAGAGCTGAGGTCAGGCCCACAGCGCCAGATGGGTCATCCTGGGCCACCCACCCTCCTAGGCAAACACCCTCCCATCAGCCTGCCTTTCCCCTTGTCTGCTCCCCCTTCTACCTCCCACCCATCCCTTTTCCTGCCTGTCTCCTTTCTTCTGTCTGCGAGTCTCCACCTTTTCATACACCCATCCCTGCCACTCTTTTACCTACCTTTCTATAGTCCATCCATCCATCCATCTAACCATCCATCCATCTGTACATCCACCCTCCTTATGTGCATCCATCTTTCCATCTGTGCATCCATCCATGCAATGATTCATGCATGAATCTGTCATCTACCCATCCATCCATCTACCCTTCTACCCATCCATTCATCTAGTCATCCACCCATCTGCTAATCCATCCAACCATCCAGCCATGAATCCATGTCTCCACCCACAGTCCATACCTCCATCATGCAACAACCCACCCATCTGCTCATCCATCCATCCATTCATATATCCAGATACACATCTATTCACCCACCAATCCCCCCATCCACCATGCATGCATGCACCCATCGATGCATCCACCCAGTCTCTCATTCATCTACCCATCCATGCATTATCCATCTATCCACCCAACCATCCATCCATCTGTCCCTCCATTCACCTACTCATCTTCCCATCCACGTATAACACAGAGACATGTCAGTTATCAAAAATTTTCAAAACTCCCAGCCTGAGAGGCAAAGTCATTATTTTAAGCTCCCGGAGTGCCCTTCTGAAGGTCTCTGTTGGCCCCGTCCCTCTGCCCAAACCCCCACTGCATCTGCTGTGTCAGCAACTAAGGGTTGCTCAGAGCCAGGACGACTGAGTCCCTGCATAGTGTGAGCTCCCTCTCCTCGAGTCTTTGCATCAGCTCCCCGCTTCACCCTTGGGGTCTGTGCACAGCCCTGATGATACCCATGTGAGGTGGTGTCTGAAACACCGGTTTACTAAGCACTGACTGTGGCCAAGGCAGGCACCTGGGGAAAGTGCAATGAGTGAAAGAGAATGAGGGAAATCGAAGGTGAAAAGAGAACTCTGAGGCTACAGCTGCAGGGATCAGGCGGGTCCAGCGCCAGCTGACTCCTCAGGTGTGAAGGTAAACAAGGAAACACTTGTCCTTACATAAACACTGCCCAGTTACCCACACTGCCTCCACGGTGCATGCGTGCTGGGCTGTACCAATGGGGCTGTCAGGTACACTCTGGACCACCCAGGGACCTTTGCATCACCCCGAGCAGCTGCAGAGTTGCCCTGAGACCAGGCCACTGTGCACTGAGCAGTGGTGGGCACCCTGGCCATGCCCTTTCCTGCCTTCTTCATCAAAGCCATGGACATAGCCTGGCCCAACTGCTTGATTATCCTGGGGGCAACAGATCTCAGAAGTAACAAGCCTGGGACAGAGCCCAGGGAGGAAGTGGCTGGGTGGTGGGCAGGGGAGAGTGAGGGCCATGCCACCAACCCAGGCCCCCCAGCTCCTCCTGTGCCCAAGCAGGGCCTCAGCAACCCGCCCTCTCACTCTGGGGCTCTGCTGGGGGCTCTCCCGGCCTCATCCCTTCCTGCCCTGCACCCATTTTGCTCGGCACCTCACCGGCTTGTCTGGGTGGCAAAGCAGGGAGAGGCCGTCTGTGGCTCCCTCCCTTGAGATCCCTGTACATCAGGACGCAGCCTGGACAGAGTTGCAGAGTCGTGGAGCATCCCTACCTCAGGGGTCACAGGATAATCTCTCTCACCAGTGTCACTGGGCACTGCTCCTAGCAATACGAAGGCCGGCTGGGCTCAATGGCGGGGCTTGCCCATCGGCCTGCTGCCCAGGCCAAATAGAGATGCAGGCCCAAGGCCCAGGGAGGAGTGTGGGGCCTTTAGTCCTTCTCCTCAGTGACAAGATCCCTCCCCCACCCTCAGTGAGCACCCAGTTCAGGGGAGTGGGCTCTCTCATTTTGTCATCAGTGATGTTAGAACAGTGCAGATGCAGAAAACCCAAACTCGATCCATTAAGTTTTATTCAAAAATACCTGAGAATGGGCCACAGATCCCTATATCCAACCCAAGCTATAAAACATAGAAGAAACATGGAAGCATCTCTTTGACCTCCTCGAGGCAGAAATGTCCTAGATCCTGCAGCAAAAGTACCCTCTGTAGAGAAAAATGCAGAATCCGTCCTGCCGCAAGGGTGTAGTCAGACCTCAGGAGCTGTGCTTTTGCAATCTGTAGTTCCCCAAGGTCCCTGCCAGGCTAAGGTCTCAGGTGTGACACTCCCCAGGGCCGGCTGGTGCCCCCAGGTACTCACCGCCACCGTACATCTGGCACAGGTAGGGGAAACGCCACACGTTGCCCAGGCCCACGGAGTAGGAGATGCAGGTGAATATGAACTGCAGGGGGTGGCCCCACTGCGTCCGTGCCTTCTCTGGGGCCCCAGGCCCAATCTCCTCTACTCCTGCCCTCCTCTCAGGGTGCCAGGCAGAGCATCCCTGGCTCCTCCAGTGCTGCAGCTCCGCATCCTTGACCGGGGAGGCCAGATGTGCTGATGGGGGCTCCATCCGCTGCAGCTGCTCCCACGGGAAGATGGGGCCTCCGGGTCTCTCTTCTGCACCCCGGCGGCCCCTGTGTCTTTCCCTGCCTTTCTGTATGCTGAGTCCTAGAATCTGCTCTTCCTGCGTCCCTCCCTGTGTCCCCCGTCCCTCCCTCTTGGACCGGACTGGGGCCTCATGCTTGGCCAGTTTCACCGCGCTCCCTCCCAGCCACCTTTGCCCTGCCCCTTGCATTGTTTCTGAGCTTGTGCCAGCCAGGCTGTGGGACCTCTGCCTGCCCCTGGCTGCTCTTGGAGCCCCTGGGAAATTGCACAAAGACAGGACTTCATCTGCCAGAGAGTATGGTGCCTGGTTGGTGTTTGGCCACCTGTTTGCTGCAGAAACAACTCTGATTTGCATGCTGCCAATGTCAGGTGTGGACGATGCCCTGTGGGCAACTCCAAGATGCCCATGCCATGGCACTGCCTGTGGACCTTCATCGTGACATGCAGAGGTAGCAGCTGTTATGGTGAATTTTCACCACACAGCATAGACATGGGTAGCACTGAGAGTATTTACAGCCTAGTAAGTGATTAGCAAATGTTTGGTCTCATTTACTTATTTCCTGTGGCTTACAATCACAAGTTTACAGTGCCTAATTCTGAACAGTGGCTGATGTAACCACCTGCTCATGACTTTCCTGACAATTTCCCACTTGGCTCTCATGGGCCTCAAGGAGCTGCTCCAGCTCTCCCAGGGCCTTGGGCAGGGAGACAGCCCAGCTCTCAGCAGTGTCTGAGCCCCAGGCAGCAGGGTCTTCAGAGAGCTGACCTCCACTGAGTGGCTTCGGAAGAGCCACCCTGTCTGTGCATGTGATTGTCACTATACCCAGGTGAGGAGGACACCACACCCTGTGAGACTGAAGGCCCAGCGTGCGGTGTTCTCTGATTTCTAGGAGAGGTGGAGGAGAGGGACGCAGACTGGACAGAGTTGTAGAGTGTGGGCCTGAAACTTGCTTGGGGCGCAAGGTTCTCACACCACCAATGGTGAAGGTCACATGGCTTTCAAGCACGTGCTCACCCCCGAGATCCCAGTGTTCATTAACCGCAGTGGCTCTCAGCTCCCCTCGAGATAAAGTCCAAACTCCCTGGTTTTGTTTATGAGAACTTGAAGAAGTTTTTAAAATGTTCTCTACTTTTTTACTTCTAGGTTATTTCTTTTAAAGAAATATTTTAAGGTTTTAATTGGCACATCCTTGTATGTGTTTGTGCGGTATAGGGTGATATTTCCATAAATGTAAATAATGCACAACCACTTCATCCATCACCTCATCAGGAACACAAAGCTCTCCGCTAGCTATTTTGAAATATAAAATGAGGGCTGGGGATATTGCTCAGCACTGCAGCCCCTGCATGGCAAGCGCCAGGTCATGAGTTCAATTTCTGGTACAAAAAAACCCCAAACACACACACACACACACACACACACACACACACACACACACAATGAAATGTTATTGACCACACTCCCTATGCCCCTTGCAGCCCTAGGGATACCCACCTTGTGGTGCAATTGCTGATCACACGCTAGTTCTACTTGGTTGTTGAGGGACAGCTGTGTTACTCACCTTCCCACTGCTGTGACAATGTGCCCGAGCTAATGAACCTGAAAGTAGGAAAAGTTTATCCTGAGTCATGGTTCAAGTCTGTAGTCAGTCACTGTTGCTTTAGGGTCTATGGCAGGGCAGAACATTCTGGCAGGAACAGTGGCTGGGAAGTGGAAAGAGAAAGAGGAGGCGACTTTGCTGACAAAAAGCCTGCTGTAGGCCAGGATGGTGGCACACGCCAGTAATCCTAGTAATCTGGAAGGCTGAGGCAGGAGAATGGCAAGTTTGAGCTCAGCCTGGACAGTGTAGCAACTTAGCAAGACCCTGTCTCAAAAGAGAAAGACAGCTAGGGATGGTGCTCAGTGAGGGCCCTGACACCCCCAGTGCCAGAGAGGAAAAGGGTGCAGGGAACAAACAGGTTCACTGCAAACATATGGTTGTATTATTCCTAGGATGTCTTTTCTGTTCTATCGGCCTGCATGTCTGTTTTTATGCCAGTACCTGTTGCTTCAGCAACCCTGGCTTTGCAGTGTGTTTTGAAGTCCGGTATTGTGATGCCTCCAGCTCTGTCCTGCTTATTCAAGTTTGTAACATGGAATCTATCCATCGCCAGGAAGTGCTACTTGTAGACAGGAGGAAGAATGTGTATTCTGCAGCTGTCAGATGAAATGCTTTGCGAATGTCTGTCAATTCTTTTTTGACACAATAATTTCAACTTTTATGATTATACGGTGGCCTTCTTGGTCTCTTTTTTGCAACTTCTGATTTCAGACCTGTGCTGACACTAGCGTGGTTGGTTCCTGTCTGTGAAGTGTCTTTTCTCCCTCCTTCACTCTCAGTCTACACATGTCCTCCCAGGGGCAGTGTACATCTCCTGGGCAGCCAAGGGCATGTCTTATTTGTTGTATTAAGTCCATTTGCTTACTTTTTTAATCAGAGGATTTAATCAGTTTACATTCAGGGTCATTATTGGTAGGTAACGATGTACTCCTCACATTTGTTTGTTGTTTCCTGTTTTTGTAGGGCCTTTTGCCTTTCTTTCTGTCTTAGTTTTAACCTTTGTAGTTTGGTGGTTTTCTGTGATTTAGTTTGATTCCATTTGATTTTTTATTTGTGTACCTGGCAGTGAGTTTTATACTTTTATGTGTTTTCATGGTGGTAGTTATATTGTCCTTTCATTTCTAGATACAGAAAGGACTCACTTAAGCGTTTTTGTTTTGAGACCAGGTCTCATCATGTAGCCCAAGCTTTCTCAAACTGGACACGATTCTGCCTCAGCCTCTGGACACTGGGACTTCCGGTGTCCACCGCGACCTTGGCCTCTCTCAAGCTTTTCTTGTATGATGCTGTATCGGTGTGGAACCCCTTAGATTTTTCTTATCAGGGAGTGAGCCCCATAACTTTTATCACAGGATATTGCTATATTGTCCTAGTTTACTATGCATTCCTATTGGCAGTCTCTTACCAAAGCTAATTTATGCAGTGAATATTATCATGAGTGTGTACAGCAAACATAGTTGTGTGGTGTAGAGTTCCTTGCTATGCATTGTTTCAGGGCTTCTTGAAATGTACTCCCTGCAGGTCAGTGGGGACTATTGTGTGGGTCACTTTCCTGTGAATTAACTCATTTTTCCCTTGGATACATACAGAATGAGATATCCTACCCGGCACATACACAAAGGCACGGCAGGAGATCTCTGACTCCACTTCCGCTCTTCCTAGGCAGATCAGCGGTTCATCTGGAGCGGTCATCTTCTGAGAGAGCTGTCTGCACAGCCGGAGGTAAGGGACACGAGCTAGTCTGCCTGCTGTGACTGTCCCGGAGAGTATCATGGGGCTCCCTGTCCAGCAGAGAGATCTGGATGACAGATTCTAACTTCAGCTTATGCACTCTGACCAGGTTGACCCCCTCCTGCCCTGCAGGCTGAAGAAGGCTGACTATGGTACTGTGATCTCCTGTGGAAATCTGAAGTTGAAAACAAAGCACTGTTTCCTCTAAGAGAGCAAGCGTGATTCTAGGTAGATGCTGGACTTCTGGAGTTCTGCTGGCTTCTCCCAGGACTTCTCAGGGAAGCCTAGCAGGCCAGGCAGTGCCGTTTGGGTTGCTGGTCTGGGTTGCTGAGGGAGCAAGGGGAGCTGGTGCTGCAGTCTGGGTCTTGCAGGTGCCCCAGAGGTCTGGAGCTACTGGGAATGGGGAGAGCCTTTAGGAGGAGGGGTGTAATTGTAGGTAGTCAGGCCACCAGGGTGTGCCCTGGAGGGGACACTGGGATCCTAGCTCTTCCTCTTCATGTGTCTTTGCTTCCCAGCCATCTGAGGTGACCAGTTTAGCTCCACCATGATGCTGCTTAACCACAGGGGCAGATTACCATGGACAGAAGCCCCTGAAACCATGAGCCCCTTTGGGCCTATATCCTCCTGTAAGATGATTCTCCTGGGTACTTTGTCACAGTAACAGAATGTGGACACAGCCAGTAGGAGCCAGCCCTGGAGCACTGCTGCCAGCAGCAAGGCTGTCCAAGGCCTGTGGAGCCTCCTCAGTCCCAGTAAGCCCTAGATGCAACACAGAGCTTAGGGCTTCGTGTTTGACCTGCGAGGGCTCAGTTTCATTTTAGACTCAACACTCCTTACCCCAACAATTTTCCTCCCCTTTGGAACAGAAATGTTTAACCTGTGCCTGTTCCATTAGTGTCTTGGAAGTATATAACTTGTTTTCGAGTTCTGCAGGTGTTCACAGTTGAGTTTCCTGGAGTCTTAGAGAAGACTTTGAACTTGGACTTTTGAGCAGGGCTGGAACAGTTAAGACTCTGGCAGCTCTTGGCTGTGAGCTCCATGAAATTTGCATAATGAGATGGATCAGAGCCACTAGGGTTCAGGGTTGGATGCCAAGGTTGGACAAGTGTCCTGCAAAGATCCCTGTGCTGAAGCTTGAGTCCCCAGGGCAGTGTCACTGGGAAGTGAAGGAACTTCTAGGATGTGGGGTTAAGTGAGAGGCCCCTACGTCACTGGGGTGGCCTGGAAAGGGGACTGTGGGACCCTGGTTTCTTCCTTTTCTCTGCTTTCTTGCTGCTGAAGTGAGTGTATTTGCTGAACTATGTGCTCTGCCATGAGGTGCTGCCTCCCTCCAGGCCCACAGGTGTGGGGCCTCCATCGTAGTGGGCACCTCCAAAATGTAGACCCAAACCAACCATTCTTTAGCATGAGAGACCTTAGGGATCTCACTATGGCAGTGGAATGCTGAGTGACACAGTGGGAGAATGGTGGGAGGGGGCCAGAGCCACATCCCCAGGTCAAGCGGAGGGCTGTGTGTGTCACCCATGACCCCTCCAGCCTCGGGGGACCTGCCTGGATGCCCCTGCCTCAGGCCTTTCTTTATGAAAGTGAGGTATAAGAAGGAGCTCGGGGGAGGAACAAGAACATATTGAGACTGGGGAAACGTGTGTGTGAGATCTTTATTTCTTGCCATTTGCTGTGCTTTTTTGGGAAAGCAGTTTCTGCTGCAATTAGCATGGGTGTCTTTTCCAGGAGAAGCGACGTGCATTGGAGGTCAAGGCTGTGAAGGAGCAATGTAAGTGCTCTGCGGCTTCCTGTAGTTTTATTAGTGATCCAAAATCAAAATCTGTGGCTGTGCAAGCACAGTGATGGAATTGCATCCTTATGGTAATATGAGGCGTCTGTCAAAGTACGATGCTGCCCTATTTATGCATGTATGTATGTACCTATTTACTCATTTCACTAGGGATTGAACCCAGGGAGAGGCAGCTTCTCTGAGAACCTCATCAGAGTTCCCGCAGGTACCCTATAGGACTGAAACCACATGCCTGCCCCTTTCCCTCCTTTCTGCTCAGGCCAACACACCAACAGAATGCCAGGCCCTGACTCCTACCGTCGTGCTGGGGAAATGGAACTTTTCTGTAGACTCATCGCCTCTGTGAGCACTGAAAACCTTGCTCCAGGCATGATGGTTCTGCACGCTCTCTACCCCAGGGGCTGTCAATTTCACGTGTCTCTCGGCAACCCTGGCACCAGCTTTGCAGCTCTGCCAACCCCTGTGGTGAACACTGGGTGAATCCCAAGAGTGGAAGAAGAGGAAGCCCTGTGAATCTCCCAGGAAACCATGGAAACACAGATGATAGTGTTGCCCTCAAAGCCGAGAGCCTTGTCCTGGGGAAGGATCCTCAGGATATAGTGGTAGCAGTAACTGAGGCAGGGGTGGGGTGAGGCGATACAGTCCTACGGGAAGCAGACGGTGCACTTGGGCAGCACCAATGGACTATTCCACCAGGCATATCCCATATATTTTGTACTCATCCCCTAATTACACGAACCCTTGCACTCCCCTCCCCACCCCTTACTACCTTCCTCTTTTCTTTTTTTTTTTTTTTTTTACCTTCCTCTTTTCTAATAAGAGTTCCTCTTCTCCCTTCCTGCTTCTTTGTTACATTCCACAAGTTAGGGAGAGCACATAATGCTTGTCCTTCAGAGTTGGGATTACTTCACCCAAGGCGATGATGCAGTTCCATCCATTTTCCTGTGAATGACATAATTTCCTTCTTTGTGGCTGTGTGATACTCCATGGTGTGTATGTACCATACGTTCTTCATCCATCTGTTGATGGACATACGGGCTGGTTTCATACCTGGGCTATGGTGAGTGGTGGTACAATAAACACAGCTATGCAGGTGGCCCTAGAGTAGAGTGACTTTAATTCCTTTGGGTATTTATCAAGGAGTGGCATAGCTGGGTCATATGAGAGCTCTATTTTTTGTGTTTTGAGGAAGCTGCATTTTATTACCCTGGCAGCTGCACTGACTCAGGTGAGACAGGAACTAAATGTAGTTTTGACGCACATTTCCCCAGTGGCTAAAGATGTTAGATTTTTTTTTTTTTGTATTGGTAATTGAACCCAGAAAGTGAAGCAGCCCCCTCACTAGCACCTTTTAAAAATTTGAGATAGGATTTCAGGGTTGCTAAGTCACCCAGCTGGGCTCAATTTTGTGATGCTCCTGTCTCAGCCTTCCAGAGTAGTGGCATTACAGTCATGTGTTAAGTTTTTAATGTTCATTTTTTGGAGCTAAGGTCTCACTATGTAGCCCAGGCTGGCCACAAACTCACAGCAATCCTCCTGCCTCAACCTTCTCAGTGCTGGCATCACAGGTGTGCACCACCACACCAGGCTGTTTAGTGTTCTTTTTATATAGGTATTAACAGTCTATCAGAAGAGTAGCTGGCAAAGACTTGCTCCCATGGTGTAGACTGTCTCTCCACTCTGTTAGGTGTTTCTCTTGCTGTGCAGAAACTTTTAATTGATGTCCCAGTTAATTCTTATTATTTCTTGTGAATTGGAGTTCTATTCAGGAAGTGTCTGCCTGAGCCTACGGCTTCAACTGTTCCTTCTAGCAGTTTTAAAGTTTCAGATCTTATACCTGAGTCTTTGACTGATTTTGAACTGATTTTTTACACAGGGTGAGAGATAAGGATCTAGTTTTCATCTTCTACAAGCACCCTTTGTTATGGAGCCTGTCTTTTCTGCAGTATTTCTGGCTCCTTTGTCTAGAACCAGAGGGCTGTAGCCGTGTGGGCTCTTATCCATATGTTCTGTCCTGTTCCGTGGTCTGTATGTCCGCTTTTGTGCCAGCATCGTGCTGCTTCATTACTATGACTTTGTAGCACATCTGAAAGCGTACATGGTGATGCCTCCAGCCTGCCTCTGTCTGCTTAGGATTGCTTTGCTATTCTGGGTCTGTTGTGTTTCCAACTGCATCTCAGGACTGGTTTTTCTAGCTCTGTGTCACTGGAATTACATGGAATCTAGAGACACCTTTGGATAACTGTTCTATGGTACGGGACAGCAACCTGCAAAGCAAAGCAAACAGCAGTAAACTTTTCTATGGCAGGTCTTTCTGTGGGCTCAAGAGGATGCTCGGGAAATCCCTTGCTCTTCGAGAAGTCCAAGGAAACCAGTGTGGAATGGAAGCCCAACTGCAGACATTTCCCTCTGGAGCCCCCGATGACCAGCTCTGTGACTGGGGCCCTGGTGCTGATGGCGTTAAGAGCAGTATGTGTGTAGTGGAAGCTGTGTTTTGGATTTTGACCCTTTCTGGGGGAGTGATGCATTACCGGGCTCTCTGGGGATGTGGGCAGCACCCTGTCAGCACAGAGTCACGGAAGTCAGCACCCAGCACTACAGCATGCCGTGCTGCTGGGCTGTGTGCTTGGTAGGTCGGGTGTGATCAGTGCAGCCCCAGCATACAATAGCATTCGCTTTACTCTGGGTTTGTCTGCATGGCTGGGGACCAGGCCATGAGATAGATTATTAGGGGCTTGACTATGTGATTTAAGCCCCCTCAAGTCCTGAGGTCAGTGGGACCTTGCTTCAGGAGAGGGAGATGTGCGGAAGGCCACGTACCCCTGGCTATGGGCGCAATGCTGATAACCCCGCGCTGAAAGTAGTATCTGCTGAAGACAGTTGTCAAAATACAGGCATTTGGGTTTAGAGAAAGGCTGGTTCCTCATTAACTTAATCCTTATTTACCTATTTTCTATCGTTTCGGTTCTGTGAAACGGCATGCTACCCCAACCCCTGCATTTTTTGCTAGCCAATAAAAGCGAGACAACCACAGAGGCAGCCAAGCCAGTCCACTAGGAGTGAACTCCTCCCAGCCCCCCTTGTACCCTGAAATTTGTCTCTTTGTCTTTCTTTATTCCCCGCTGACTCCCCTACAGGTACCTGATTGTCTGATTGGCTCTTGGTACTGCATGCTCCACACTGTGACTGTGTGGCACTGTATTCCTAAAGGTGTTCCTTCATCCATCTCATGTCCAGGAGCAGACACTATTCCACTGAAGTGACTCTTCTGCATAAAGGAAGTGCTCGGAAATGCTTTCAAGTTTCACAGGTCATTGTTGATATATTTCTAAACATGCCACTCATTTTCCTTCTGTAGTGCAGCACTGATGTTTATTGTGGTAAAAAAGAAGAAAGGAAGACAAATTCATATGGTAGACTAATGCCTATAATTCTAAATAAGGTGTGTCTCCAGCTCCAAGATCTCTATTTAATCTGTTGAATCCGAGCATCAGAAAAACAAAAACAACAACAAAAAAGATGGCAGCTAAGATAGCCAAAAACCCTCTTAAGGCCTGTTTTTGCTGTAGGGAAGTTTGTAGCATGAAAAAGAAGTCCAAAAAGAACACAACTCTGGCTGATATTCTGAGTGGGCGTCTGTAGAAGCTGGACTTCCTACCAGTGTAATCCCAGCACTCAGGGAGGCCATGGAAGGAAGACTGTGAGTTTCACACCAGCCTGGACAATTTAGTCACCTAGAAGACCTTGTCTCAAAATTTCAATAAATGAGCTGAGGATGTGGATAAGTGTGAAAACCCTGGGTTCTATCCTCAGTACTGTGTGCACATGCCTGCACATATGGACGAATGCACGCTCGCACACACACATACACACAAACACAAATGTCTGTGGAAATATACCCAGGGAGAGTCTCCTGAGATCCACAATCTCAACAAAGCGGGCTGTGTTGGAGTTGGAAAGGCTCCTCTCGCTTTAGGGTAACACTGATGTTCTTACTGCAGTGAAAAGGAAAAAAGGAAGACAAATTCACAGGGTAGACTAATGCTATAATCATAAATATGGTGTGTTTTCAGTTGTAAGATGCTGTTTAAATTATATACATTAGAAAATTTCCTTATGTACAGATAAATAACGTAGCCTGATTGTAAGCAATGTCTGGGGTCTTCTAGAGTTGGCCACGATGCCCAAGTGCAACATTAAGTCTCTGGAAATCTGATTACTCTCGTCCTCATGGCCAGTTCTGGCAACTTTTGCAGGGCATTAGGGCACCACAGGTGGGTGGCTATGCTGATTCCTCCTCTGGTCGGGGGTTGGGAACAGTAACTGGGGTAAATTTGTAAGCAGGGGTGGTCAGTGCCAGAGACCCTGGATGGGAGAAAGGTGACTCCTATGAGTCCCCAACAAACATCTCACTCTATGGCCAGGTCAGTTGTATTAACACTGGAAGCGGGGAGGAGAACCTAGAAATTATGTAAATGCACTATAACTAAAAAAAAGAATTTCAATCCAACGATGTTCAAATCTGTCACCGCAGGCACTTCAAAACTCCTTCACTTGGAGTAAAGTTGATTATCCTCTAATATTTTGGAGTTTCTTCAGCCCCCACCCCCAAATTGCTTAAATTTGATCTCAGAAGCCTTGTATCATTGTCACCTTGGTCTGAGGACTCTGTAGAGACTGGAAGCCATCTTCCTCAGGAGCGGCCCTGATCCCCGATTTGAGGGTTGCCGCATGACTTGACCTGGGCCGCTGAGAAGCGGAGAGGCGGTTGCCAGAGATTTGTGCACGTCCTCCCGACTGTCTTACTCCTTTGCAGACACAGGAAGTGGAGGGAGGACTACTTCCGGCTCGGATGCTCGTCACTTCCGGTGGAGAGCCGTCTCTTGGGGTCTAGTTGTTGGGCTTCAAGGGTGAGTTCCCCTTCTGGAGGCGCCGCATGATGTAAGTCCCGAGGGCCACCAGGGGGATGCACATGGTGGAGGTGGCCACGAGCAGGCCGATGACAGCCAGGGCATAGGTGGGGTAGTCCTTGGTCACCAGCCGGCCCTGGAGGGGACACGAGCATCAGGGCAGGGACTTCCCGCCACACCTTCCCGAGAGCGTGGCGAGGCCTCAGCCTCCACGAGGTGGGAGAGACGGGGGTGGAGGTAGCCGGCCTTGCCCGCAGCCACCCTGGGCCTGCAGCTCCCCACCCGTCTCACACACAGAGCTAAGCGTCCCTACGTCGTCAGTCAGGGTCTAGCCGGTCAAAATGGGCTCCCTAACGTGACGAGAAGCTGCCCACGGGCGAGCAGCACAGTGGGAAGCAGGTGCGGCCTTTCCCAGGGCATGTGCCGAGGGAGACTCCCTGAAATCCCTACAGACTCCCGGGCTTGACCGGGTCCCAGCCTGCTGAGGCCGCGCAGGCGCACTTCCCGGCTGCAGCTCTGTCGCTCAGGCTGCAGTGTCTGCGTGCTGCCAAGGACTGATACCGGCTTCCTCCACCCGGCACAATGCAGAGAAACCACTTTTCCTTAGCATCTTTTTTTTTTTTTTTTTCCTGTCCTAGTGACTGATCCAGTGTGTTGGGACCTACAAGTTAACTGGGCCTAGTGGCCCCGGGGAAACAATTTAGGGACCCTGAAGGGACAGTGCCTTCTGGTGGCGTCATTTGGATATGACGCTCCCGGGGGCTTCCTCGGGCACATTCACCCCTGGGACCAGAGGACTTGCCCATCTTATCCTGGAGCCTGTGTGCCCAGCTCTTGCTGCACCTGATAAAAACAGGAAAATGAGGATGTTTAGACAGGTACAAGCCCAGGGTTTGAGCCTTGTTTCTTGGCAGCGAGACACACCAGGTCTCATCCTTTCTTTTTTTGTCTTTTTTTTTTGGCGGTACTAGGGATCAAACTTAGGACCCTGCGCTTGCTAGGCAGGCGCTTATTCCACTGAGCTATATCCCCAGCCCCCTCTTCTTTTGTCTTTTTGAGACAAGGTCTTGCTATGCAGTTCAGGATGGCCTTGAGCTCAGTTTATAGCCCAGGGTGGTCTCAAACTCGAAGGGATCCTCCTGCCTCAGCCTCCTGAGTGCTGGGATTGCAGGCATGCGCCACCACGCCTAGCTCCTTTCTTTTCTTTGCCTTTTCTGTCTGCTCCTGAACCAAGTTTGGGTTCTCTTTATAGTCAGCTGGGGTTCTTGGCAGGGAACTTTGAATTCTTGGTGCCTTGTTTTGTGGCTGTGGTGCCAGTTTGTAAAGAAGAGACCTAAAGATCCTAGAGAAAGCAAAAAAAAAAAAAAAAAAAAAAAAAAAAGAAAGAAAGCAGATGTGTGAGATGTGACTGAGCTATCACCTGGTGACTATACATTACCATGTTGCTCTGTCGTATGGCTAAAATGTCAAATAGGTGAAATTCTGACAAATGCGTTTAGCTCAATTTATTGCTAAGATAGAACAAAGGTGTTTTTTAAAATTTAATTTTCTTTTTTGTCTCTTTGAGACAGGGTCTTGCTGTGCAGCTCAGGCCCACTGTGAGCTCACTTTGTAGCCCAGGCTGGTCTCGAACTTGCAGCTATTCTCCTGCCTCAGCCTCCTGAGTGCTGGGATTACAGGTGTGCACCACCACACCCAGCTAGTCTGTTATGTTTAGAATAAGGCTTTCTTGAAACACTGACCTGTTCTTAATACAATTTACAAAAGAAATGGCTCAAAGAACAAAGATTTTTGTATATCAAAGTAATGTCTTGTACTTTTTGCTCTTGTTAGGGTTTTTGATTGCTTGTAGGGAAATTAATCTTAAGAGAGGGTTTATTTAAGCATCTGTTATTAAGGTCTTTTAAGTGAAGTCTGATTTTTATCTCTGGTTAGATAAGCACGGTAGGAGAATTTCTGAGCTTTATGTTTTATAGTGTTTTATAATAATAAATATCTTTTCCTGATACCAGTTTTATAAAAATTTTTTAAAGCGCACTGGTCCTGGTATAATGCTGTCAGTCATGACTGTTGTCTTAATGCTGTAAAAGTCACCAGACTGTTTTCCTGCTTTTCTAAACTCTCTATTAATAATACCTATGCACTGCTTGTAGCCATTGTAGACATGAGCTATGTTCTTGTACTCACTGAGGGCAACCTGGCTTTATCCTGAATTCAAAATTAATCTATAATTAATTAATTGCAGTGCTGGGAATTGAACTCTGCCTTCTGCATGCTGGGCAAGCATTCTACTAATAAGCGAAATCCAAGGGCTTTTTTAATTTTTAGTTTTGAGACCGGCCCCAGCAGTAAACAGCCAGCAGGATGGCACAGGCCCCAAACCCTAGAGACTGAGGGACAGGACAAGATGGGGTATTTCGATGGGGCGGGGGGAAAAATGACTGTTTGAGAGCTCAGCACTTCTCCCATAGGCACATATCTGCTGGGAAGCAGAAACGGCTGTCCTCCAGACCTACCAAGAGGATTTTGACAAAAGCAGGATTTGAACCTATTCCCAGCTCCCCACGCATACTTCCTGGGTGCCCTGCTGTCCCTGAAGCTTCAGGGCTGCCATGTGGAGGAGGCCAGGAGCTGCCTTCCCCAGTGGCCAGATAGGAGCAAGCTGCTTTTCCCCTCTTTCGTAGTGGCAAGCAGTCAAGTGATGTAGTCCTTGGGACCGGATGAAGCCCCTGCTGGGCCCTGGTCCTACTAGTGCCTGGAGCTCCCCAGAGAGATGACCTCCTTTGGAGCCTCTCTCATGGCCCAAGCAGCCTGGAGCCTGAGAAGCCCTTGATTCCTGGCTACCACTGAACCTCTGGGTAATAGTACACCACACATTTAACCAGCTCCACAGTCCAGGCTGAGCCGTCTGCTGCCTCCGGGGTCTCATCTTACCAGTGACCTCCCCACCACAGTGCAGCTCCTGGGCTCAGAGAACACAGGCCCTGCCGCGCCCGGCCCTGCAGGGAGATAGGTACCTGGGTGGCGTCCCAGGCTTGGTACTGCAGGGTGCCCGAGAGGATGTAGTCAGTCAGGTAGAAGAGGAAGAGGGCGACGATGAGCAGCGGGCTCACGCACGCCCACATGGCCTTCCAGTACCAGTTGAGGGCACAGCCGGTCATGGCCTCGAGCTCGGCTCCAAATCTGCGCACCATGGGAGGGAGAGAACTGGGGCTCGTGCTGCTGCACTGGGTGGCCTGAGCTGAGCGCACCACCCCGGCCCTCTGGGGTCCCTTCACGGTGACCACGCGGCAAGCCCACGCCAGGAAAGGACACTTGTCCCTGCTGCTGGCCTTCAGAGGAAGCTGTGGTATAGCCCAGAGGGTGGGTCCAGGGGTGGCCAGGGCCGGGAAGGAGGGATGTAGGCCAGTCTGTGCTCAGGATAAGGCTCCTCAGGCGGCTTTGTCTCCCTGTCCTCAGCCCTATCTGTGGGCATCTGCACTGCCCATGAGAAACACTGGGTCAGGACTCCTCTCTGCCCAGGGACCGCAGGGTTCAGGGAAGAAGCCGAGCCCAGCCTACAGCTCAGTTACTGAAAACTGCTCTCTTGGCAAGAGGGGATGGGATTGGGCAAAGTGTCACTGCACCATAGCTCTGGCCTCCTGCACCAGTGCCCATGAGAAACACTGGGTCAGGACTCCTCTCTGCCCGGGGACCGCAGGGTTCAGGGAAGAAGCTGAGCCCAGCCTATAGCTCAGTTACTGAAAACTGCTCTCTTGGCAAGAGGGGATGGGATTGGGCAAGGTGTCACCGCACCATAGCCCTGGCCTCCTGCACCAGTTTGCACGGTGCCCATGGAGGGCTCCGCAGAGCACTGCTGACTGAGCGGGGCTCAGGGATCCAGGCCACTTCCTGTGTGTAACATGAACATCCGAGATGGTTAAAGTGACACAGGTCAGAAAGGGTGGTACCCACTCCTGGGTACAAAAAGGTGCCAGGCAACAGGTCATTGTCACTAGAGGGCCACCAGATGGCGCTGTCCCCATGGGCAAGCACAAGGGACTGGCGGCTCCTTGTCTTGGGGAGACCTGTCTCAACAATGGAAAGTGGAAAGTGTGCGCAGTGTGAAGGCCCTGGCTCCGATCCCCAGGACCACAAAAACAAAACAGAATACTTTGCAAGCTGCTCTGGATCAGCAGTGTGGCCCCAGATGCGCATTGCGTCACCTGGGGAGACTGAAAACTTCCCAGTGCTGCCTGGGCACCTGGGATGAGGACTTGACCTCAATGGAATGTGCCTGATTCTCTAGGATTCAGTTCTCAAGTGGACCAGTCAGGGTCCTCAGAAAACACTGGTGTTGGCTGATGATCAGAGAATCCAATGCTGGGAGGCTGGATTCTCTTCCCAGGGAGCTGCGGGGTGCCACAGGGCCAGCTGGGAACTTTTATATACAGAGAAAGACAGGAAGCAGAGGCTGTTGTCTGAAGCCCAACTGAGGGCAGAAGTAAGGCAGAGAAGTAGGGAAACTTAAGGGAAAGTAACAAACTTGACAAAGAGCAACCTTCTAGAAGGAAAGGCAGCTGAGCCAGCTGTGGGGTCCCCCAGGGCTTCTTTTCCCATGGAGCTGGCAGGTCCAGGCCCCCTCACCTCCTCAGCCCATACACGTAACACACAGCAAGTGTCTCCACCAGCACGATGAACAGCAGGGACAGTGTGGCAGCATAGTCATTGAAGATGTCGAACCAGTAGCTCCCGGCCTCCATGGTGAACAGCAGGCCAATGACACAGTTGACGAGGCACACCAGACCTGGGCACAAGACACCTTTTGGCTGCCTGAGGCACCCTGTCTACTCCCACTCTCGCTCTCTCTCTGGGCAGCAGGGCCCTGACTCCCAGGGGACTCTGGCCACTGGCTTTAGCTACCTGGGTGGGAGGAACTGCCCTGCTGGCCGGGGATGTCAGGCTCAGAGGGAGGCAGACGTGGCCAGCAGTGCACTCTCAGGAGCATCACCCACACTGTGGGTCTGGGGTGCTAGGGACTCCACTGCTCAGGCCCAGCACTCATGGGGAGAGGAGCAGGGGAGAGTCTGGCATCTGCGTTGGGGCCCGGCAGAAGCTCTGAGAGAGGCTGAGAGAGGAGGGAGACCCTCCAGGGGCGTGGGAGAAGCTGGGGTTTCCTCAGCTCCTGCTGTGTGCCAGGCATTGGTTCACATGGAGTCCTTAAGCCTCAGCACAGGGAACAACAGGGGCCTTTCACAGTGAGCATCCAAGGCTCAGAGATGTCCTGCGGCTGCACCATGGCCCGCAGCATGGGAGCAGCAGGCAGGGCTCCAACACAGACAGTACCTGAGATGGCCTCCTTGGGCAGGTGGCTGGAAATGACCTCGCTGTCAGTCAGAGGGGTGAGGATGGCCGCCGTGTTGCCCAGCATGCTCCCCATGCCCAGCATGAGCAGCATGAAGAAGTAGAGCACCGACCACAGCTGGGACACCTCCATGTTCTTAATGGCCTCGGTGTAGACGATGAAGGCCAGGCCCGTGCCCTGGATGGCCTGCCCATGGTGAGAAGGTAGCAGTTACTGAGGAGACCAGTGGTTTGAAATGCATTGAATTCTGAGCAGTGTGGGGACCTCGGAACTGGCCAGGAAAGCCATCTGTTGAGCCTGGCTCACCTGTAGACCAGGCCCTGGGGCTCAGCAGCACCCAAGAGAATTGGGAGCTGCCCAGATGCATCTCTGCAGAGCATGAAGTTCTGTCTCTGCACCCTGCCCCAGCTTTCGTATATTCTTCATACAGTGAGGTCACACATAGACAATCTCTGCTTCTAGAGTCCTGATTACCCAGGTGTTCTGAGCCCTCAGTGATGGCCTGAAGGGGCATGATGGGCCCAGCATGGTGGGGAGCCAGGCTTGTGACAGTGCTCAGTGGCCAGAGTCCTGTGCTGGTGACCCTGTGTGGACACATGGAGCTGTGGAGACTGAGTCTGCAGCTCCTGCTTAAAGACAAGTCCTCTGGGACCCCAGTGAGTGTCAGAAGGCAACATGGGTGTAGGTGCCCACCGGCTCCCAGCAGGCGATGCAGCCAAAGCAAACCCCATAGGTGTTAGTGCCTCAGTTTTAACCATCAAGACTCCCAGAAATTAAGCAATGAGCTCACACACAGGGACTGAGAAACCCACAGGAGGAGAAGTTACCATGAGAACAGAGTCAGTGGGAATAAGATAGTACAGTCCTCCCTGAGGCAGCACATGTTGGATGGTCAGAGTCAGAACTGCTATTATATTGAATCCTTGTCCCCAAGTGTGAATGTACCTGGAGAGTGGGTCTTCAGTAGGCAGTTTAGGTTAAATGTGGGGCCCTAAAGTAACAGGAATGTGGCCTTATAAAGAGGAGAAAAAGAGAGTAAAAAGTCTACAGAAATCAGTAACCATATATTCCCAGACATATAGTCAAGTTCAAAAGAAGGTGAAGACTCCTTGGTGCTAAACCAAAAAGGAAACCAGAAGGGAGAGCATGGAATCGAAGAGCCATGGGTTTCTGAATGGGATCAAGGCCTTGTAGCCTGGTGTTGGGGCCTGGTGTTGTAGCCATGATGTCTGCCAGGGAGGGAGCTCATTCTACAGGCTGGTGTAGGCAGAGAGCTGGGCTGGAAGACCAGCAGGAAAAAAGTGTTGCTGCACCCACGAATCGACCTAGAACAGCACCACACACGAAAGGAATTGCCAAACAAACTACCTTCCAACAAGCCAGAAAATACCACTTCATGGGCAGCCGGATCATGGTTAGGGCTTTCTAGCATTGTTCCCTCGAAGGGGTCTCTAGAGCACTAGAGTCATTAAATCCAAGAGTTAAAGAATATTTCCACTAACACTTCCGCCTCCACTGTGCTCAGAGTCCTAACCAATACAATGAGAAAAAAGGAACAAAATACAGGCATTAAAAAATATTGAAGTATATCTGCAGGGTGTGGAATATTTTGCACAGAAAGCAAAACCAAATCTTTAGATAAAAGAGTGTATGAAAGAATTCATCAAGGGGGCTCCGTGTAAGACAGAAGATGCTGGGGGTTGCTGGGGGTGTGAGCTGGAAGGCTGTGCTTTTGTCCCTGGCCTCAGCCCTCTCTCTCTGCTTCCTGGCCACGATGGATTGGGCAGCTGTCCTTTGCCCTGTCCTACCATGCTGTTCCTGCCTTGGGGCCGGCCGGCCACAGACTGAACTCACTGGAACTGAGCCAAGTGACCTTTCCTCCTTGCAGCTAGGCCTGTTGGATATTTTGTCTCAACGATGGCAAAGTAACTAACACAGATATAGATCTTGTTTTATTCTCCATGTGGATATTCAGTTTCTCCAGAACAATTTATTAAAGGGAATATCTTTTCTTGAATGCACCTTTGTGCAGGTCAGTTGGCTATAAACACAAGGATTGATTTCTGGGCTTCCTCATCTGTTCCGTTGGTCTATGTGTCTGTTTTTATGTCAGTGCCATGCCATTTTGTCTGTAATTGTAGCATGTCTTAAAGTCAAGTATAGTGATGCCTCCAAGTTTCATTTTTCTGTTCAAGGTTGGTTTGGCTATTCTGGGGTTTTTGTCGTTCTGTATGAATTTTATGATTTTTTTCTATATGAACTTTATGACTTCTTTTTCTATTTCTATGTGGATTGCATTGAATCTGTAGATTTCTTTGGGTAGTATGGATATTTTAATAATGATAGTTTTCCCAACCCATGAACACAGACTTCCTTTCCAGTTTTGTGTCCTCTTGAACTTCTTTCATTGGTGTTTTATAATTTTTATCACAGAGATCTTTCTTTTCCTTCGTTAAATTTATTTAAAACTCAAACAACTCAATAGTAAAAAAAAATCCAAATAAGTAATATGCAAATAGTCTGAATAATCCTTGTTCAAAAGAAGACATACAAATAGCCAACATGTATATGAAAAAATGCTCAGCATCATTCATCATCAATGAAATGCAAGTCAGAGACACAATGAAATATTATTTCACCCCAGTAAGAATAGCTGTTACCAAAAACAGAGATGGCAAGCACTGTGAAGGATGTGGAGAAAGGGGAACTCTCATACAAGGTTTGCGAGAATGGAAATTAATGCAGCCATTATAGTATGAACAGAGATTCCTCACAAAACTAAAAGTAGGACTGCTGTGTGAGCCACCATCCCGTGACTCAGTATATATCCAGAGGGAATTAAACCACGTAAGGACACATCTGCACTTCCATGGTTCTTGCAGCAGTATTTATGGTATTCAGGAAACAGGAATAACCTAAGCCTCCACCCACTGACGGGTAAGTATCATTATCATTAAGAAGATGAAGCTTTGTCACTTGTAGTAATATGGATGGAATGGCAGACCAGGCGAGATGAAATGGACCAGGTATAGAGAGACAAATACTCCCAAGTTTTCACTCTTTTGTGGAAACTGAAAAGTGAATCTCCTAGAAGAACGCTGTGGACTAACAGTCACTGGAGGCTCTGAATGGAAGTGGGGAGGGAGGAGAGGAAGAGGCGAAGGGGAGGACCAGGATCTGGACATGGGAGGATCATGTTGCACTGAGCATCACAGCAGGGTGACTCTGACCTACAGCAATGTGATGCATTGCAAAACAATCTCAAGAGTCTAAAGGTTCCCAGCACAGACATGTCAGACATTGAGGAGATAAAACTGCTAATTACCCTGATTTGATCATTACATTTTGCCTACTTAAAATATCAAACTGTGCCCTATAAATATGCACAAATATGCCAACAAAATATATTTGAAAAAACATAGATGAGGAATAAAAATTGAAAGTGAAGGTTCTTGTCTCTAGAGAGGAGGGAAAACTGGACCAGTAAAAAAAAATCAGGCAAGTTTTAAAAGAAGTTTCTAAAACATTTGTATATATTTTCAGAATCAGAAATGATAAAATCTTTATTATTATTTGAAATTTTCTATATTTTTAAAATTTAAAATGAGAAAAGGAAAAGAAGTTAAGGATACAGAAAATATAGTAGTGCTTTTTAATGACCAAGAATCCTAAACAGCAACCAGGGAGAGTGACAGGAGAGGACTCATTGTTGGCCTGAAGTCCCTGTAAGCACCTGAACAGAGGCACCCCAAGCTACACCAGCCAGCCCCTTACCGTGTCCAGCTCTGATTCCAAGCTGCAGTTTTGCACGAGTGGGAGGACCTCACTGTACTTGCTCGGGTAGGTGGAAGCCAGGTAGCCCTTCACTTCCTCCAGGTTGCTGGATGTCAAAAAGCCATCTTCAAGGTCAAAAGAATTGGTCAGCAGCAGAATCACCCTGCAGAGCAGACCGCCAGCTTGACCTTCACTGACTAGAAAGGTTGCTGGCCTCAGCGGCTCACAGAAGCTTGGGGACTGGCTGCTGTCCCTCCCACCTCTTCTGCTGAGGTGAGGGACGGGAAACTGCACTGGAGACCTTGGAGAGGACGGGGCAACTCTGAATGGGTCGGATGAAGCCTCAGCCATGAGTGGGGATGACAAGAACCAAACCAGAGAGAGGCTACTTAACACTGGGACAGTGATATCTACCAGACACTTGTGTGCTTTAGGAACTGTCCTGACTGGCCATCCAGTTTGGTACCATATGGATGGTACATGGTACCCTACGTGGTGATGGAGAACTTCAGTGTGGCTAAACTGAACTGTGGAAATACCTGCTTGTGACTCAGGTGACCGCCACATGGGACATCTTACCTTCTGGTTGATGTTCCTACGTTTTGGGTCAGGAGCTAAAGACAGTAAATTCTGGCTTTTGAGTGGGGGTTTTGGTTCTTTCTGAGATAGGGTTGATGGGGCAGAAGTCACTGGAGTTGTTGTGGATGTCCTGCTCTACTAAGGACTCTGAACACCTCAGCCTGCCCTCCTCCCCTGGAGGTGACCTTGACTAGCCAAGGTTGCCTGGCTCTGAGTGCTGCTGGGAGGAGCCTGAAATCAAACCTTGGCTTGAGGACTCCAAAACTGGAGCTCTTTGCCCACCTGTGGCTTCTGGGCATCCACTTCTTGCAGTCCTCCCTTCAGCTCAGAGCTTTGTGGTCTCCTCCCCACTTGAGACCCAGGTCTCCATGGGGCAGCCCAGCTTACTTGTTCAAGCAGGTTTCATAGTTGAAGGTGGCCTTGAAGCCATAGATGGAGAAGGTCACCACACTGGCGAATATGGAGGTGGCGCTGTTGATGAGGGACACGATGATAGTGTGCTTCTGGCAGTTGTTGGAGGGCTCGTTGTAGCTGGCAAAAGCGATCAGGCTGCCAAAGCCCAGGCCAAGAGAGAAGAAGATCTGTGTGGCTGCATTGATCCAGGTCTTAGGGTTGGCCAGCTGCTCTACCTGTAAGGCCACCAGGGACAGGGCTCATGAATCCCGAGTGTCAATTGAAGACTTGCACCTCCAGGGAGGGAGGCCCAGAGTGGGCAAGAACTGCCACCAGTGCACAGCCTGTCAGCTCTCCCAGCCCTGGGCTGTGCTGTCCATTTCTTAGCACATGAGCCACTTGGAAATCTTCCCATCACACTGTGCACAGCACTTCAACCATAGCAAGCATGCAATTGAGTATCAAGGGATTGAATGATCAAAAACACATGGGGCCTCAGACTCCCCAGGGAGGCCCCACCTGGATCTGGGCATCCAGCCATGCAGGTGTGTGGCCCAGATGTGGAAGTGAGGTCTGGCTTCAAGGCTCTGTGGAGCCAGTGAGGGGTGGGATGAGTGAAGGGTGTGCTCACGACCCCCTCTGTGTTCTCACCTTGGGAGTGAACATGTACATCAGGCCATTGGTGGCTCCATGGAGGGTGAGGCCTCTGACCAGGTAGATGATGAGCACACAGTAGGGCAGCAGTGCAGTGAAATAGGCCACCTGCGATGCCAGAGGGCAGAGTCAGCATCCTGGGGAGGAAGCATGGCAGACCCAACATCCCTGGGAGCATGACAGCCTGTTGGGACTTCAGGCTGCAGCCCAGGTGCTGCCAGCTGGAGGTGGCCTGGGCACCCTTGTTTGGATCAGGGTCTGACTTTGCACTGGAGAAATGGGCTGGTGGCTGTGGTTGCCCAGGTCTGTAACCACCAGGAAATTCTTAATCAGCAGACAAGAGGCAGCAGGCACCCAGGCTTCTGCCTTCTGGCCTCCTTCAACCCAGATGTATTCCACATAGGATGGGGCACCTGGAAGTATTCCTGTTGGCATGTTCCCCTTTCTAGGTAGAGAAGTCAGTTTGAAAAGCAAATAGGGGCAATCCTGTAATGAAGACAGATAAAAAGGCCACCCACAGATGCGTGCATGTCTCTACTCATCATCTGAGCCAGATTTTGCTCTGAACCTATTTTCCTGGTGGTGAAGCAAAGCCGGAAGCACAAAGATATCACATCTATTTTTTCTAAAGGACAAAACATTCAAGGGCTTGAGGCTGGACAAGATTCCACAGCTAAGGCCTGAGAGAACCTGGACAGTAGTGCTCATAGAGGAAAACTAGTGACATGGAATGTGGGGAAAATATCCCCACAATAAGTTCAGTAGAAAATTCTCTACTCTGGTTCTTTAGTACCCTTCACAACTGTTGTTATTTCCTAGGGCTTTACATTATACATACATGGCCGGGGATATAGCTCAGTGGCACAAGCGCCTGCATGGCAAGTGCAAGGTCCTGAGTTCCATTCCTGGTACCCCCATCAAAGAAACTAACAATATTGCACATACATATTTTTGCCTTCCTTTGATTGTTACTTGGGATTGAATCCAGAGCCCTTACCCTAAACTACATTCCCAATCTTTTTTAAATTTTAAGTTTTTACTTTGATACACAGTTTCACTAACTTTCCCAGGCCTGGTTTGTATTTACTACCCTGCTTCAGCCTCCCAGAATGCTGAGATTACAGCATGTGCCACCATGGCCTCTTTTAAATGTTGAACACAGATCTTCCAGTGCCGTCTGCTTACCCAGGACTGGTATTGTTCTGTAAGTCACTTCCTACATGCAGCAGAGTCTCTTACTTAAAGCAAAGAATGGTGTTGCAAGGTTGCTTCATGTACGAGTTCCCTGAGAGTTTGGGTCCAAGTGTGAGAAACACTGCTGGTGATCCCTCTCTGGATGGGTCTTTAGTCTGGCTGATCCCCCAGATACCGAAGTGGGTGACCCAGACAAAGAATTTAAAATGCTGATCTTTAAACTGACCTATGAGATCAAAGAAGAGACAAATAATCACCTGAGTGGATTAAGGAAGACAATACAGGATATGAAAGACTGCTGGAGATAAAAAAAACCTCATTGAAAGTCTAGGCAGTATGCAAGATCACTGAAAAGAATGTCAGGAGCTCAAGACATGAGGGAAGTACTAGCACATTCAGACAGGAGCAAAAAAAAATAGTAATCAATAGACTGTGTAAGAGCTCTTGAATAAATCTAAAACAAAGAACTTAAGGCTCATTGGCTTAGAAGAAAGCGTTGGGGTATAGGTAATGGCTTAAAAATCCATTCTCTGAAATTATAGTGCAAAATTTCCCAGAACCACGGAATGCTAGTGGATACATAGGAAAAGGAGGCATTTGGAACCCCAAATAGACATGACAAGAAGAGAAGCATGCTACAACACATAATACTCAAAATGCCACAGATTCACAACAAAGAAACCATAGCAAAGCTGTGAGAGAGAAGCTCCAAATCAGAATAAGAGCAGATTTCTCAAGAGATCTAAATCCCAGGAGGGCTTGGAATGAAGGCTTTCAGGCTCTGAAAGAAAATAATTGTCAACCCAAGTTACTATATTCTGCAAAGGTTTCATTCAAAATTGAAGAAGACATAAAAATCTTCCACAATAAGTATATAGGAATTTATTATTAGCAATCCATCATTGTAGAATTTAAATGAATCCTAAGCATCAAGAAAAACACAACTATAAGACAAGGGGAAAGAGTAAAGCTCATTGGGAAAAAGGTAACAGAAAAGAATATAAAACCAGGAAAACAACAAAATGATGAATTAGGGTGTATCTTTCACTAATAACATTTAATGTAAATGGTTGGGAGATCGAATTTTAAAAAAGGCCTATCCATATGCTGTCTGCAAGAAACACACCTCATCTGCAAAGGTACACACAGACTGAAAGTGAAAGAATGAAAAATGATACTTGAAGTAGTAGCTGGGCTCCCAAAACAAGCTGGCGTAGCTATACTTATAGCTGACAAGCAGACTTCAAGCCAAAACACAGGAGACAAAAACGCCTGGTGTATGTTGGTAAAAGGGAAGAATTCACCAAGAAGACCTAACAGTTGTAAACATATACTCACTGAATATTGGTGCACTCAGCTTCATAAAACAAATACTACTTGACATAAGAGGATAGAGATTCCACTTGACATAGATGCCACCTTAACCATAGTGTGTGACTTCAACATCCCACTGTCATACAAATAGGTCAACTAGACAGGAAAATGGGCAAAAAAAAAAAAAAAAAATCACCAGGAGTAAACTACACTATTGATCAATGCACTTCTTTGATATGTATGGAATATTTCACCCAAATCGCAGAATTCACTTTTTTTTCCAGCACATCATGGAATGTTCTCCAAAGCAGACTACATTTTAACCCATGAAGTAAGCCTCATTGAATACCAGAAAATTAAAATAATCTCATGCATCCTATCAGATCACAGCAGAATAAAACAAGAAATCAATAGCAAAATAAACCACAGGAGCTGCACAAATGTATGGAGATTGAACAATATGTTCTTAACTCATAAATAGGTCACTGAAAAAATTCAAGGAAAAGTTAAAACATTCCTAGAATCTAATGATATTGGAAACACTATATATCAGAATGTGTGGGACACAGATAAAGCAGTTGTAAGAGGGAAGTTCATAGCTATGAGTAACTATATCAGAAAACAAAGCCCAAATAGTAGACCTAAGGATGCATCTAGGCTTCTAGAAAAGTAGGAACAAGCTAAACCTAAAACGACTAGTAGGAAGAAATTATAAAACCCAGAGCAGAAACTGAGATTGAAATTTTAAAACCCCAATACATAAGGTCAACAAATCAGAGCTAGTTTTTGAAAAGATAAGGTTGATAGCCAGACTTATCAAAAGAGAGAAAAGGCCCAAGTTTATAAACTTAGAAGTGGAAAATTATGACATACACCACAGAATTCCAGAAGATCACCAGAATTATGTTCAAAGTTTATATTCTAACAAATTGGATAAAATACAGCAATTGGATAAATTCCTAGACACCTACGACCACCTCTATTAAGCCAAGGAGATATAAAAAAATCTAAACAGATCAATAACAAGCAGTGGGATGGAAGCAATCATTAAAACCTAACAAGGAACAGCCCAGGACAGATGGATTTATGGCTGAAAGGGAAGAGGTGCAAGGGGATTGAAATTGAACAAGATATGTAAAACCAGGCACCAACTTCGAGTAACCTCCATCACCTGTCAATAGCGATGTGCACTAATAAAATGAAAGACTGAAGTTTATAGCTGCAGCCACTTCTCAGCACCTTCATCTCACACAGTAGGTGATCCGCTCCAACACACCTGCTGTGTCCCTGCCCCGTGGCATGCCACTCCTTGCAGTGGAGCCCTCCCCTAGAGCTACTCAAGTGGGTACAGCGGTGCTGCTCCCACCACCCTTACCACCTGCGCACCTTGCCCACAGTCTCGGTGCCCCGCAGAATGCACAGGTACACCATCAGCCAGGCCAGGATGAGGCACAGCGCCGGCTCCCACTGCACAGCCCCGCTCTCCTGGATGGATGGCGAGATGTTGAGGGTCTTCCGGTACCAGAAGTACCGCGTGGATGAGGCCTTCTCACACTCCTCCTCGTAGCCTGTGCGGTTTCCATTCAGGGGACAGACGGACCACGGCAGGGGGTCCTGCAGGGTGGCATGGTGTTGTGCAGAGGGGTGAGAGGGAGGCGGGTGGGGCATGAGGGCAGGGGAAGGTTGTTGGTGCTGAGGGCAGTGGCTGGAGCTCCTGCAGCATGGGGTGTGCATGCATGTTGAGGTCATGAGGGGCTGTGGGAATACTTGGTGTGGTTTGGGGTACGGTGCTTCCCAGAGATCTGTATGCAGTGGCCTGGCCATAGGGGTCATACTGGGTGGTATTTAGTGGTGGGGCCTAGTGAGAGGGCCTCGAGTTGCTTGGCTCCTTGCCACTGGTGGGGCCCTGTTTCTCTCCTGTTGAAGAAGCCACATTTATGCCTGCATCTGCACATGGGGGTGACCTGCTGTCCTCTTTTTGCCTCACTAGAAGCCAGACCAATGGGCCCATCTGTTCACATGTGAACCTTCCCAACTACCTTTTTGTCTTTGTGAGTTCACTGCCTCCAGTGTGTCACTGTGGTTACGGAGAACTCTACTCTTGTTGCCATCCTGCAGGTGGTTTGGGGAACACTTGAATTCTGTTGGGGGCTAGCGACTGAAATGGATGATGGTGGAGCAGAACTCTGATCCCCACCATGTCATGGGTCTGTGAAGGACAGAAGCAACAAATGTTCACATGAGTTTTTGGAATCCCTGGTGTCCACATTTCTGAGGATTAGAAACAGCTGCCTCCTTCCTCCTTTAAATACACTTAGAGAATGAACAAATCTTCCTGGCTTTGTTAGATGAGGGTGCTGGCCACCAAGGGTGCTTCCGTATAAATCTATAATGCTGCACCTCTTTTGGGGGTGCCACTGTGCCATACAGAACCTGCCCAACCACACATGGCAGCCCTGTGCAGAGGGGAGGAAGCAGCCTTCAGGCTTAAGAGCAGAGGAGCTGACTTGTTTCCACCTGGAAGGGTGGGGCTGAGTGCTAGTGTGGCAGGTAGCGGTGTGGAGCCTCTACTCCTGCCCAGTAGTGATTCTTTTTTTTTTTTCCTAACAGTAATTCTTGTCATTCTCCCAATGTTAAGTGAACACGCAGCTTAGGTGAGTGTACACAGTGATTATTTCATCAATAAATGCAGAAGAAGTGAACATCCACATGCAGAAAAATTCACCAGAAAACATATTTCACATGCTTTATAAGAAAAATTCATCATAGACCATGTTTTATTGAAAAACATAGGCCCATTTGTATCACCTATCACTCTAAAATCTAAAGAAGAAACAGGATGAACTCTTTATAACCTTGGATAAGGCAAAGAGGGTGAATGGTGGGTGAGTGGGTGAAACCTCATCTGTATTTACAGCTGCTCCCCAGCCCTGGAGTTAGGGCCTGGGCTCTGCCTCCTGTCAGGTCAGAGGGCATGGAATTCACATAGGATCTCAAACTCGACTGAACGTCACAGGTGAGGGATCTAGGCTAAGCACTTCTTGTGAGGCCCTAGTGCCTGATGACCTGAGATGGGGCTGAGGCTATGATGCTAGCACTGGGAAAGGGCATCATTATGTATCACAAATATATACTAACTTTTTAAAAAAAGAAAATATAAAAGACATCCCTCCCACCCCAGTCCATTGAAAAACTGCCTTCCATGAAACCATTTCTGGGCCAAAAATCTTGGAGGTCACTGAACTCCAGGGAGCAGCAGAAAGGTCCTATGCAGAATTTTGTCTGTGGGAATAGCCCCTGCTATGTGACAATGGTTCTTCTGGCAGAATTCTGGGGTCTGGCAGGACAAGGAGGGGCTCAACCCACAGTCTAAAGCCAGGCAGGATAAGTGGCCATGGCAGGGAGCAATAGAAGGGAACAGAAGAGGGGGAACCGTCCTACAGTCCTGCTGGGATATGGAAATCACTATCAGTTCTTGCCATAGATTTGCTTCTGGACCCACTAAGGGATCATTCTTAATATTTTGGGGGTTAAAGCCTATGAAAGCTGTGGACCAGCTCCTCCTAAATATGTGTACAAGCACACACGCTCATACACCCTGGCTTGCAACATGAAGGGTCTTGGATCTGCTTGCCTTGGGGTACATGGCTTTCCCCAGTCCCTCCTGCCGCTTACTGGCCCCTCTGAGGTTGCCTCCTCCTCCCCTCCCCAGGTTGGGGACCTACATCTGCTCCTTGATGCCCTCTGGCTCACCTGGAAGGAGTTGAAGAGGTACCAGAACCCCCAGGCATTGATGATGTTGTAGTATGTGGCCAGGAAGAAGGACACCACCACACTAGCCACACCTGGGGGAAAGCAGAGGGCAATAATGGGAAACACATGTGAGTGGCCCACCACCCGCAGTGACTGCTCATGGGACAGGAAACCTCCTTTCCACATGCACCTGTGGCCTCTATGTGAGGCTGTTTCTTTCCCCAACTTCTCTTTTCTCTTTTGAGATGTAAGGCTGATGACATCATTGAGATAAAGTGTCAGGTCCTGTGCTAAGTCCTTCATACACATGTGGTCTTCATAACAGAATTGTCCCCATGTCACGGAGGAAACCACTGAGGCATAGAGTTGGCCCAAGACCATCCAGCTAGTGAGTGGCAGAGCTAGGGCCCAAACCTCTGGGAAAAACACTCCATCACTGCCACGTGCCACCCATGTGTCCAGGAGGACAGTTCCTTGCTCTGGCTCACCCAAGGCTAGGTCACAGGGGCCAACTCTGTTCTGCAGTGTCAGGTTGGGATGAGGGCAGTGTGAGGCATGGGAGCATGGTAGGCCTGTGTGGAGCCTACACAGAGCTGGCCACCAAGGGTGCTTTGGGCTGTAGGGAGCCCACATTGGCCCTCTAGAGCACTGTCCCCACCCTTCCCATCCTACATATGGGGCAGCTTGCAAGTCTGGCATAGGCCATGGAAGACCACACCACTGGCATCAGCAAGCTACAGAGCAGCTGGATAGCGAATTCTCTTCCACAGATTCCCATGTCGAAGGCCCAGAGAAGAGGAGCCGGGTGTGTCAGTGCCCCAGGGCTGCCCTGTGGTTCGGGTTCCAGCCCTGCTCAGCCAGGGTTTGCTGGCAGCTCCTTCTGGGCCATCAGCTCGTCCAGTCACTGCAGTTACTGGCTCTCTCTGGGGTCCTGCGCTTGCTGTTATAACCCCACCCCCACCCCTGTGCCAACCCAGGGAAACAGTATGATGTCTCTGTGTGCGAGGGGGCAGAAGGGGGCCCACATACCAACTCCTGCGAGGTAGGGGCTGATGGTCCTCCAGGCGCCGATGCTGCCCTGCCGCATGCACTGCCCCACCGCCAGCTCCAGGTACATGAGCGGCATTCCCTCCACAACGAGCATGATGAGGTAGGGGACCAGGAAGCTACCTGTGGGCACCAGAGCTGAGGTCAGGCCCACAGCACCAGATGGGTCATCCTGGGCCACCCACCCTCCTAGGCAAACACCCTCCCATCAGCCTGCCTTTCCCCTTGTTCACTCCCCCTTGTACCTCTCACTCATCCACACTCCTATTTTTCTATGAGCCCCATCCTGTCTGCAAGCCTTCCAGCTATCAGTACATCCATCCCTCTGTCATTCCTCTCATCCATCTATGCATTCATCTGTCTGTGCATACATACATCTGTCCACACACTCACACATGCATCTGTCTACTCATCTACCTACGTACTCATTCGTTCATTCACTGATCAATTGATCCATTTACCCAACCAACCATCCTTCCATAAATGCATGCTCTCATTCATTCATCCATCCACAGCCTATTTATCCACCCACTTTTCCATACATTCAGCCACCGATCCATTCACTCATCCATCCACCCATGCATTCCATTTGCCCATTCACCCATCCATCATGCATCTGTCTACCCATCCACTCATCTGCTCACCCATTCATCCACTGATCCATCCACCCATTATCAAATCACCCGGCCATCTGCCAGTCTTCCTAGCCATATATCCATGAATCCATACATCCATTCATTTATCCATCCACAACTCATTCACCCATCCATCCATTATCCACCCATCCACACACTCACCCATGTATGCATGATCCACCCTTGCATCTATTCATTCACCCATCCACACATCAATCCATCCATTTACTCATCCATCTACCCATCCACCCACCCATTGATCTGTCCACCTGTCCATCCACCCATCTTGTCCACTCGGACATCCGCCTACTCACCATCCCCTATCCATCCCTGGATGACATGCAGAAATGTCAGTTATCAAAAATTTTCAAAATTCCCAGCCTGAGAGGCAAAGCCATTATTTCAAGCTCCCAGAGTGCCCTTCTGAAGGTCTCTGTTGGCCCCGTCCCTCTGCCCGAACCCCCATTGCATCTGCTGTGTCAGCAACTAAGGGCTGTTCAGAGCCAGGACGACTGAGTCCCTGCATAGTGTGAACTCCCTCTCCCTGAGTCTTTGCATCAGCTCCCCGCTTCACCCTTGGGGTCTGTGCACAGCTTTGATGATACCCATGTGAGGCAGCATCTGAAACATCCTTTTACTAAGCACTGACTGTGGCCAAGGCAGGCACCTGGGGAAAATGCAGTGAGAGAGGAGGGTGGGGCATCAGGTGAAAAGAGAACTCTGAGGCTACAGCTGCAGGGATCAGGTGGGTCCAGCGCCAGCTGACTCCTCAGGTGTGAAGGTAAACAAGGAAACACCCATCCTTACATAAACACTGCCCAGTTACCCACACTGCCTCCACAGTGCATGTGCGCTGGGCTGTAGCAATGGGGCTGTCGGGCAGGCTCTGGACCACCCAGGGACTTTTGCATCACCCCAAGCAGCTGCAGAGTTGCCCTGAGACCAGGTCACTGGCACCAAGTAACAGTTGGCACCCAGGCCGTGCCCTTTCCTGCCTCCCTCATCAAAGCCATGGACACAGCCTGGCCCACCTGCTTGGTTATCCCGGGGGTGACGGATCTCAGAAGTAGCAAGCCTGGGACAGAGTCCAGGGAGGGAGTGGCTGGGGTGGCGGGCAGGGGAGAGTGAGGGCCATGCCACCAGCCCGGGCCCCCCAGCTCCTCCTGTGCCCAGGTGGGGCCTCGGCAACTGGCTCTCTCATTCCAGGACTCTGCTGGGGGCTCTCCCAGCCTCATCCCTTCCTGCCCTGCACCCACTTTGCTTGGCACCTCACTGGCTTGTCTAGGTGGCAAAGCAGGCAGAAGCCATCTGTAGCTCCCTCCCTTGAGATCGCTGTACATCATGGCTGTGATCCCACAGCCTGCATAGAGCCTGCATAGGGCAGCATCCCGACCTCAGAGGTCGCAGGATAATCTCACTTTCACCAGTGTCACCAGGCACTGCTCCCAGCAATGCCAAGGCCGGCTGGGCTCAGTGGCAGGGCCTGCCCCTTGGCCTGCTGCCCAGGCCAAATAAAAATATAGGCCTGAGGCCCAGGGAGACTATGGGGTCTTTAATCCTGCTCCTCAGGGATGAGCATCCTTTTCCCTGCCTTTAGCAAGCATCCAATTCAGGAAAATGTACTCCAAAATGATTTTGTCAATAAATGAATGATGTTGAAGCATTGAACATCCTCATACAGAAAATGGCACCTCAACTCATATTTCACATTTTTTACACAAAAGAAAATCTGGAAGGGAATTATAGACCATATATACAACCTATCACTACAGATTCTCAAGAACAGAAAGAAACTTCAGGACCTTGGGTTAGGCAAAGGTCTTTACATAATATAGCAAAGAAAGTTGACAAATAGTCCTTTAGTGCTTCTGCTCTGTGAAAAACAGTTCAGAGAACAAAAAGGCAAACCACAGACTGTGGGGAAATATTCACCAAACCTACATGTGGGAAAACAATTGTGCCAGGTATATATAAAGAAGTCTCAAAACTCAGTTAAAAAATTGTCATTCAAAAAATGTACAAGATATTAAGCAGACATTTCCCTGAAGAATACACACCTCACTGCATCTCAGATGTTTATGGCCAGGTAGCTTGTGAGCAATCTAATAGCTGATTGGTTCCTGATGATGGGAGTCTGATGGGAGGTGTGTGAGAGAGAGGGCGCCAGGGAGCAAAAGGGGGCCGAGGTGCTTTAGAACAAATCCACTCCTGTGATGACAGCGCTCAACCCTTCAGGCGGGCAGACCCTTCACCACATAATCGCCTTGTGATCGTTAATCTTGATTGTCACATTGGCCGGACTGGGAAATGTGTGGCAAAACTGGTAAAGCACATTTCTGGGTGTGTTTTGAGGATGTTTCCAGAGACAACAAGCATGTGTGGGGAAAACCCACCCTGAGTGGGGGCGGCACCACGCAGTTGTGCAGGGCCCAGATGGCACACACACTGCAGGGAGGAGGCCCGACAGCACAGGCTCCTTGGCTCTCTCCTCCTCTCTCTACTTCCTGGCTGCCAAAGGTGAGCAGCTCTTCTCCACAACACCATCTTCCATGGCGTTTTTACCTTGCCACAGACATAGCTAAGCACAATGGAGACGCAGGCCATGGATCAAATTCTCTGAAACAGTGACCCTCAAAGAAACTGTCCTCCTTGAAGTGGTTATCCTCAGGTATTTGTCACAGCAAGGAAAAGCCAACTAACATCTCTTTAAGTTCTTGCCTCTAAACAAGATTGCTTGTGAGTTGTTTCTAACTCATGAGCTTTGGGAGAAACATTCAAGCCACAGCAGTACCTGTGACTGGCAAATAAGCACATCAGGTGTTCAGTTCTGGTGTTCATTAGGAAAATGCAAAGTGAGACCATAATGATATTCCACATATTCATCAGAATGGCTGAATTTTCAGAGTGCTGTCAATGCAAAGTGCTGGTGAGGATTTGGAGAAAGTCCCACAGGTTGCTGATGGGAATGTAGCAGCAGTTTGGTGGTTTCTTATGAAGGTAAGCATACATTTATTGTATGACCCAGCAACACTACTCTTAGGCATTTATCTGAAGAAAAGAAAACTGATGTTCACACAAGACTTTACAGACAAGCATTTGTAGTGGCTCTGTTCATAGTTGCTGGAAAACTGGAAGCAAGCTAATGTGCGTAAATGAATATACAGATCATGGTATATCCACACAAGAGAATGCTGCTTAGCCAGTAAGAAAGAGCGCCAGGCGTGGTGGTGCACCCCTGTAATCCCAGCACTCGGGAGGCTGCAGCAGGAGGATTGTTGTGAGTTCGAGATCAACCTGGGCCACAAAGTGAGCTCAAGGTCAGCCTGAACTGAATAGCAAGACCCTGTCTCAAAAAGACAGAAACCAAAACACAACAAAAAAAGAGCAAACTATGAATATCCCAACAACATAGATGAATCTCAAAAGCATTATAGTAAGCCAGTGGTCTCGAACATTTTTGGTACCAAGGACTGGTTTAGATAGGGGTGGAGAGTGGTTTGGGATGTTTCAAGCTTATTACACTTATTGTGTACTTCATTTCTATTTTTATGTTGTAATATACAATGAAATAATTATACAGATCATTCACCGTAATGCCAAATCACTGGAAGCCTTGAGCATGTTTTCCTGCAGTAGATGGTCTTAGGTGGGGGTGACGGGAGATGGTGACATCCTAAGTGTGTTGCTGAGGTCCAGTCCACTCCCTAATCTTGTTTTGGTTGCAGAAAACCCTGCTTTACAAACTAGATGGTGGAAATGGGAGTAGGCTTTTCAGTGCTTTTGTGGCAACCCCAGGATATTCCGCCTTGACTTTATTTAATCCAGAATGTACAGAGATATGAAGTTTTCACAAACATATTTTTAAGGCCACTATCATTTGCAGTCTCAAGTCACTGATCCTCTTCTATCCTGATATAAGTGGTCATGCACCAGCTAGGAGAATGAAGGCCTTGGCTCAGTCTCTTAAAAAAATCTCCGCTAATATTTAAAACATGTCAAAAGGCCCAGTTGTTCACTCATCATCCCCATAATTCCAGTTTAGCTTTGAATGCAACCACTTTATCTGCTGACTTGAACACAGTTGTCATTCTCTCCTTTAGTGAATGAATTTGTTAAGTGTGTTCAATATGTCACGTGAGTTAAGCAAGTTTTGCAACCCATTCTATGTCACTGATGTGTGCTGCCAGTAGGGACTGTTTACCTAAAAGAAATCTCTTACATGGCTCACATAACTCAAAATCTGACTAGCCATCTACCTTTAGGAAGCCATCTCCCCTCTGTGTATTAGAGAATACATATGTGCTCAGTGTCCATCTCCTCACAGAAGTGCTCAAACAGATGGGCATGCACTTTAATGAGGTTGATAACTTAAATCACATCCTGCAAAACATTACTAGGTTCAGGTGACATTTTCCAGCAGGCCAGCATTTCTCTAGAAATCTCACAGTGTATATTTACAAATGCAACCTCTTTGACCTAAGTCATAAAACCAGGGAGCCCTCTGTCCTGAGCCACTGTATAAACTGATACAAACTGATTAGTTCAGTTTTCCTGACTGGAACAGTTGTGCAGCTGTGGTTTGCTTGACAACAAAAATGCCCATAACTTATCCTCATGCACATCCTTGTGAATAATGTGTTGCACAAAAGCATTATTTCTTTGTTGTCAACATCAATATATTTGTCTGTCTGAATTATGCACCAGGGTGACTCATTCATTCTCTCCAGTAATTGTGCCTCCCTCTCCTCTGCTAGTCCACCAATTTGTGTAGCTATGGTGCTAGTGGAAAGAGGAATATGTGTCACCATTTTTTGTTTTGTTTGTTTTTTGTTTTTTTTGGCGGTACTGGGGATCGAACTCAGGACCCTGCGCTTGCTAGGCAGGCGCTTATTCCACTGAGCTATATCCCCAGCCCTGTGTCACCTTTTGAACTACAGCTTCTCAAAGTTCATGATGAATGTCTGTAGTAGCAGCAGAACCAACTCTTCACCAATAGTAAAGGGCATTTTAGCTCGAGCAATGTGTTTAGTCCCTCAGAATGATGCTCTCAGTGCAGACACATGTGAGGAAACAGTGGCCTTCACTGACTGCATCTGTTGTTCATGCCCATATTTTTTGTTTTAAAAATTACAAAGGCTCATTTTTTAATGTAGGGTGCTTGGTCTCCATGCTGAGTTTTGAAGGTTTCATGGCTCTGTTGGATAGTGGGTGCCATGTATTATGTACAAAGCAGGTTTGCAAACTACAAATCACCTGTTGCAATGAACCTGTAACTTAAATAGGACTCATATTTGCTTTTAAATGCAGCTTTGTTTCTTTTTATGTTGGCAGACTTAGAGTCTTCTGCTATCACATTATTATCCTCCTTTTCTTTTCTTTTTTTTTTTTTTCTTTTGAGGCAGGGTCTTGCTATGTAGTTCAGCCAGGTTTTAACTCACTTTGTAGCTCAGGCTGGCCTCAAACTCAGGGCAATCCTCTTGCCTCAGCCTCCTGAGTGCAGGGATCACGGGTGTGAGCCACCACGCCTGGCACATAACTCTTTTTCAAAGAAGCTCTCCAGTGATGTTTGTTTTCTGCTCTTCGTCTTAGTCACGTTGTCATTTTTGAGACACAACACCCAACACCCCCAAATTAAAGGAACTTTACTTTGGCTCACAGTTTAATCCACGGTCAGTTGGCTCCAAGGTAGAAATGGCGCAGTGGGAGGGCCTAGGTGTAGGTGAAGAGCTGCTCATGTCACTGTGGCCAGGAAGCAGAGAGAGAAGGGAGGAGCCGGGGAGGAAGATGAACCCTTCCAAGCTACGTGCCCAGTGATTGCCCCTTCTGAACAGACCCCTCTCCTATCAGCACAGTGGGCCAGGTTCCATCAGTGGGTTTAATCCACTATTGAGCACAGTGGCCCCCAGCATCCAGCCACCCCCAAGCACCCCACATCTGAGTGCGTGAGAGGTTTGGAGGTCATTTTTGATCTACATCCTGACACATTTTGAATAGGGTTGGACTGTGGGTGTACTAAACTGTGACCGAGACAGGTGTGAGTGTGGGAAAGAGGCAGGAAGTGGCACCTAAAATAATGAGCAGCCTCGTGTGGACTGAAATAAGAGTCATGTCTTGATTTAAAGCCTGCACTCAAAGCAACTTGACTGTCACTGGCCCCTCCCTGATCAATCAGGTTTTGACCTCAGTCTGTAAGAAGTTGGTTTACTATAGTCTCTGGGCAACAGACCATTTGAAGCTGCTCCTCAGTGCTAGAATCACTACCTCAGCTCCACCCCAGGTCATCAGAGACTTTGCTTTGCTTGTTCACCACCTGCTGTGCAGTCAGAATTTTAACGGGTCACAGACCAAGGTTGGAAACTCTTGCACTAAGTGGAAGGTGCCAGATTAAAAAGGCTACCTCCTCCAAGATTCCATAGGTCTGGTGGCTGGGATAGAGGAACGGTGTTAACACAGCAACATATATTTGTCATACTCAAACAACTGACAGCAAAATACAAGAGAAAGTGGCCTGACACAACCACATCTCAGTGAAAGAAATATTTGTTTTGTGGTCAGTTTGAAAACCAGTCTACTAACCAGGCCTTTTCCAGTGGAAGTGCTCTGTGCTCCTTTGATGTAAAAATACTGATGCTAGCTCTGCACCAAGGAATCTGCGGTCCCGGAGCAGCAGAGAGGCCTGTGAGGGGCATGTCGGTCCCCTTGCTTCCCATGGGGCCACCCATTCTGCTGGACTCCTCCGGGAAGCTCTGAGCTCTGCTCTGCACCTGTGATCCTGGCTGTCTGGGGCCTTGCTTTGTCCGTGCCGGGTCAGCAGTGTGCACTTTCTCCTTCAACCTCTTGCAGGGTGGCGCTGAGACTGTCGTATAGGGAAGCCAGTCCTGGCTCCTGACGATGAAGGCCAGACGCAGGTTCCCCCTGTGTCTCCCCGCACCACCTGTCCTCTGTCTGGCCAGTGCCGCAGCTGCCCAGAACTCCCAGCCGGCTACTTGCTTCAAGCGCACGGTCTGCCCTACCCTTCGCACACACCGGTCATTGTCACGCTATTTTAGCACAGCTCTGCCCAGTCTTTGCCTAAGCCCAGCTTCTCTGGGCCACAGGGATGCGTCCACATCTGTACCAATGTCCAGTGGGAGCCACCGTGAGGGTCACATTGGAGCTGGGGAAGAGGGACCTGACTTGGGGTCCTGGGAGAAGCCCTTGGCACTGGAGGCGGTTGCTCCGGGCCTCCTCTATCACGCTACACACAAAGCTGCACCTGTGCATGCTAAGGTCTGGCTCCATACTCGCGCGCGCGCGTGTGTGTGCGTGCACTCGCGCGTGTGTGTTGGGGGGTAGGCTGAGATAGGAGAGAAGAAAGAAAGACAGGTAGAAAAGGAGACAAGGAAACTTGAGTAGCAAAATTGTACCTTTTAAGAAAAAAGGATGCTTCAGGACACAAAAGTTGTTCAAGCTTAGTTTCCCTCCCAGGAAAAATTCCTGAGGACCCCAGACTACAGCGCAGAACACTGGGCTCCGGCCAAGGACCTCTTGCCTGTGGGCTCTGCTCCCCCAGCCCTGTCCTCAGGGAGCTGCTGCAGGGGACAGCAGGTTGCAGCTCCCACACAGGCACACGGCTTGCATGGAGACACAGCTGAGCAGCTGCATGACCCTGCTGATGTATCCTCACTAACCCACGTAGGGGCCGAGGCACCTCAGACTCCGTACACTTCAGACCCAACGCTATGCCGTTCTCCTTCTGAGGCCCACACCCAACTTTGCTAAGTATATACGGTGCTTCTGAATTCAGCCCATAAGCCCCTTTGCACCTCTTACTGATGCACCCTGAAAATCCTTCTCCTGTGATGAAAGTCGGGGAACCTGCGAGCCACACTCCAAATGGGTGAAGCAAGGCTCGCAGCTACACCTTGGAGACCTCCTCCAGCCCTCTGGGGACAAGGCCAGCTTTAAAGAGTCAGCGGTGCCCATCTTTCCCAACCCCACACGCTGGGATGGAGCCACTATAAATACTCAGCAAATCCTGTGCATCAGTTCCTGCTCCCCACCCCGGGCAGGCTCCAGGTGCGCACACTGGGGCCCAGCAGCTGGCGGCACACAGGCCACCTGCCCGTCCCGTGAAGTTGGCCCGAGCACCAGGAGCTCCATAGTCGTGCCAGCCCCTGCTCCGGGCAGGAGCTCTGCAGGGTGCCAGGCACAATGCAACGCTTTGAGCGACTCTCGGTGTAAGCAAGTTGGGGCCACTGGAAGGAAGTGCACATCCCCCTGCAGCCGGTACCCTCTGCTGGGCTCTCCTAGTTCTCGGTCAAGTATCACACAGAGACGACTTAAGAGAAGAGAGCCCTGCATTTCCACCACCTTGCTTTCCTCCTCAGTGAGCACCACGGACATTTCAAAGGCGATCTTGTGGCAGCTGCTGCTGCCCATCTTGCTGTAGCCCCAGCAGAGGGAGCTGCCCTGTCCTCAGATGGTAGTCTTCAGAATTAACATTCCTCACGCCTCCCGGCAGAGAAGGAGCACAAACACTAATCCACTTGATTCGGGGAAGTCTTTTGTGGTTTATAAACAAGCTCTTTGTTTTGGGGGGAAGGGTGTTGGCAGCACATAGAGGTACCGCCTGGGGGTGTGACCTGCCCGGCTTGGGGGAAACCTTGGTCACTGAGATGGGTGGACTCCAGGACAGGGGCTAGGCGGTCGGTCCCCACTGTGCCAGGACCCACTGTTTGTCCCCCACTCATCTGCACAGCTGCCCTCACCCATCTACCCTACACAGCGTTCAGTCTGTCCACCCTATGCAAGTTTTCCTGGCCAGGACCAACGCGCCTCCTGCTTCTTCTCCCGGGGCCCGTGGTGTCTGCGGACTCCAGAGCCACCCAGCCCTGCCTGTGCTCACCCATACACTTCAGGTGATGGTTTCGTTGTTCATGAGACGCTAAATCATCCAGCAACAGTGAGGGCCACCTCGCCCAGCACTGGAGGAAGTGAGGCCCCAGTACAGATGCTGTGGCAGGTGTGCCAGGCACAGAGCACTGAGGACATCACCTCTGACCATAACCCTCCCTGCATCGGCCAGGAGATGGCCCGGCCTCACACGCCTTTCACACGCCTGTTGCATGCGTGTGTGCACTTCAGATTGGAAAGAGGAAGCAGGGAGTTCAAATCTTAAAAACTCTATGAAATCGGAACAACTATAATTTAAAGATAACTATATGCAATATAATGATCATTGTTGAATTCCTACCTTCCTGTTTAATGAAGCTCTGTATTGTTTCTAATGTTTTTTTCTTATTTTTTATTCCCTTTGTTTGATCAATGTTGCGTTCTTACATCTGGTAATCTGAGCAACTTCGTTGAAGATAACAATAGGTAATACAACAACCATTGTTAATTCCTATCATTTTGTTTGGAGATCCTGTATCGTTTTTATTGTTTTTGTGTTGTTTTGTTTTTGTCTTCATTGTTGTTATTTTGTTATTTTTTTTCTCTTTAAAATTAAAGAAAACCCCAAACTATGAATGAATCTTTTGTTGCCAAAGGTGTTTTTGAGCTGCAGTGGTGATGGAGGGAGGAGCGGCGCTTAGTCTTGGTCTTCTAAAGAGATGAACTTCTGTAAACACTCTGCTCTAATGTCCCTTACTGTTCTTTACAGTGCGCAGCAGAGCTGGGTGGGAGAGACATGTGCCAGCAAATGGGAGCCACCGGAACATAACCCTCGTTAACACTGGGGTCGTTTCCCCATTCTCTCTTCTCTGCGTATTTTTATTCTTATTATTATTTATGCTGACTTTTTTGAGACAGGATCTTACTATGTAGCCCAGGTTGGCCTTAACTCATGGTGACCCTTCTGCCTCAGCCTCCCCAAATGCTGAGATTACAGGCATGCAGTACCATGCCCAGCTTTCTCTGTATATTTTAAAACATAACTGTTTAAAATTTCATCTCCACTTTATACACATTTAAACTCTACTTCCCTTCTCTCCACTTACATAATCTGGAAAAATATCCAGATAGACTGTTACCCACTGTCCTGTGGCCGCGTTTACCCTGCTGGTCCCAGACCCACTCTTCTCTACTTCCATTCCAGCACTATTCCTTCGGGTAGAGATCCACGGGATGGAACAACTGCGGAAAAACTTTTCCATGCTGAGACTTGAAAGAGTCTCTCTGTCTCTCTCTCTGTCTCTCTCTCTGTCTCACACACACACACACACACACACACACACACACTGTCCCCTGGGAAGGTGTCTGGGCGGCTCTGGAGTTATCTGTGCAAGGTCTGTCTGTCCCCCAGCTACAGGGACTGTGCTTAGAAGAAAATTTGTAAAAAAATATTAAAATTAAAAATGCGCAGAACAGAATGATTCCCCTTTCCCTCCTGTGGTTCCAAACAAAAACTTTCCCCCTCAAACTAATCACAAAAAAAAGGAAGGAAGAAAGAAAAGAAAGAAAAAAAAGAGAAAAAAAGAAAAGAATTGAAGAAATGGCTCAGGATCCTTTTACCCCCCATTTTAAGCCTGTCTGCCCCGGGGTTCATTCCCAGCGTGGCGGCCAGGTGCTGCCGAGCGCCCTGCCCCTGCCGCCGCACTCACCGCCGCCGTACATCTGGCACAGGTAGGGGAAGCGCCACACGTTGCCCAGGCCCACGGCGTAGGAGATGCAGGCGAACACGAACTGTAGGGGGTCCCCCCACTGCGCCCGCGTCTTCTCCATGCCCGGGAGTCTGTCGCGGTCCGCTAACGCGATGCGCCCGATGCGCCCGCCGCCTTTAATGCTCTGCTCAGGGCGCGGCGGGAGGGCGAGGCGGGAGTAAGGACTGAGCTCCGCCCGGTCCGCCGCCTCCAGGAAGCCACCGGGACTGCAAGTGAGGCCAACGCCGCCCACCGCCCCGGACACCGCCTCCCGGGAGCGCCAGCACCGACAGAGGCATGACAGCTGTTTGACCTTGGGTGTAGGGGCAAGGTCATACTGTCCCTGGCATCCAAACAGGCCCACGATCAAATACATGGTGATTTAAATCTTCAGTTATGACAATAAGAGGCTCGTTCCACGCACTCCCCTCGAAGTCCTCCCCTCGCTTTGCACACGCTCATCGCATCCTCCTCGCAGCCCCCTGCAGCAGTGCTGGGCCCTCTTTCCTCAGTGGCTTTGGTTGCACTGTTCTGGCTGCCTTAATGTCCTGCATTGGTTCAAAACATTGACTTTGATCATCTCATGACCATTTTGACTTTGGGAAGAGACAGAGGTCACAGGGGGCCGGACCTGGTGATGGAGGTGGACAAGGGCCTAGCGCTGTGTTTTTACTAGCTGCCTTTCCCTCGGGTGGCGCTCAGCTGCGGCTGTCACATTTTTGGTCACAGCTTACAGAAACACCCGTGAAAGAAGACTTTTCAAACTGCTTCAGAAAGGAGCAAGGGCCGCAGGATAAGCGTGTTTGGAGTGGGGCACTGTTCTGAGGAGAATTAATGGCAGCATGTCTTTTACTGTAACAAACTTTTTAAAGTGTCGACATTTGCTGTATACCTGGGTCATGCCTGTTATCTCACACTGAGACCCCCAAAGAGTGGCCAAGGCAAAGCGGCCGGCAGTTAGTTTCCAGAGGTGGCAGGGCGGGCTTCCTGGAGGCGGTGACTGGTGTTTAGGAAGATCTGAAGTCAGTGCGGGGCTGTCCCCTCTCCAGGAGGAAGAGCGATGTGCCAGGGCCTCCAGTGCCCTTGGTCAGCTCGCTAGGCTGCAGACAGGGAGGGAGCCAGCTCTGACAGCTGTGGTGGGCACACAGTGCCAGGACAGGGTGGGCCTGACCAAGTGGGTTAGGCAGGCGTGAGACAGGAGGCCCCTGATTCCTCCAGTCCCTTAGGCTGACGTGGTTGAAGCCTGATGCTCCTGACTCGGCTAACTTAGCTGTGCGATGCAGGGAAGTCATTCAGCCTGTCTGAATCTGTTCCTCTCCATAGTGAAGAACGCAGGCTCCCACCACGCTCCTGCAGGGAGGGGCTCTGGTGGAAATGAACAGAGAACGTTACCTCCCTCCCGCCCTGAGTGACAGCTCTGAAAAGAGGCCACTGTTGCTGTGGATGCCCAGCTGGCAGGACGAAGGGATCCAATGGTGGCCACATGGCGGGCAAGGGAACGCGAATCTTGGGTTTCAAAGAGTGCTTGGTACCTAGGAACAGAAGAAAATGCTTGGTAAATAATCACAGTTGAAAAGGAGGGGGAGAGCGGCTGGTGGACTCTTCCTTGGAGCCGGAAGGAAATGGCCCTGCATGTCCCTGGGGTCCCAGCCAGCAGGTGCAGGCTGCGCAGACCGATGTTCCAGCAAAGGGGCAGGGCCCAGAGTGCAGCAGGAGGCCCAGAACCGGAATCTGGGTTCCCACTTGAGCTTCCAGGCCCCTCCCGACCCTGCCTCCTCCTTCATGGAGCAGAACCAGTGCCTCCTTCCCATGGCCTTGCTGGCCCGTGGCACCCTGTGGCCTTGACCTAAGGGCTTCCTGTCACTTCTAAGGGGCGCTGGGCTGCACCTACAGATGCTGGCAGGACTGCAGCGTCCAGGCGTGGCTATGGGGTAGACTGTCGGGAGCTGCCGTGGCCAGGTGGGCGGCTCACTCCCCGCTTCCCAGAACTTCTGAGCGGGCTGCGGGAGGTGCTGGTTCCCTTCACAGACATTGCCCAACTGCCACCCGCCCAAGGTGGCAGGACCAGTTCACCTGGCCCTGGCTTTCAGCACCTCCCCAAACCAGCGCTCCTCCTAGTTGCTGACCTCCTTCCTGGTCCTGTGGGTGTGTGTGATGGTTAAGATGACCTGGATTTTCTGGACTGGACTGGACCAGGTGCATAGCTTTGCTTTGCTTTGCCAGCCCCTTGGTGGGCTTTGCTGGTGCTCTGTCCCCTCCTCCTTTTTTTTGGTACTGGGTATCAAACTCACAACCTTGGCTTGCTGGGCAGGCGCTGTGCTGCTGAGCTATATCCTCAGTCAAGTCCCCTCCTCCTGATCCCAAGCCCCCTCCTCCTGATCGGTGGCTCTCTCTCCCCATGTCCTGGTTGCCCGTGGCCCATGTGGTATGGTGTGTGACAGATTTATCTCTGTCCCCAGGCTGCTATTCTAGTCTGTCTGTGTCTTCTAATAAAGATAGATCCACAACTTTAGCAAAGTCCAGTTACCCAGTGTGCCCTTTAGGGTCTCCTTTGAAATGTCTTCCTTATGTCCTGTTTAAAGTCCTCTTTCTCCTCAACCCCAAGGTCCTGAAGGACCTCCCGAGGATTTAAATCCTCTGCACAGGAAATGGCAGTGAAACCCCTAAGCAGAGCCACCCCATACCCAGAGGAAGACCCTAACCTGAGCAGGAGCCCTGCCATTGTCTTGTGCTGGGTCCCCGAACTCCCGTTTGGTAGGAGATCTTTCCACTGCTGGTGAGGCACTTACAATCCCAGCTTTCTGGGAGGCTGAGGCAGGAGGATCACAAGGTCAAACTCAGGTGGGGCAATTTAGAGAGATGCTGCCTCAGAATAAAAACATAAGAAGGGCTACAGGTGTTTGCTCAGTGTGGAGGCCCTGGGTTCCATATCCAGTACCATTAAAAAAAAAAAAAAAGCAGCTGTTGAATCAGAAAGTGTTGCTGCCTCCTGTGCTGTTGTAAGCTCTTGTTCTCGTAAGCTCTCTTCGAGAGTTCCGGGCCATGCAGTGACATTCAGGAACTGTGCCCCAGGGAGAGACACCCAGCACACCTGCCTGTCCCCTGTAATGTGCGGCTTCTTGGAATTTGAGGTGTGACTTACGTAAGGCGCCTTTCTGATCCTACCCCAGAGCACCAGTCAGCCACGCTCCCTGGCAACCTGTCCTGGTGTGTGTGTGTGTGTGTGTGTGTGTGTGTGTGTCTGTGTGCATGTATGTGTGTGTGTGGCTGGCAGCAGAAAGATTCACCTGACCACCCGTAGCAGGACCAAGGCCCCCCTGCCACACGATGGCCCTAGCATAAGGTCAGGCCGCCCACACCACTGGGCTTTGACTGGGCAGGACTCATTGCGAAGGACGCAAAAAGTGCGCCTCCCGAAGCCGCCCTTAGCAGTCTCACCACTTCTGCCTTCCACGTCCCGAGTAAGCCTGCAGCCCGAGACCCCGAGCTCACTGTAGTCCCTGTTCTGTGGCTGCTGAAAAGTGTCCTGCCTGTCCCTCAAACCCTGGTCTTTTGCACTTGGCTCTCACAAAGAAAAGGAGCTGCCAAGTCTGCAGCAGAAGGGTGTGGCTTCCTGGGACTGAGCTGCCATGGCCAGAAGTGTCAGCTACCCGCTCTTTGCAACAAGGACTCTAATTTGTATGCTGCCAGAGGCTGCGGCTGAAGCCTCACCCCGGCCATGGCCAGTTCCAGGCTGCCCACCAGGTGTGGCTGCACACTGGGGATGCACAGTAGCAACACAGGTCAGATCCCCACTGCGCAGGTGCAAGAGACAGGCAGCCTGGAGAGCGTAGACAACGGTGACTGCTTAGAAGTGGTGCTGAGGCCCTCTGAATAATACTCCTATGGGTACTTATTACCTCTGTTTAAAAAATGCATGTAATCTCTAGCTTATATCTCTTTTTGTGGGGGAATGATATTGGGGATTGAGCCCAGGGCCTTCACACTGAGCCATGTCTCTTCCCTTTTGTAGTTTTTACTTTGAGGTAGGGTCTCACTAAGTTCTTAAGTTGCCCAAGCTGGGGTCAAACTGGCAATCTTCCTGTTTCAGCCTCCCAGGGTGCTGAGATGACAGGCATGTCCCATGATCTGTGGCTCCCACTTTCCCACAAAGTAAAGTCCAAACTCCTTAGCTCAGCTATAAGGCCTTGAGGATTTTTTAATTGGGCCCTGAAGCATTTGACCCTTGTCCACGTGAGTCCCGGAGCCTGGCCTCTACTTCGGGAAAACATGTATGTGTCTGTGCTCCCAGGCCCCTCCCACTGCCTGTCCCAAACCCTGGCTTCAAAGGTGGCTTCCAGTGCCACAACGTGGTGTTGCCCAACAGTGCTGTGTCCCTCAGGCTGTGGCTGGAGTGAGTCCGCATCTCCCTTCCCCTGAGGCCAAGGGACCCTGTTGAATTGGTTCCAGCTCATGCTCACTGTTCACAGTCAAGTTTCAGAATATGTCGGTGGATCTGGTCTTTATAGCCTGTGTCCCATGTGCTGGGAGGCGGCAGCCTCAGGGGCTGAGGCCTCCCTTCTGCTCACCTTCCATCCGAAGCACAGGATACAGGGCAGAAATGGGTGTGTCACAGCTGGGGTGGGGTGGGGGTGGGAGATGAGGATCCTCCCCAGAGCCTGGAAGGGCAGGGCGTCCACATCGGTAAATTCCATCCTTGCATGGTGCTGGTGCTTGTGCGCATGTGCGTTTGTGTATGTGTGTGTGTGTGTGTGTGTGTGTGTTTGTGTGTGTGTGTGAGTGTAGCTAGGAGTCTCTGTCTCTTTTCCGGAGACCTGTTGCTCTCTGTCTCCCAGGGGTGGAGTCCCCTATGTCCACAAACCCCTGCGTCTTATCAAAGTGCAGGTCACGGCTTGTGGGTCCTGCAGTCCCTGTCAGGTCCTACACACTGGGCAGTGGACATCACCCACTCCTGTGCCCACAGAGAGGCCAGCATTTCCGCGGTGGGTCTGTGGGATGCTGCCCAGGGTGGGATGGGTGGCTTGGGCCTTTAAATACTGCGGACTTGATTTGGCAGAAGTCAAGGTCCCTGTCACAGCAGGGCTCGTCCTTCTGTATGGAGCTGAGGGCCTGGAGGTTGATAGCTGTTGCCTGCATGATTTGAAATGCACCGCAGTGAAGTCGAATCTAAAGCCCAGCCCCTTCCTGCACTGACCCCACCAGAAGAGCAGGAAGCCCCATGAGGCTGGTGGCTGCTGGGTGGGGACAGGGCAGACATAGAACATTTTCACTGTTACAAGATCCCAAGGCACACAGAGGGAGACTTGGTGTCCTGTCCCCAGGCTGGGCAGCTGTTCAGGGCAGTGCTGGGGCAGTGCTGTCCCTGTGTCCCCACATGAGGGCTTGCTCGCCTCATCCTTAGGGCGCTGACCAGGGTGTCCCGGGCTCCTCCAGGGCTGCATCTCCTTGTCCTCTGCCAGTGAGGCCAGATGTGTCCAGATGTGCCAGAGGGGGCTCCATTCCCTGCAGCTGCTTCTGCTGGAGGATGGGGCCTCCGGGTCTCTCTTCTGCAGCCCGGCGGCCCCTGTATCTTTCCCTGCCTTTCTCTGCGCTGAGCCCTAGAACCCGCTGTCCCTGTGCGGCCCTGATGCTGTCCCTCCCCGTGTCCCCTGTCCCTCCCTCTCCAGCCTGGGCCTCGTGCTTGACCGGTGCCGCCTCGCTCCCTCCCAGCCACCTTTGCCCTGCTCCTTGCATCATTCCTGGGCTCATGCCAGCCAAGCTGCAGGACCTCTGCCCACCCTGGCAGCTGCAGGATGGGGTCAAATCCTTTGCGGTGGGGCCAGGCCTCGTGGGGTCTCTTGTTCCTCACACCCCCGCCTCAGGCTTGGATGCTGCCTGTGGTCTCAGACCAGGTTCTGGTCTCCTCTGCACTTCAACCCTTCTTGCCATGGCCCTCATCCCAGTGGTGACCACCAGAGGCTGTGAAGGCCATGGAGAGTTGAAGGGACCCCGAGCCCCCTCTTCCTGTGTCCTCCCATGCCCAGGCCTACCCGAGGTACATGGCACTTGCTAGAGGAGGGTCAGAGGGTACATCGGTAGTGACAGGAGCTCGGCGAGATGGTGGTTGCATATTGATACACTGCAGCTACATCCGCTTCCCCTGTTACTTTCCATAGTCAGACACAATTAGAAAAGTGCACAGAAAATATCCTTACATCCACACATGCTTTCCCTCAGCTCAAGAAAGAGGTTGCCGTTTTGTAAATTTTTAATTTTAAACAAAATAATACCAAGAAAGAACAATAGCAAAATTCAAACAAAACAAAGCAAGGACATTAAAAAATGATACAGGGCTTCAAACCAAATGATAGGGATTAACAGTGGTTGTTATATTAATTAAGACCAAAAAAAGGAAAAAAACCAAAATATATTGTCAGCAGCCACACACGTGCACACGCAGCATGCACGTGCACACACGTATGACCCTTTTGGATGGCAGCCCTCCCTGCAAGGGTTCCCTCTGAGGACCGCCCTGCCCTGCTTTCCGGGCACGTTTCCCTTCCCAGGAACCCCACCCTAGCTCTGCCTGGACTCTGCTCTGGAAAGGTGCAGCCGCCCTTGGTGTCAGACCAACTTCTGCCTCGAAGGAGGTTTTGCTTTTGTTCTTCCATCTCTCACCCATGTTGGTATTGTAGTTAAAGTGCTTGGTTACTATTGCATCACCTATATGACTATAATTACAAATCAAATCATATATTATACTGTTGAACCTCGGATTATAGACAGGTTTTGGCTATTAGGGGGCCTGCTGCTCGAACGTCTAGCACTGGGCCCTGTGTTGAGAACAAGCACTGCGCTGAGCACAGACTGAATCCACCCTGTGGTCTGGAGTTTCCACTCTGGTGGATCAAGTCCTATGTGTGCACAGTCAGTCATGTGTGTGTGTATGTCAATACACCCACAGCAGCCTGAGAATTCTGCTTGCTTTATATTCTTGCACAGCCTAATGAAGGAAAAAAAAAAGAAACAAGTTATTAACAATTCAGAGTATAGGCGCATGGTGATGCTTGCCTGTAATCCAGCCCTCTGGGAGGCTGAGGCAGGAGGATAAAGTTTCAGCCCATCCTGGGTCAATTTAGCAACTTGGGGAAACCCGATCTCAAAATAAAAAATAAAAAAAAGGCTGAGGACATGGCTCAATGTGAAGGTGCTGGATTCAATCTCCAGTACTGAAAAACACACACACACACACACACACACACACTCTCTCTCTCTCTCTCTCTCTCTCTCTCTCTCACACACACACACACACACACACACTCTCTCTCTCTCTCTCTCACACACACACACACACACACACCCCACAAGTTGATAATACTAAACTGCACCCGGTGGCACATACCTGTAATCCCAACACTCAGGAGGCTGAGGCAAGAGGGTCACTGTGAGTTCCAGGTTAGCCTGGGCTACATAGTGAGTTCAAGGCCAACCCAGACTATATAGCCAGACCCTGTCTCAGAAACAAAAAACCACCCCTAAGTTGATATACTATTCATAAGAGATAATACCAAATACAACATCATAGAAAAATTTGCAGTGAAATTATGAGAACATGTATCAGGAAAATACTATCCAACATAAAGCTAGGGAGAGTTATATCACATCAGACAAAATAGATTTTAAACCAAAAAGTGTCACTAGTGAAAGAAAGGACATCATCCATCAAAAAGATCTAACATTTAAAAAAATCAAGCTTTGAAAAATGAGAAGAGGGCCAGGGATATAGCTCAGTGCCACAGTGCCTGTCTGGTAAGCGTAAGGTCTTGAGTTTGATTCCTGGTACAAAAAAAAAGAAAAACAAGAAAAAGTTGATGGGCGACCAGGAGAAACTGACATTTCTGCCATCTCAAAGGGGATTTCTGCACTCCTCTCTCAGTCCTGACACATGAGGCAGAAAATAAAAGAACAGAACGGAGACTGACAGGGCAGATGGTCAGAATGTGAACCAGGCAGAGCTTCTAGAAATGAAACATCAACAATGAAAACTTAAAACAATGGACTTGCTTGGAAGCAGGTTAGAGTGAGCCAGACTAATTCAATGAGCTCCGGGACGTGTGAGAAAAAGTGACCTGGCACACGGCACAAAGAGATAAAGAGGCAGGAAGCGTGAAGCAGGGACAATGTACAAATCAGGTATGTAGGCTTCTAGAAGAGGAGGAGGAGGGGCCCTGGGCTGCAGCGCTGCTTTAGGTACTGCATCTTAGCGTGGTTCCACCCAGCGAGTCCTCCACAGGATAAGACACTGTAACGCACGCCGGGATGCAGCCTGGTTGTGCCACGGAGCACTGGAGTGGGGCCCTGGTTCATGATGAACGTCTCACCACAGGAGACTGGGTCACCTTTTTAAAAATACAAAGTAGCATTAAATCTTGGTCAGGCAAAACAGCAGAGCTTAGAAGAGGGGCTGAGAGGTTGTAAGGAGGCAGAGGATTTAAGACTCAGCATTGCACATAGCAACCAGCCAAGGATGACCCATGGCCGGAGTGCCCTGGGGAGCCACCGGGGCCCTGTGGGGCTTGTGCACCACAGCTGGTGGGAAGGCACAGAGCGCACGAAGTCTCCACCTTTAATTCTCATGGTGTGGACTTTCAGAAGGGCCAGGCTCATTGAATGGCGTGTGCTGTAGTTCAGGATTTATCCAGCTGTCACACTGTGAGGTCGTTTGACTCTGTCCCACGCTCTCCTGGAAGTCACAGAAGTTCAGTTTCATTTGGTCTTTATGTAGCATGTAGATGTGCGTGCGCGAGCACAGACAGACAGACACACATGCATGTGCGTGTGCAACACACACACACACACACGCTCATGCACACACATGCACATACACACACACACCATGCACATCTCGGATTCCCTTTGACAATCAGCTGTCTTTGTCGCTGGTGAGCTCTGTGAAGAAACCCGTACCTTCTGTGCGCCTGCCCTTCCTGAGCTCACATGTTACATTTGCTGAGCGGGGCACAGTCCTGACCTTTCCCAAATGCTTCTAAGCAACTTTGAACACTTGACAAACCAGCCCGAGGCCCAGAGTGCCCAGGATGCCAAGGAAGGGAGCTGAGGCGGCAGCAAGAGCACCAGCCGGCACTGCTCCCCATCCTGCCTCCGCGGAGATGTGACCGCCACACACGCACCCGGAGGCCTCGCAGGAAAGAAAGTGAAAAGAAGCAGAAACCTCAAAGGCCGGGCAACCACAGACAGTGCTGGGAGACACTAAAATAAATGCTGGGACCTGTGCCTTCCCGGTACACACTGGAGGCGCTCGGGGCTCCCGAGACTCAGACTCAGTGGGAGAGGACAGGAAATGCAGCCGCTGCACCGTGCCCACCGTGGAAGGAGGGGGTGCAGAGAGAGAGGGGTCACCGTGCCACTTCCTGTGCAGAGAGAGGGGTCACCGTGCCACTTCCTGTGAGCTGAGCTCTGCTGGTGCTCACAGCAGCATCGTTTAGGAGGCCAGGAGAGCGGCACATCTTTCAGGTGGGCGCCCACAGATGCAGAAAGGAGCTCAGGGCGGAACCCCAAGGCTTCTCCTGTGGGCAGAGTGGCCACGCTGCACCTCACCACACTCATGGGAACAGGCCTAGGGGCACAGCTGGGAAGCTGTCCGCTTCCAGTTGGTCTTGGCTAAACTCATTCCTTCACCTCGCATGTTTGTGCTGGGAACAAGAATCTAAGGGATAATCTGCAGGAGAAACAGTTGGCATGCTGTGAAAATATTTCCCAGGCTCAGCGTGTGCGTGGGGCCCTGGTCCCCCTCTGTGACCCCGGGAGCCTGCCTGGCCCTGCTGGGCTGTTCCGCACTTGTTCTCTGCTTCACACCAGGGGAGGGCTTTGTCCACTGGGTCCTGGGGTCCGAGTGTGTTTGGTTTCTCTCACCTCTTCACCCTCAAAATGTGGGCTATGGCTGAGCGCCATGGGAAGCACAGGGAGTTGTGAGAAATGAGCTCTAAGGCTGCATTTTAAAAAGATTGAAAAATAAAACAAAACGGGACGTGGTGGTGCACATCTGTCATCCCAGCACTCTGGGAAGCTGAGGCAGGAGGATTGCAAATTAGAGCCCAGCCTGGGCAATGTAGTGACTCGGCGAACTTTTGTTTCAAATGAAAAGGGGCTGGGGGTGTACTCAATGTGAAGGCCCTGGGTTCAAGCCCCAGTCATGGAGCTTCCTAGGACTGTATGCGAGTAGCTCAAGGATGCCCTGGCTTTTTAAACCCACTGCATACCAGGACTCTTGGGGCTTTGAAACACAGATGGACATGGCTCCCGCAAGGTGCTGGGCGAGGAAACATGCCAAACACTTGGCTGCGGCCTGGGGGCCTCCTCCAGGAGGGACGTAGCCTCCCGTCTCTGCCGGCCTGGTCCTCAGCCCGTGAAGCCTCTCTGGCCCCATGTTTACAGCACCCTCTTGCCTGGTTTCTTCCATTAAAAAACTCCTCTAGAAAACACCCCATGTCCTGGGGGAGAGTTCTGAGGGCTGGTTTCGTCTCCAAGGCAGTACCACTTCCTCTGATGGACGAGTGTTTCCCGCCCACTTGTCCAGGTCGGAGCTGTCACGGGTGGGTGCTGAGTCTGTCCCTGCTGTGTGCCGGGGAAGTGCATGCTTCCAGAACTTCCCTGAGGATCTGTTTCCACTTCCTGGTCCATGACCCACCCTGAGTTACTTGCCATTGTCATTTGTTCATTTATTGGAGACTTTCTCCGCTGCCTGTCAAGATGCAGATGTGTGTGGCTTAGCCAGTCTAAAACAGGTGCTCCGTGTGGCACTCGGGTAAAGAAAGCAAAGCTTTCTGGCACTCAAGAGCTTGCACTTTCTTGTCCTTTAGCTGAGTCATCCTGAGAGTCTACCGTCTCAATTTTTAGGCCAGTCAAGGTGGCACATGCCTGTAATTCCTGACCTGAGGAGGCTGAGGCAGGAGGATTGCTATGAGTGTGAGGACAGCCCACATCACGAGTTTAGTGTGTTTAAGACTCAACTGAACTACATAGTGAGACCCTGTCTCAACCAACAAACAAAAAACAATAAACAAAAACACCATTTTCACTTTTATAGTGACTTGTATAATTTACTAACTTTTCTGTGTGGTTCTACCTTTCCACACACCCTGAAAAAAAATGCGGCGTGGCTTTGCCTAGTTTTGAACTCTGTATGAATGAAGCCACCCTGTCTCTCTCGCCTGCTGCTTCTCTGTCTAGAGGTCTGTGGGGCTCACTGAGGTCGTGTGGCTGTGATGTGCGCATTTGCATGGATAGGGATAACCAGTTTTACAAACGTTAGGAGTTTGGGAGTTTTCATTAGAAGACCCCCTGCGGTTCTGTCTGTGGATTTCTATGGCGACTCGGTGGAGTGCGGCTGATTCTCACAGCTCCTTGGGGTGCGATTACAGGGATGGTGCTGAATTTTATCAAATGTAAATCAAAGCGGTCACCCTTCTGCTCCAAACCCTGGAGCCATCTTTTTCTCACAGGAGACAAAACACTGACGGTGGCCCCGAAGGACCTGAGTGCCGCCCCTTGTTCTAAGACGTCTCCTGCTCCACACCCCACCCTTCCCATCCCAGGCCGTATGCACCGTTGATGCTCAGTCCTTCAGCTGGGCACTGCCCCAGGGCCTTTGCACTGTGGTTCCCTCTGCCTGGAGCCCCCTTCCTGAGATGTCTGCATAGACTCCACCTTCAGCTCCCTGCTTAGAAGTCTCCTTCTCCTGGAAGGCTCGGTGACAGCCCTGCTAAAAGGTCAGTTCCCATCCAGTGTCTCACACCTCCATCCTCCTGCGCCTGATCTCTCTGTCTTACTAGGATTTCTCGCTTTCCAAGCCTGATCAGAGCATGATGAGAGCGGGCTGCCTGGGAGCCTGTGTGCCCACTCACCTGCCCTGGGGCTGCGGCAGTAGAAGATGAGCCGCTGGGGCACACATCTGTGGAAGGAAGACAGACAGACAGACAGACAGATGGCCCTCCCTCCCAGCAGCCCCCTCCAGCTCTTGTGCTAGTGTTTTTTCCCTTTTCCTGTGTTATGGCAGAATTCCTCACACGGGTCTGCACCCACATGCCCTGCAGTCTCCCCATCTTAGGACTGCCTGTTGTCTCCCCGCAGGCCTGATTCCTGGCCTAAGGAAACCATACAGGGTCTATGACCCCTGCCTGGTCAAATCAGATGGTTGCACTGGTCCACCGCGTCCTGAACCTAGGGCAGTGGGCAGGGCAGTCACTCTTCCTCCTACGCCGCCCACCCCCTTCTCTGAGGAAGCCACTCTGTGGGCCCTTCCGGCCTGCACAGCGCCCAGAGGTTGAGCCTTGTGGTCCAGATGTTCATAGCATCCCCCTCCCCATGGGAAGGTGCCAGTGGCCATTGAGTGTGGAGACCGTAGCGGTGGTCACAGTTCTGCATGGGGAGAAGCAGAGAAGCAGGGGCCATGGGGTGTGGACAGCACAACTCCACACACAGGACACCGACAGCAGTCCACACTGCAGGTGAGGACGTCCAGAGCAGCTACTTCTGCCAGAGGCGGGGCTGGGGAGGACCCCGGGGGCTCTGCAGTGCAGATGACTCTGGTGCTGAGCAGGGGGAGTTTGGGGATGCACTTTGTGCTGTGCACTTAGGGTTTGTGCATCCTGCTGTGTGTTATTAAACCAGCAAGAGGAGCGCTCACCCACCCTCACCTGTGCCTTCCAGTCCCCTCTATTGACCGCACGTCTCCTGTGTTGCCTACTCCCAACAGAGTGGTCTTTTTCTAGGTCCCCAGCTTAACCACCCTATACCCGCACCCTACTGCGGCTTCTCATGTCCACCAGTGTGAGCCCCAAGTCTGGATCACGGTGCTCCTGCCCCAGCAGCCAGCAAGGCTACACCGCAGGCCCTCAATGTGCTCCCTAATGGCGGGTTCCTCCCCACTTGATTTAGGGGTTCCTGGCTGAGGCCAAGGCTAAGCCTCTTGCTGGGGCTGTACCTGCTTACCTCCAGCACCCCTGGTGCTCCTCATTCTGCTCTGTGGCCATCACTGCTCCAGCTCTTTCTCCTAATATCTGATAGGAGTGTGGATGGCAGTGTGTGCAGCACAGGTGCCTGCCGAGCCCAGGGATTCAACCTAAGTGGGGAAGAGAGTCTGTGCAGAGAGAAGTAAGTTAAAGATGAGATCATCCTAGATTAGAGAAGGCACAAAATCCAGTGACAAGGAGAAGAGATGGTGATGGGAAGCTGGTGACAGACTGGATGTGTTTATGAGCCATGAAACGGCAGGAATACTAGCAGCCACTGGGATCCATGAGTCAGACATGGAGTGCGTGTCCCTCAGAGCCTGCAGAAGGAACTCACTCTACAATACCCTGACTGCACTCCTGGCTCCTGTAACTGGCAGAGAATAAATTTCTGTTATCTTAAGCCAGTGACAGTCATTTGCTGTAGCAGCCCCAGGGAATATACACGTATTACACAATTTATTTATTACTGCTTTTTATTTCCTACACTCTCTCCCTGTAGGCCCAGGAGGGTGCATACGATCATGCTGCTCATTACATGTTTCAAATACCAGGGCCTGACACAGCATCAGCAAGGAGCCCAAGTCATAGCTGATTTTATCTCCAGAGTGTCGGTGGAAGTCACCTGAGGTGTGGCTGCAAAAGTGAGCAGCTATGAGTCTGCTCACACCGAGTCCTCCTGGAGAGGGGTGCCCACGCCCCTCAAAGTCTGAAACCCGTCGCTGGGAGGAAGAGGCCAGACTTGCAGGTTAACTGTAGTTTTTGCCCCGTGAACTCCAGAAACGGCAGAGATAAGCTCTCCAGAGAGAGAGAGAGAGACCATCGGTCCTGGGGCTGCCAGGAGTGTCCTGTCTCAACTGTGCTGGTCACATGGTCACCACGCGTGCCACACACCTCTGACAGTCCCCTAAAGTGGGTGCTCACTCGTGCTTGTGCGGGAATCGGACCTCCCCTCAGAGGGGACAGCACAGTAACTGTCTAAAACAAACCCTGCCTCTGGCCCGGGATCAGCCTCTGCTGTTAATTTATTAGGGCCCAAAAGGGCAGCACAAATGTCCAGGACAAGGGATGAGAGATAAAGAACCAGCACGGTTAAGGCAGATAGCTGGTGGCAGGGAGCTCTGGAAGGAGGTGCCCACCTGCGGACGCTGCAGACAGATTCGTGACCACGCTCCCTCGGGTGTGGAGCGGTGCCAGGCTGCCCCTGGGTAGGGGAGAAGCCTCAGCCCGGGCGCCCCGGGGGCTGCTCACTTCCCATCCCACACCACTCCTCCCTGTCGCCCTGTCCTTTCCTTTAAAATGGGCTAACTTGGCAGGTGGAGCAGTCACTCATTAAAGTGTCTAAAGGTTCCACTGCATATGATCAGTGACCGAACTTTTAGAAAAGCTTAGCTAGATGTGGTGGTGCACACCCATCATCTCGGTACTCGGAAGGGGGAGGCAAGAGAGTCACTGCTAGTTTGAGCCAGCCCAGGCTGCACAGTGAGTTCAAGGCCAGCCTGAGCTACATAATAGACCCTGTCACAAAAAAAAGGAAAGAAAATAAACGATTAATCATTTATAGGCACAGAAACACCATGGGAAGCTTTCAAACATGTTATACAATGAAAGAAAATGATGGGAAGGCATTCAATAACATGTCAGATGGCAGGAACTGTGGAGGGACGGACGAGAGGCCCCGGGCAGCCCTGGGTGACTTGTGCCCCTGGAAAAGGACCCCAGGGCTGGCAGGCCAGCAGCCTGGCAGGGCCAGAGCCGTCAGGTGAGGTGTTATCCTGGTTAAATTCCCAAGTGCTGTCATCCTCCCGCAGGCTGGCGTGTGCAGCCCTGAGTGGGGTGTGAACTTGGGTGGGGCAGCCCCGTGAGCCACGAGCCGGTCCCAGCCGGCTGCCTCCAGCAGCCTGGCCAGCGAGTGGTGATTACTAAGCACACAGGTGCAGTCAAGGCCGGGCCAGGGCCAGTGAGTCCAATGGTGAAGGTCCTGCAAGCTGCCCTTAGGTCTGGGAGGCCACCGTGTACATGGCAGGAGATAGAGCAGGCCAAGGCCACGGCTTCTTGGGGCCTCCTCCCTGCACACCTGATAGTGCAGGAACAGCACGTGGACGAGTGTTCTTCACAACATCAGTGGAGGAGGAAGACTCCATTGTCTCAGTAGACTCAGAGAAGGCACTGGGCAAAGCTCAGCAGAGTCTCAGGCACTTGAATTGAAAGACGGGGTTTCGCCGTATTGCTGCGCAGGCTCCAAGCTCCTGGGCTTCCCTGGTCCTCTTGCCTAGGCCTCCCATATAGCTGGTGCCACAGGTGAGCATGAACCCATTTAAAAAATTTATGAAAGCTTTTAGTGAACTAGGAATAGAAAAGAACTTCCTGACTCTGATAGAGTATTGCAAATAGCATCCTGATTGTTAAATTATGCAGCTTCCCCCAGCAAGGGCCAGGGCATGGGTGTGCTCTCCTGCCCCTTCTCTGCGACTTTGGCTGGAAGTCCCAGGCTGCGCAGGGTGGAGAGAGAGAGAGAAGGAAAGGGCTCAGCCTCTTGTGATCTGGAACCAGGACCCTGGGCCTCTTGGGGGCCTGAGAACACCGCTGAGGGCGCAAGGGGACCTGTCTTCCAGCCTCGTGGGGTGGGCCTGGGAACCAGCAGAGATAGCCGCCCCCAGGGTGAAGCTGAGCGGCCCCAGCGCTGCTTTTGTGTTTGTTGCCACTCACTTACTAGAAGGAGCAACCGACTTGGGTGGGAAGTGGAGGTTTGAATCCACGGATGCAGGAACAAGCACGAGCCTGCGTCTGAGCCTCTGGGTGGGCAGAGCTGTTCTTTTCATAGCTACTGCTTAGAGGTAGTGGTGGCTTGGCCCTGTGAGCCTGCAGCCGGAAAGGTTGCGGGGGGCTTGTGATTTCTCCTCTGTTGAACAGACCCTTGGTGGGTGAGTACTGAAAGTACGCAACAAGCTGGACATGGTGGCACACGCCTGTAATTTCAGTGTTAGGGAGGCTGAGGCAGGAGGATCATCATGAGTTTGAAGCCAGCCTGGGCTACATAGTGAGTTCAAGACCAGCCTGAATTGCACATTAAGACCTTGTCTCAACCCCCCATCTCCCAAAGGCATGCTAGGATGCCTTGGTTCCCCTCTGCCCAAGGCCCCACATCCTTGCCTGCAAAAGGTTCTGTGTCCTCACCCGGGCCCCTTTCCCAGATGCAGGAGCACGAGCAGCCCAGACACACCTGGTGCTGGGGTCACCACCCCAGGGCCCTTCACACCCAGCCTCTGCACCCCACTCTCTTCACCCCCTTTTCCTGCCTGTGAGCCAGGTCCTAGATGAGTTCCCACACCAAGGACTCAAGACCTGAAACTCTCCGGAGTTTGGGAGCAGTGCCGCACATAGCCGGGGCCAGAAGGCTCCCTGCATCTGCATGCGGGTGTTGGTGACGTGACAGCAGAGCACAGTGGGGGAAACTGAGTCACACTGCTGGAGCAGTCTCCGGAACTCTGGAAGCAGAACAGGCACAAGGTAGGTTTCCCTGGACTTACTTCCTCAAGAAGTTGCCCTTGCACAAATCCTGAGGGCCTACACTTTGGATAAACTAAGACTCTGTCAGTGAGGCTTCACCAGGTTTTGTCATGTGCCTCGCCCCAGCTGAAATCCTGAATTAAGTTTCTTTTTCTTTCCTTTTCAGTTTGAACCCAGGCTCTTCACACTGAGCTACATCCCCAGCCCAATTTATTATTTCTTCATTTACTTATTTTTGTGATGTCTCACCAAATTGCCCAGAGAGAACTTGAATGTGTGACCCTCCTGCCTCAGCCTCCCAAGCTGCTGGGATTACAGGCATGCACCAGCACACCTGATTTCTCATGCTTTTAAAAGATGAGTGAGGGGCTGGGGATGTAGGGTGGCGGTGGGGTGCTTGCCTAGCAGGTGCAAGGCCCTGGGTTCCATCCTCAGCACCCCAAATGCAACACAGAACAGACGAGCTGAGCCTGCTGTTGCTTCCTAGGGGGATGCTGTGGCCTCCAAAATTTAGGTTTCTTCTCCAGGTGCTCATGAAAATCCATTTCACACACTGTGAACCTGACCATAGGTCTGTTGTTACTTTAAAACTACAGGCTGTTCAGAGCTCAATTTCACTTTATCCAACAGCAGGGGTTTATGGGTCTGTGAAAGTTAGGGGATGTGCTACAGTCCAGAGGAGAGGACGCTGTGCCTCACGCCCTGGGGAGCCTCTCTGCTCCTTCATTGTCAATGGGTGGCAAGTAGCAGGGCGCCCCTTGCTGGAGAGCTGGTGACCCAGGGTGCAGGCGCCAGGGAGCACTCGGCCCCCTTCCGCAAGGCTGTGGTTGTGTGTACTCTTTCCCTCAGGGAATACTAGACATTTTCTACTAAGTGGTGCTCAAAATCGCTTTAAGCAGTCATCCCGTGCTATCACCCAAACATGAACAGCAGCGGCCCGGCTCTCCTCGCTGAAAGGCTTACAGGAGTCATGCCACATATTGAATTTCTAACAGCATAACCCCAGGGCACAGGCATTTACACATGAGCAGGGATTGTGCCAAGTTCCGGCAACCCAACGTGTATATCTAAAGCAGCAGACACTGAAGTGTAAACATCTAAGTCCTTTTCAGTTTTTTTTTTTTTGGCGGTACTGGGGATCGAACTCAGGACCCTGCGCTTGCTAGGCAGGCGCTTATTCCACTGAGCTATATCCCCAGCCCCCTTTTCAGTTTTGAGAATGGAGATAATGGAGTGCCAGGGCTTTATCAAAGAGAATTACACATTTCATGTGCAGCAATTATAGTGAGCTCTGTAAGACACAAGCGAACTATCATTTAAACATTTAATAGCCTTAAAATGTAAGAATGTAGGAGAAAAAGTAAATATTTGAACGTCAAGCAAAAGAAATCATAACAAAGCTTTCCATTTCGCACTGGTCAGCAGAAGTCTGAGCCAAGGCGGACCTGGCAGGAGACCTCACCCTTCGGGTGAGAGCAGTTCATGACCCTGACCGATAGATTAGGGCATCGGGGCTGCATTCCTGGTGACCCAGATACAGACGCACAGGGGCCCCCTTCTGGTACAGCAGATAAGCCCTAAAGCCAGGAAACCCGAATTTAAAAGTGCTTTTGCTGAGGGGATGAGAAGCTTCACAAGTGTCAGTTTGTACCCAGATGCCTCACACTCACCTTCGGGGTCTTAGGCTTTCACAGATACCGTTATATTTATTACTGAACAAATGGAATTCACGATACAGTGTATTTCACGGCTGCTACCAAAACCCAAGTTGAAATTCTTCCCCGGAGTACAGGTTTTCTTTCCAACCTGCCTTCCTTGTGCTGGCCCCACGCCCGGGCAGGTGGAGCAGCGTCTCAGGATGCGCTGATCCTCCAGTTACAGTCATCCAAGTGTCCGGGGCCGCAGGGGACGGAAGCTGGAGACACAGGATGAGGCCAGGGCCCGAGAAGCCCTTCAGGACACAGCCGGCAAGTTTCAGTGATGGCAGGGAGGAAAAGCGTGGAACTCACACAGGCTTCCTAATGGACTTTCTCCTCTTTCGGATTCCTTCATTTTCCTAACACCGCCTTCCCCCTTCTTTGGGAGGGAAGTTCTCTTTCATCACTCTAAAAACACAGCCCACAAGAAAAATAACATAGTCAACCTTTGTATTAAAAACTTGACTGAGATTTCAGCTTTGGTCGGTAAACTCTTTAAGAGCGGTGCGACCTCACCTGTCGGGCTGTGGGCGGGTGTGACGCTCTTGCTTGAAGAGGTGTGAAGCATCAGTGACCAGCGCTGTGTGAAAGGCGTGTGCTTTGCTCCAGAGGCGTCCACCTTTACAGTGAGGCCTGTTACTGCACCCTGCAAGTGTGATTTCCCAGCCCTCACCAAAGTCACCAAGAGAAGGCAAGCCTAGGGGAAACAACCAAAGCCGCCCCAACCTGCTGCCACCTCGGGGCACGGAAATCAGCTAGGACTCCGACCTGCAGTCTGTGACTGTAAGCTGAGAGTAAGTTTAAACAGTTCTTAACAAGGAATTTAAACAAGTATTCTGGAAACAAGGTTAAGAGCGCATCTCCTCGGATTCCGGATGCTCCCAAACGGGAGAACAGGCTGGGCCTGGTGTCCCAGCTGCCAGGATGTCGGCAGCTCAGCTCGGCCCAGCAACAGCTCCTGGCGGAGGTACAGGCGGGACCGGGACCAAGGGGGGGACAGAGGAGGGGACAGGGATGGGGGCGGGGAGCCCAATGCTGACATCCCTGGTGTTCATTTTCTCTGTACCTGGTAAAAGGTTGCATGTGACAAATGGTATTCCCATTTTCAAACAACTTACACATTTTTTTAATGGTCAAACAGGGTACAGATTAGAGTATTAAAAGTAAGGTTTGTAATAACTGTCTGTGAGGACTCATTTATTTTCACCTCTGGAGCATATACACGTGTGGCTGTCACTAACTTGCTTAACATTTATTAAAACAACCCCTCTGTATTCCAACGCACAGGCGAAGCTGCGCTTCCGTCTCTAATCCCATCCCGTAGAGTCCTGGCCGCCCTGGCCCGGGACGGGGCACAGCTGCATTGGTGACAACCGGGTTGAGTCTGGCTGTTACATTTTCTTCTCCTCTCAGTCAGACAACTGAGATAGGAAATCCAGTTCTAAGTACCGGAAGCAGAGTCTGAGTATTAGAAAAATGAGGGAGAAGGCGGCGGCAGCTCCAGAGACCAGAGGCGGCTCCCGGCTTTAATCTTCAGGTTCGTATCTGGGGACAAAGAGCAGAGTGCGCCATGACAGGTTTGTGGTTGCGGGTGTCACTGTCATCACCAAGTGACTTATCAGGGACCCTGCACTGTTCCCCCCTCCAGCCCCGCTCTGCGGCATCAGACACACACAAGGGCCCTCACGGTGGCCGGAGGGGATGCGCGCGGCAGCGCACTTGGCCTGCCTGGACTCAGGCTCGAGTCGTGTCCGGCTCTGTGATCCTGCAGTGTGATCAGCTCCATCCTCTGACCCACAGACAAGGACACTGCCGCTTGGGTACAGCGTTAGCGAGGCCCCTTCTCTAAGGGCAAACCTGACCCTCCACTCCAGGGCCTTCTCTTCCTAGCTCTCCTCCCGACTCCGCGAAGGCAAAGATGCCAAGCGAGCCTCCCGCAACGGCCAAGCTGCCTGAGCACACCTGCCTTGGGAGGACACCAGCACCTGGGGAGACGAGGGAGAGAGGCCCGGAAAGCCCGCCATGCTGCCTCGGCCCTCCTGCTGGGGGCAGCCAGCTGTGAGGCCCTGGTTCTGGTTGGACGCCCACATTGCCTTGGGGGCTCCAGGGCCAGGCCAGGCTCGGGCTTCCTCAGATGGAGGCCCTGGATGAAATGATGGAGGCTACTCGTGACCCACAGCCTGGCCCTTGGGATGGCAGACACTGTCCTGTGGGGAGAGGAACCCGAGGCCAGACGCTGCTTACTTCATCAGCCTTCTCCGAAGCTCTTTGATCTGGTCGTTCTTCTTGGTGAGAATCTCTTTCATGTTCCGATAAGCTGCGGTCTGCTGGAATTTCTTCTCCAGTTCCTGCTTAGAGAGAAACGTCAGCCCATTCCTAAGCCACAGCTAAGGAAATCAGCAGCTGTGAGGTAGACACATGCTGTCTGCTCTAACTTTACTGGCAGTTTGCCTACAGTATTCTCTAACTTCCCGCAAGACATACATAAAACTAGGGCTACCTGAATTTAAAAGCAGTGTTTCAAATGAGAAGCCAATAAACCAGTCATATTTCCCCAAGTACAATACTAATAAGTAACTCAAGTGGGCTAAACCCTAGACCTGGGACATCTACTTGAAGTATTAAACTGATTTTCAAGTCAAAGGAGCACAGTGTTCTTCCAAGTCCCAAAGCAGTGTCAGGAGGAGCATTTTAAATTAAATTGTAGCCTCCAGATTCTTTGAAGTCTCAGCCCTAAAGTGAACAATTAAGCTGTCTCTGTACTTTGTGTGCATCATAACAAAAGTATAGAAATCTTAAATAGTTGCCCACCCTGCTGCCTGGGTGCAGAAGGACAGGCAGACCCTGTGGCTGCCCCCAGGGGATGGCAGGTGGCCACTCCTAACGGCTCTGTGCTGAAGACAGCAGCCTTCAGAGCAACAGCTCTTGGAACATTGGCTGGCCAGTGCCTTGAGAACAAGAGTCCGACCTGGTGCTGGCCGGCAGACACCCTGGCCACATGTGTGCCTCCCCATGCACGTGCTCCCAGTGACAGGACACGCACGGCCCTCTGACCTTCTCTGCCAGGCTCAGCTGGTCCTGCACCCTGAGGAGGTCGTGCTTGGCAGTCGCGAGGGTCTCCTCCAGGGACTTCTGGTTCTCTGCCCTGCTGCTCAGCGTCTTCTCAAACTCGTTCTTCAAAGCTGCCACTGTGTTTTCCAAGTTGCTCAGGTCTTGTGCCTTTCCTAAGTCCTGTGGAAAGGAAGCGAACACAGGGTAGAAGTGCCTGTCGGCCTGCTGAGGATCACTGTCTTAGGATGGCCACCAGACACCAAGGGAGATAATGCAGTGAAGCCAGGGGACGTGGCCTCCCTGCCCACCCTGCTGTACTGGTCACTGAGTCCCTAGTAAGAAGACAAGACTGAGGAACCACCCGGTGTTCTAGCCCGAGGGGAATAGGAGTGAGTTGAGATCTTTTTGTTTGTTTTGTTTTGAGACAGTGTCTCACTATATAGCCCAGGCTGGTCTTGAACTCCCAGGGATCCTCCTGCCTCAGTCTCCAGTGCTGCCTTGCCTCACTGGAAGGTGAGACCCTGACAACCATGCTAAGTGTGCCACAGCCGGCATGCCACAGAGGTTATGGCTTGGAAAGCCAAACTAAGAAAAATCTTGGTGAAGAATTTTGAATTCCTCAAAATCACACAGGTAGAAAAAATTATAAAAGTAGTAACATTTACAGATACACTTTTTTTTTTTGTCTTTTTGAGACAGAGTCTGGCTATACAGTTCAGGCTGGCCTTGAGTTTACTTTGTAGCCCAGGTTAGCCTTGAACTTGCAACAATCCTCCTGCCTCAGCCTCCTGAGTGCTGGGATTACAGGTGTGTACCACCATGCCCAAACTAGAAATACATGTTAATAATTATTTTAGAGAATATTATGAGGATATAATTCATATTGCTTATAAGGCTTCTAAATTTACAAGATTTAAGTTTCCCACATTAAGGGGCTATGCATATTTTGCATAATTAACTGCTGCTGGGATCTTCTCTCTAGATCTTGGTTCTCACTGATAAAATTCATGACAGAAACAAGGTTTGTATTGCTGTGACAAGAGAATGGCCTACAGCTGCTAAATATGTACACAGAACAGTCTTCTCCACAAAAACTGCTCGTTATTATTATTTTTCGTGACAGAGTCTCACTATGTAGTTCAGATTTACACCACCATGCCCAGCCCTGCTCAGTTTTGAAATTTGGCCTTTAAAAAGACTTATTCCACTGTGGTGAGTACAGGCAGGTGTCCATTCTGCATTTGTGCCCAGACCTTGCAGCACCTAATAAATGCTTAGACGCCGTGGTCACGGTCAACCTGCAGAACTACTGAGCGCGGCCATCCCTCCTCCCCTTTCCTCTCCTCCAGCACATTTTCCTCCTCTTAACCTCCAGCAAACATACACACAAACAAGAATTACTGAGTGCATCAAATATATTTACTTCTTCAATATGAAATATATTCATACAGAACAAAATTAAAAACAATAAAGGGATCTAATGAAAGATGACGCTTTCAGAAGAATTTGATGTTTTAATTCAGGGACATGGCACTAAGTGTTTTCACTTCTCAGGAGTGAACCTGGAAACAGGTGCTTGCTGAGGACCCGGGAGACCCACCCTTGGCCGGAGCTCGCCTGCAGAGCCGCCTCAGTGGTATCAGACGGGAATAGTTAATCATCCCTAGAGCGTCCTCTGCCATTATTTCCCCACTCCACTGCCAAGAAGGACCGGCTCTCACCCTGGAGGACAGGACCTGAGGGCAGAGGTCGGGAGAGATGGCCCTGAGCCTGGCAGGGAGCCCGTGGTGGTGGCAGAGCCTGTGTTCAGGACACCACAGGCCCCAGGTTCGATCCTGATCCCCCATGTGGCAAACAAACAACCGGTTGCCTGGAGACCCGGAGACCTGTTTGGAACTTCCTGGATGGTCAATCTCTCTAACAGGGCCTTGTTAATTATCCACAAAGCACCAGGGACTCTAGATAATTAAAACAGTGTATCATCCTTTCACGTTCACAGTCACAATCAGAATGGTTGCTCAGACAAGGGGACAGGCAGGGACCCGGATCTCAGGCGTGGCCTGTCCACCTCCTCTTGCTGCTCACTGCAGCAGCAGGGTGGGGCTGCCTCTGACAGCGGCAACTCTCCTCTCCTACCCTTTTCTGCTACCTGGAGTTTTCTATAGGATAGTTAATCAAGTGGCAGGTGCCCTGCCATGAATATTGCTGGGGACTCTGAAAGGTGACATCACCTGTAGGTGAAGCAGGGTGTGCAGCTCTTCCCAGGTGGAAGGAAATGCACTGGCCACAGCTGCCAGCAGGAAGCTATTTTCCAGATGATATCTGCAGTTCAGAGTATAGCCCAGGCTGGCCACGAACTCGAGGCAGCCCTCCTGCCTCAGCTGCCCCAATGCCAGGATTATAGGTGTGTACCACCATACCCAGCTTTAGCTCTTTAACTTATTTTTTACATATATGTTCGTGATGCATAATTATTACACAGACACCACTTCTTGGTCATTTCGATCCTTTTACTCCTATACCCTCCCCGCTTCCTCTAAAAATTTAGTCTGCCTCCCTGTTCCTTTTATTTTGCTCTTCAATGTCTGCATCCAAAACTCTTCAAATAAAATGGAAGCAAAGCCCCAAATGGCCTTTAAACAAATTCATCACCTGAAAACATTCACAAATGTCCCTTCAACAATTTAAGAGCTATTCTGAAACACTCAGCTTTCTAGCTTATAAATCTATGGTTCTTCACATACTTCAATTGAAAAATTGTACACATTTTTCTCTTTCTAATCTTGTAAGAAGCACCGTCTCAATCCAACGTGATCCACAGGGGAAACAGTACAATGGCTGAGATCTGATCAGGATTTGGAGGGAGGGATCTTGAGGGGGTGGATGTGAAGCCCTGCTGGCCACATGTGTGGGGCACATGGCTCGTAGTACTGGTCTCTCCACCCGGTGTATGTTTACGGGTTTCACAGAAAAAGTTTAGCAAAATCTACAGAAGCTGACTGGGATCACTGAGCAGAGAGTGACAACATGACCACCGGAAACGCTGCACGGCGCCGGGCTCTGCCCTCCAAGGCACCTGCAGAGGAACAGTGCCGGCCAGCCTCACCATTATCCAAGGCACCGGGGACAGGGGAGTTTGATGACCCCAGAGCAGTAAATTCCACTTTGTCACTCACCTGGGGCAAACTTTAGCAAGGTTCAACAGAATACAACCTGGGTGTAATTCCAAGGAGCTAAAAGCGGGTCCTTTCTTCGTGTTCCCCACTCCAGCTGGATGTCACACTGAAATGGAATGTCTCGTACATTCCAATAAAATCTCAGACATGTCTGCCCTGGGTGCTGGTCCTCCCTCGCCTTTGTGCACAGGGCTGTCCCAGTGCAGGGGGATAGTGGCACTGGTCCCAGGACTCTGCCGGGGTGGGAACACTGGATAGTGACTAAGACTGAAATTTTACACCCGTGACTTCCTTCTCCTGAGACCACGCAAAGAGGTGCGGACAGGCTCACCTCCTGCTTTTCCCTGTCCAGCTGAAGGTCCTGCAGCATCCTCTCCAGCTCCGCCTTCTCGTCCAATGCGTTTGTGGCCTGCGAGAAGCGGGTGGAGACGGAAGGCGCTCAGCGCCTGCTATGCCGGCGGCTCAGCAATTTTGTTAAAGGATTTCTGGGTTACCTGTGTCTCAATCGCCTTCAGTCTTGACTTCAATTTCTCATTTTCTTCTTGAAGTCTTAAAATTTCCTTTGTGAGTAAATTCAAGTTATTATTTTAACCAGAATATCTTTTAATACTTGAAATTATGACTCCTTTTAATTAAAACTTAAACTACGTCTTAGTTCAAAAACCTGTATGCCTGGTCGACATCCCCGTCTCGCCCAGCCCACGGGCTCGACCCCGAGTTGGTTTTGACTCAAGACTCCTAGTTCCTCCTTGCTTGTCACACACCCGCCCTCTTCCTGCCTGTGGCTGTTCCCAGCCTGCCCCTGCCGCACTTCAGCCTTGCTCCTCTGCAGCCCGGAGGCCCAGTGTACATAGGGCAGGGCTGAAAAATATGGTTAGTATTTACAGTTTCTTGCAGGAAAAGACACATTTCCACGCATCCCCTCAAAATCCTCCCCTTGTTTCCAACACACCCATCCCGCTGTCCTTGCCACTTCCTGCCGCCCCTCTGGAGTCCTCATTCCTGAGCATCTTTAGTTGTGCTGTTGTGACTGCTTCAGGGTCCTGAACTGGTTTAAAACATTGACCTTTCAGTCACATTCACCGTGGGGCAGAGCCACGGTCACACAGTGCCAGATCCAGTGAAGGTGGATGAGGACACAGCATCATGTTTTTCGAGCTGTCTTTCCACTGGCGCTTGGTCACTGCAGTCACTGTATTTTTTATCACAGCTCATAGACAGGAAGGAGGACTTCAGAGCTGCTGTGGGACATGGTAAGAAGGACAGCATGAGTATGTCTCCAGTGAGGACGAGGATTTTGGGGGGATTCATGGCATCGTGTCTCTCGCTTAATAAATTGCAAAAGCAACATAAACATTCACTGTATTTTCCAGTTGTCCCTTACCCACTGGCCTTAACAGCCTCAGCCTGCCTCCTCCCGCTGACCATACTGCTCCCTGCCAACAGCCACCTGCCCTTTCCTGGGACCCGTTGTTGCCTGACTGGTGGGTCTGTAGGCACCAGCCTCGCCCACGTGGGGCCGGCGGCTCTGCTCTCCCAGCCGGGTTCTGTCTCTGCCTCCAGAACATCAGCTCTACCACCCAGTGAAACCCTCAGGTTTCCGAGAGCCTGGGCCGGCGCTACTCTGCCTTTGAGCTCCAGCAAGATCCATATGAGCTTAAAAGTCATAAAAGTATCTGGGAACTGACAATTTTCACAGACGAAAAATCCCTCATTATCATGGCCCACAGACTAACTCTCCATGAGAACACTGCCCCAAATCCCACTGCTACCCTTCGCCAGGACAAGGTGTTCGGAGCCAGTTCCCAGGGTCTGGAAGGCCAGTGTGCCCTCTGCTGGCTGCTGGGCACCATGGCAAGTCTCTGGGCCAGACTTGGTACTGGGACCAAAGTCAGCACCAAGCAGGGCCCAACTCCACCCCCTGCTTCTGGACCCACAGTTGTTCAGGCCACAGGGGGACAGGACCAGAGGTTCCCACTTTGCCAAGTGACGGGGTCGTTACCTTGTTGAGGAGCTCTGCTGTTCCACTTTCATTAAGAGGAACAAGTTTCGGCTTTGTGGTGTCTATGATGGGCTGAAACAAAACAAAGAAACCAAACTGCAGGCAGCACCAAGTGCCGCATGTGACCACCGTGGGGCCGCGATTGCCAAGGGGCCGAGGCTGCACACAGTGGCTTCGTTGTTTGTCCCTGGGCCCCAGGAGTAAAAAATAAATAAAGAGAACAGAACTAGTATTGCCGCACAACAGGCAAGGTGAACACGCTCTGTCATCAAGCCACCGGCCGAGGCTGTGTAGCGCAGGCTGACAGTCAAGTGTGTGTGCAGCGTGGCCCATCCGAGCCTGTGCTCAGAGCCTCAGGGCTGGGATTCCCACTGGACTGCAGGGACTGTGTGTGTGTGTGTGTGTGTGTGTGTGTGTGCGCGCGCGCGCGCACACATCTCTGCTAACAGACACGAGTGGGTTTTCACAGTTACTTCCCACCTTTGTCTTTTTTGCCTGAAGCTCTGGGAGACAGGTCTGGAATCCCTCGAATGCTTCCCCTTGAGGATTCTCCCTTGGTCCCTCGAATGCAGCCAGCCATGAAAAGAGGTATGCACTCCATTAGAACAACCCTGGCTTACCTTTTTTCTTGAAGATGTAAATTCTGCTTTTTCAAATTCTGCCACTTGTTCTAGTAATTCCCTTGAAGATGAAAGCAAATGTTAAAGAAACACTCATTTAGAAGAGGTCGGTATCATGAGAGAGAAATAAAACTATGGCATCAATCTACTGCATGAGGCGCACAGGCCCGTCCAAACATCACATCAGAAATGAAAACAACATCAGGTCACAGGGATGCTGGGCAGACCACTAGGATTCAACAGCAGCGCAGTGCAGACACAGTGGTCTGCTTTTGTGAGGTGCTAGAGACTGCTCTGTGATTGCACATGGTGAACTGAGAAAGACCAGCTGACTTTTAGGGAAATAGCCTCAGAAAATGCAACCAGTCTGTAGCTGCTACAGAACCGGAACCCGAGTGTTTCTGGGAAAGACAGATGGTGTGGGTGGGGGTCGCTGACCATCTGCAAAGGTAAGAGCTGACTATGCCTGCGCTTACACAGGAGGCTTTTAAATTCAGAAGTTCAAGTGCTCGGCTGGGTGTGGTGCACACCTGTAATCCAGCACTTGGGAGGCTGAAGCAGGAGGATCACTGTTAGTGATCCACAGTGAGTTGTAGACCGGCCTGCACTGCACTGTGAGGTCCCATCTCAAAAAACAAAACAAGACAAGACAACAGCAAAGAACCAGAACAAACACAATATCAACTTCTCAGAGTCTTGTCACAGTCGCTGGCTTCTGGGCACATTTGCTTGGGACGTGCAGATTTCCCCTGAGCCTTGTGTCTGAATCGGCTGCACTTTACTGACTTTACCACAGCTTTCAGTAAATGCTTCAACGTTACAGTTACAAACTGTTTAGTATTTTGTCTCCACTATAAGTGTATGATCTAAGTGCAATTATTTAATATCACTTTATAATGGTGGTACTCTGACTATACTGCAGTCATCTGAATTATTTTTTAACTGTTTGATAATGTTTACTCCTTCCTTGACCTGTCTCTGAAGGCCTACTAGGACACTGACCAGTGAACAAAGCCACAGAAGGAACAGTGAGGGCCTGGCAGGCCATTTCCTAACCCTGGGGCTTGTGCAGTCTCAGGTCCCCTCTGTCACCTGTTTTCCAGTTCAGAAACATCAGTCCGCAGCTTGAGGTACCACCTCTCGGCCTGCTCAAAGAGCTGGCGCAGGAGCAGCACGTTGGTGTGGGCTGTGTTGATGAGCTCGGACTCCACCTCACTGTGCACCACGGCCTGCAGCCCGCTCAGCATGTCCGCAACCTCGTCCACAGTAAAGGTCTCCTCTGCCAGCCTGCAAGACAGCCAGCTGGGACTTCGAGACTGAGACTGCGCCCAAACCACGTGCAGGGCGCGGCCAGAGTACAGAACCCACGCGTGCCACCTACAGGATCGGTATCATGAATGACACTCTCCTGGGGAACTGTATTTTCATTAACAAAACAATGACAACAACTTAAGCTTAATTGATGACGTCTATTAAAATGATTAAATTGTGGCTAATTTGTAAAAGTGCACATGTTTAATACAAATACATGCTGAATTATTTCCCAAACTATCATTAACTAAAAAAATTTCTCAATGTTACCATTTTTTACTTCAATCTCCACTAAAATTAGTTTTGTCCCATTTAATAATCTCAAAACTCACATGAAAGGTATAGTTTACCTTTTTTTTTTATTGTGGCGCCAGGGACTAAACCCAGAGCCTTTCCTCTGAGTTACGTCCCCAGCCCATTCTTGAGACAGGGTCTCACTGAGTTGCCCAGGCCAGGTTTCAACTTTTGATCCTCCTGCCTCAGCCCCCAGGTACCGGGATTACAGGCCTGTGCCACCACACCCATGCTTTTATATTGTTTCTCTAGGATTATAACTGTAGGAACTAGTTGTATGCTGGTGACAGCCTATGAGAAACAAATGATACATACTACCTCTCTTAGCATTCATAAGACCCAAAAGATAAGAAAAACATCAAACTTTTAAGTCTTTATTAAATTTATTAATAATTTTCTATATTCTTTAACAGAACATACCATTTTTTGCCATTTAAATTGGAGCTTTTATCTTGCTGGAAACTAGAACAGCAGATGAGCAGCTCGGTGTAAAGAGTTGGACAGATAAGAGCTAAGGTCGAGGACCTGTGTTCCCGGAGAAGTGTAAAAGCCATAGCTCACATGGAGGCCTCACTCACGTCTGACCTGATGTGCAACTACCGCTCATGACTGGGCCAACAGAACTTACTATCATCTTTTGCCTCAGATCAACAATCAATTTGGAATTAGTCAGTGGGTCATTCATAGTTTCTTGGTGATTTTCCCTCTCCTAATCCTTCAGGATGAACGGCATAGGTGTTTTCCTGCCAGTTTGCCTTCTCTTAAGGCTCTAGTCTTTCAGTGAATAACTCAATTATAGTTGGGGACTCTATATCATGAATCCAGAAGCCCTGCGCAGTTTCCTGACTACCTTTCTGCAGCTTTGCCACCTCGTAATTACCAACAGGTCTATGTTTGATCTAGAACCCCTGTGCAATCCAGTTTCTTGATTTCACATTCTGTGTAGCTCGGGGTAGCTGCCCTCAATAACTGACCAGGAGGAGTCAGAAAGGACTGTCGTGGCTTCTGCCCCACAACCCCAGCCTGGTGCCAGGAAGGACCACATCCCTCCTGGGACCTCAGAGGCCCTGGGTACCTGCTCTCCTTGAGGTCTTGGAAGCAGGAATCCACAGTTTTGAGTCTCACGCCTCTCTTTGAACGAGCGAAACGCATATAATTAATAACTTCAGTTTGATGGTGTTCATTGAGGCCCAATTCTGCCTGGAAAAAAGGGAATTTTTTAGTCCTGAAGATTTGATAAAAGAATTGCATATAAAATACACAAGATATCTTATCATGGAGACTGCCAGACGTCCAACGAATTCTGTTCTTCCCTTCCTTCTGGCTGCAAGGCTGCCCTGCTAAGCGGGGCTTTCACAGCACGGGACCACTGTACTTCTCAGGAACAAGAGAAGGTTGGCTATCTCCAAGGCCTGGGCCTTAAGGTACAGGGTTCTCCCTTGCTACAACCCCGTTTCTCTGAAGCCTGTGTTGAGCCATGCAAACAGCATCAATTGTCCGGGTGGTGTGAGATCAGCGAGATAAAAGGGACCCAGGTCCCCGCCTCATGGGGGCGGCGCTGAACCACGTGGGAAACTGAAATGAACAATGCGGTGGTGCTGAGTGAGAAACGAAGGTCTGTGTTCTTGTTTAGCATGCGCACTGCCCACATAAGCACTGAACTGCTGGACTCTTGAAGCCATTAGTTTTTGGGTCTCTATTACAGCGGCTTAGCCTCATCTCATCAAATACAACTTTAAAAAGTATGGAAACAGCCATACTTGTTTGGAAACAGCTATCTGCCAGTCTTTATCTTAGACCAGAAGCGTGCTTAACAGACACTTCAGAGGCAAACCCGAGAAGCCTAGGAGGGCAAGCAAAGGGCAGGCCAGGCGCTAGCTCACGTTTGCACTGCTCGCTGTCTACGCATTGCCTCTTCACGCCTCGTTCCTACACCCCCGGCATAACTATCTGTGTTTCACTAAAACACCTCCACTGTTAAATTGGCAGAAGGTGACAGAAGGTGGAACAAAGACAGGTGTCACTTTTTGGTGACCTCACCATCACCCTTTTGTCAACATCCTGGTACTGTGTCAGGGAAATTATAAGGAGCAGGATGGTGTCTAAGCTTAAAACAGGGGAGGCAAAGTGGACAGGGCAGCTCAGTGGCAAAGCGCTTGCCTAGCATGCAGGAGGCCTTGGGTTCAATCACCAGCACTGCAAACACTGCACATTTTTAAGATAATTTTTTGTGCAGGGCCTAGTGGCACAGGCCTGTCCTCCTGGCCAGCCAAGAGGCGGAGGACAACTTCAACTGAGGCTTTTGAAGCCAGCCTGGGAACGCAGCAAAAAGTAAGGGTTCGTCTTCTTTCTTTTAAAGGCCTGTTATGTTCCGTGTTGCATTCTCTGCTTTGAGACAGCACTTGGAACACAGCGAGGACTCAACAATTCTAATGCTGACGTCCTTCAGGAGCCCTTTTTTTATTTTTCGAAGATAACTTTCACAGATTTTTTTGTTTTGTTTTTGTACCAGGAATCAAACTCATGACCTTGCGTTTGCCAGGCAGGTGCTGCACCGCTGAGCTATATCCCTGGCCAGGAGCCCACTTAAGTGGCTCACACCTGGCCTCATTCTTTCTTCTCTTGAAGAGTTGGGCTCCAGCGCCATGCTCTGTTTTATGTATAACTGCTACTTAAGCTGGCTCGCTGTATCTGCTGGAGGAATTAATGGTCTTTTCATTATTACGTTTTGGTGCTGGGGATCGACCCCAAGGCCTCCCTCTGTGCTGACCCCGCGTTCCACCACCGAGCTGCACTCCCAGCCCAGTGATCTTTTTGAATAGGTCAAAACACAGAAAATGTCACCCAAATTTTCTCCGCCGGAAAAGGGGGTGCTTGGATCCTTACATGTTAAAAAGCTGCACCCAGAAAGTGTGGCAGTATGATCCCTCCTCAGCTCTTCAACCCTTGTCTACTCTGACAAGAAGTGTGAGTGCGTGCACGTGTACGTGCGTGTGTAAACTCGGTGCTTTCACGCGACAGTTCAAACTCCTCGTTGCGTCCCGGCTCTAAGCACCGCCACCTGCTCGCTGTGACCTGGTCGTGGCACTTCCAGGCAGCAGCGAGGGACGAAGTGGCGAAGCGGAGCGAGGCTAATACGAGAGGGCGTCACCCAGTGTCGGCGGGGCCGCGGAGGTTCTCAGAGGGCCCAGGGGCGGGGCTCAGGCCCATCGCTCCGGACCCAGCGCAGGGTCTCCAGCCCCGGCTGCTGCCCTCTCCTCGGCGCCAGCACGACCGCTACTCACCATGACGGCGGGCGGGAGTCAGAGGCCTAAAGGAGTAGCGAGGGCAGGCGGGGACGTGCCCTGCCCGAGATCACCAACGGTGGTTGGGCGGCAGACCGTTAGCAGGAATGTAGGCTGTTTAGAAGCCTCGGGTTGCTAATGGGAACGGAGGCACGTGGGTCCGCAGTTTTGCATTTTGATTGGTCCCCAAGATCACGCGACAGGAAGTGCTGCGCGGTGGCCGACCGCCGCATGCGCATTAATTGCCACAGAAGGAAGTCCCGCCTTTTAGCGCCACGCTCACTTTGCAAGCCTACTCGGGTTGCCAAAGGTGACGGGAGAGGTGGGCATGTGGGACCCCGCCTGCACTTGCGCACCCAGAGCGTCGGAGTCTGCGGTGCTGGGCCCGACTGGTCAGCGCTCTTGGTGGCCGAGGCGCCACTTCGTGCCGAGTCCGGGAAAGCGAATTCCATACCTCACCGCGCCTTCTTGGCTCCAGGTGGCGCGGACTGGCGTTTTCCCTGCAGCTGCACCTGGGCGTGCCGGTGGCCGAGGCAGGCTGGCCGCATCAGCGCGTCCACGTTGGCCTTCTTTCGTGTGTTATAATTATTTCCTCTGATATTGCTGGTAAAAACCTTTAACTCAGCACTTTTTCCTTTTTTAACAATTGCAAAAACATCGGTTTGCTCAAAGAGCCACGGATTTCAAAAAATGCATGCCCGGCATCACTAGAGAAGTTTGTTGAATTAATAAGCGCTCCGGCCTCACCTCGGGAAATCGTGGTTCACTATGACTAATGCGGGTCCTCAGACTGCAAGTTTTGTCCTCTCTCTCTCTCTCTCTCTCTCTCTCTCAGCCTCCGGTGCTGGGACTGCAGGCGTGCGGCACCATGCCCCGTGTTAGACCTTAGGAAATAGAAGTCAAAGGTGTCAGCAGGACATAGATGGTTGCAGTCTAGAGTGCTGGGGGCTGACCCGGGCGAAAGGCACCCTGCCAGCATAGACTGCTGAGGGCTCAGCTAGCGCAGAGAACTCACCGAAGCCAGACACAGTCACCAGGGGGCGGTGTGGGAAGCCAGGCGTGAGCTGGGTGCCCAGGGCTAACAGAGACAGCTGAGAGCGGGAGACGTGAAACAGAGAGGTTACCTGGCATTAGCCCTGGATCATGGATAGAAAAGCTAATTTTAGGGGTTTTTTGTTGATTTATGGGTTTATGTTGATTTGTGGCTCTACTACCAAGTGCAATTTTAAATGGATCACGATTGGGTGCTTTTTAGAACTGGAAAGGCTTTTAGGGACTTGGTTCTACCTACCTGTGAGCAAATTCCAGACCTCAGCACCTTGAGAATGAGAGCCAGGGTCAGGTGTCTTAAGATCTAAAACCTCCAGGCCGGGGTCTGGAGATGCAGCTGGAACTTGAGTCGGGGAGGAAGCCCGTACAAACATGTTTTCAACAGCAAAACCAGAAGACAGGTGTGAACTATTCTGATCCAGCGGGTGTTAAGTCACATGCTGGTTTCAAGAATTTCATTTTTCTTTTCATTGCTTGCCACAGCTATTAAGAATAAACAGTCCCACATTATGTACAAAACTTAACTGGTGTCCCAGGAATGGAGCTCATGACTTTGAGATAAACTTGAAACTGTTAGGTCAAAGTGGCAGCAGGTAGATTCTTTAGAATAAAGGTCACTGATAAAGTGATGTCTTCAGGAAAAGAAGCATAGCTGTGAAAGCGTGCTTATTAGCCAAATGGATAATGCAGTAGAACGGGGATCATTAAAGTGGAAAATTTCTAAGTTAGACAAGTAGGAGCTAGAAGGTTGTTTTCAGGCAAGGCAAGGTAGCCCGTAGGATGGCCGGGTGTCTTGCCAGGAGTTGGAGACAGATCTAGAACCCAATCTCGTGACTTCTGCCCTTGGTTTCTTGACCAGTTTGCCCCACCCCATGGGCAGGTGCCAGGGCTTTCTCCCCGCTCCTCACCCTCCCTCTGGTAGCACCTCTGTTTAAGGGCATTTATGGACATCTGAGGCCTGTGGAAAAGGAGGAGGAGGGGCCGATTTCTATCTGGGGTGCAGTGAAGTGCTGTCACACAGGAGTCCTCATCTGGATTGCCCGGAGGTGACTGCGGCCACAGCGGGACCTCAGACCTGGAGGGCGGGAGCAGCGGCAGCAGCAGCAGAAGGGCTTCCCCCACGTGGAAGCTGGAGCTCTCTGGTCTGGAGGCCTCGACTTGACTGTGTCCAGTTTCACCTTGGCTCCCAGTGGCACTGGGCACAGTCTCTGTCTCTTTGCAGGTGCACAGGGCAGCCCTGTGTACTCACCCTCCAAGCTTAGTTAAGGTCCTTCCTGACCGCGCCGCTGCTTGCATTTCTATCAGCCAGGGCTTGATGACTTTGATCCCAAGAGTCACCTTGGTTTAGTGTCTCCCGTGCACTGGACACACTGCTTCCCATTCCAGCAGTAAATTCTAGGAGTAGTGGATTCATTCTTATTTCTGTAGACATTGATTGTGTTCATAAAATGACAAAGTCACTTTACTAGAGAAAGAAGGAATTTTATAAAAATACTGATGGCATGTGAGTAGGTAAACACACTTGTCCATTGGTTTGTATTGCAGCGTGTTTCCCGCAGGCAAACACCTGTGCAGGCCAAGTGCTAGTAGGGGAGGGGAGCCAAGGGAGTGACTGCAGGCTGCAAATACACGTTGGTGGAAATGCTCCTGGCTTGGGGAATTTTGAAAGTTATTCTGCAAAAATGTACCAGCTAATAATTTTAATGTAAACTTCTGTTTTAATTTAAAAGCTCCTCCCAGGGAGGCCGTTGTAATTTCACAGTTAGTCGGTCCACCCTGCGGAGCTGAAAGTTATTACACAAGCTGCCTAACTAGTGTCGGCAAATAGGAACCTGTAGTTTCAGTCTTAAACTGATGAGTTTGGCTGGTGAAAAAGCTGAACTTGTACTTGAGGTTGTTTACTAGCTTGGGTTGGTCACCAAAACAAACAGTTCAAGCTGGGAGAGAGGACAGCTCCACCCTAGTTTAGTGCTGAGAGTCTTAAGACTCCCTGTTTTTTTTTTTTTAATGTGAGAATTTGGGGAGGAGAGAGAGAACTGGAGAATGAGTTTGGAGACACACAAAGCCATTTCACATTTTTAGCATAAAGTGAAGCTCAGTTCTCAGTGACAATGTGAAGGCTACCAATTTTGGGCTTTGTGCATGCTAGATTAGGCTGAGGGAGGTCCTCTGAGGAATGCTGGCAGATTCTTTCATTCTGCCACTTTGACAGAGCCCCTGCTGTGCGCAAGGTTCTGTGACCAAGACATGGAATCTTAGGGAAGAAGCAGAGGGGTGAGAAAACCCCAGCTGTCCCCACTCCATAGACTTCAGGGTGAGGTAGAGAGACTAAGGTGATGCTTCATTTAAGTAAAAATAGGAAGCAATAAAGAAAAGGAATTGGTAAAAACAGTAGTACAGGTGGTGAAAGGGAAATTAAAATTTTAAATAAAGCCTACCAAGATTGCCTGCCAAAACCAGATGGACATGTCTGGAAAGGCCTGATAATGGGACATTTCTTCCTTTATGTAACCCACGCTTGTTTAACTGGTGGCCTTGCAATGTAACTTGAGATGGTTAAACTCAGCAACCCATGATGTTACACCTTCCAATCACAGTGCACCAAATCTGTCTTTGTACTTCCCCACTTATCCTCCCTATAACAGTCCCCAAATCCCCTCAGCAGGTGTGCGGGGGGAGGCTTTGACTCTTTTGGAGCAATCCTAGTCAAGCCCATCTAACCCTCTCTGTGCTGTTTCTTCCCATGTTTGTTCTGTTTGCTGTAACAGTGGTGCACAGAGAAAAGCAAAACAGTGGAGGGTCAGAAGGGAAAGTGCATAGTATGAGAAACTCTATTGATGGTAGGTGTCATGGGACCAGGGGAAATCATTTGGGGGGCTCACTTTGAAGAAGGTGAATCTTTGGGGTGCTGCTTCTTGTAATTGTCTCAGAGACCTCGCTAGTTTCCCTTGCTCGCCCTTGCTGTAACAAAAAAAAAAAAACAAAAAAAACCCCCAAAAAACCAAGGCATTAAGGAAAAGTTCCAGGATTAAAGGACCCTAGAGAAGTTTTCGGCTTTGAGAAGCAGTTGGCAATCTGCTCTTATCAGCTTATCTCAAAACTCTCTAGTGACAGGCAGTCTGGGTGGCTGCTGAGAAATAAGATTCATCGAATCACTATCATGTATATTAAAGGAGGTCAGGCCAGGAAGCGGCTTGCCATAGGACTCCCTGTAAGACCCTGTGGGTGGTGGCAATTAGCCCAAATCATAGATTATTTTCACCAACAAAGCTCCATACGTTAACCACATCCCAGAGGAAACAAACACAACCACCATCAAAAAGTGAAGGCTAACTCAAAAGAATGTCAAGAATTGGGGGTGGGGAAGACCTTCCTCTGGAGCATGAGAAACACACGTTGGTTATGAAGAGGAGGCCAGGCACCGAAACCTTATCTTCCTTCCACCCCCATCTGGGGATTCACACTGGAGCTAAACCCAGAAGTTCAGTCCTTGTCTCCATCCACTGAGTACGGAAAGCCAGGAGTGTGCAGACCCCATGGGAAGGAGCAACGGTAAAGATAGGATTCCTCCCTTTCAAAAGTGGTGGTGTTTTATCAGGTTAGGGGAATATGCAAGCTTGCAAAACCACCTCCAAGCAGACAGTCAGTAGTAAGAGGGTGCAGAGACAGGAACGAATGGTCTCCACTGAGGGCAGAGAAGAGAGCTCAGAACGTCTTCCAGAAGCCAGTGAGGTTCGGGATCAGCCTTGGGAGATGTGCGGAAGAGTTGCCAGTGAGGGTGATGACTCTGGGGAGAGGGGGCTGTCCTGAACAAGGAGTCAGAGTCTGCATCAAGTACCACGCTAAAGGGGCCCAGAGATGTGTGTTTGTTATTTTAAGGGAAAAATTACAAAACAAGATAAACTCTTCGTATTAGTCAGCTTTATTAGTCAGTGGGACTAAAGACCTGAGAAAACCAGCATAAAGGAGGAGAGGCTGCCTGTGGCTCATGGTTTAGACGTTTCAGAGCTTTCAGTCCCTGGTCAGCTGGGTGCAAGGCAGAAACATCATGTGAGAGGGTGTGGTGAAGGGAAGTTGCTCACATTCTGGCGACCAGGACATGGACAGGGGTGGCAACAAGCCAGAGGGAAAGAACAGCCCTTCCAGGTAACCCCCAGTGACCTGAGTCCTAAACCAGGCCCCACCCCCTGACAGCATGGTCAGCTCTGACTTTACCAAGGCATTAATCCTCTGGTGAGGTTAGTGCCTGCACAGAGTGGATCCCTAACACCTGAGAGTACAGGGAAGGTGGAAGGAAATGTCATTCTTATCTAGGGAGATGTGCTTGTCCTCCCCACTAATACAGTTCCTCTGAGGAAAGCATCTTTATCACATAATCAACCTGAGCTGCCGAGCAAGGGCTAGGCCGTCATCCTCTCTGAGAGAGGCTTGCAGAACCAAACTGAAAGCAATCAGGAGCATCTTAACCAACACTTGTGACTTCCTGCTGCACCCAGACACTGTCCGTGGGTCGACTGTGGCCCTGGCCATGCCTTCTCCTGGAAAGTATAATCTGTGCTATTGAATACATTCAGCTATCCCTATTTCCTTTATTAAATGTAATTTTGAAATAGCAGTGTAACTTTTATAATCCTGCGTGTTTGAGAAGGAATTAACTTTTATTATTTCATTCTCTAACCCTTATGTTTTTATGTAACTACAGATTAGATTCTAAGTATTAAGCTGACTAATAATGCTCTGTTTTTAAGTCATTCCATCAAACTAGGGTATTTACTGTTTTGGTTTTTCTCTTTGCCTCTATAAACATATTGTAGATCTCAAACATTTTAAAGGCCTTAGACCTTGTATGTAAAGTGACTGTTGGATGTTGAGGAGAACAAACATGGTTGAAATGAGGACTTTGGTCTAAGCCTTCTGACTGACTCAGATGGAAGGGCACGTCAATGTCATATGGCTGCCTGAGGGACATTTAGCTCACTGTAGGGCCTCAGGAAAAGCTTTGAGGAAGACCCCTGAACTGAATCTCAAGGGACTGTCACGTGTTAGCCTGTGAAAGCAAGGTAGAGAGGGCAGAGGCAACATAACAAACCAAAGATAGGCACCTACAACAGCCTGGTCTGCGAATTCCTAACAACCCCAAGAGCTTAAGTGTCAGTTCACATTCACTCTTAGGAGTCAGTGTTGTAAGAAAATGGCATGGCTTTGCTAAAAGTATTGGCAAATAAGTCATAAGTAGAAAGATGAGCTTCTGTGACTGGGAAAAAAATAACACACTATGACCCAAGATAATATTCCAAGGAAACGTGTAGTTGTTTTCCTAGGAGCGGACGGGGGGGGGCGGGATTTATCTCACCCCAGTTATCAAGTACAGATACAGAGCAGGGGTATCTTTATCAAGTCACCTGTAAACAAGACTGTGGGGAATAACTAAGCAGTGAGCACGCACAAAAGCAGTTCGCTTAGTGCTTAGCATTGAAGGTTAAGGCTGATCTTTGTTCTTATCTGATATGATTTATTTTTACTTAAAGATAGCGGCGAGACCTGGATACAAACCAGAGAACAATGTGAACTTTAATATCTATATATGAAAGATGCAAAGAGTTTTGAATTGTAAGAAACTTAAAAAGTGTGACTTTCTCTACTGGATATCACGTGAGAGAAACTACTGAAACCACTGAAACTACCTGAAAAGTTCAGGTGGCTTTTTCCTAGCACTTTCCTTGTATCCACATAGGAAGATTCTGTCTGGGAGCTGAGTGGTCCATGTGCTCACAGTAGATTTTGTTTAGCATTTACAATACTGTGAAGATTGAGGGACATTTAGCTCACTGTAGGGCCTCAGGAAAAGCTTTGAGGAAGACCCCTGAACTGAATCTCAAGGGACTGTCACGTGTTAGCCTGTGAAAGCAAGGTAGAGAGGGCAGAGGCAACATAACAAACCAAAGATAGGCACCTACAACAGCCTGGATAGAGATGTTAAAACCATCTCCAATGTCAGTAATTACAGCTGCCCTTACCGCACACTTACCCTGCTCCAGTAACACACGCTTCATGTTCAACGTGCAATGTTTAATTCGCAAATGATGTCATCAGACAGAAACTATGCTTGATCTTAGTTTTGGAGGGAGAGCGTCGGGGTCTAATGCGTGTAGCTCACTTTCGTAAGCTCATGTGGAGGGTTGGTTGAAGCACCGGGAAGTGTAAGAGGACATAGATGCCAGATAGACGGGCTCTCTCTCCCTGCAGAATGGGCAGACTTCTCTAACTCTCACACCCAAGGCGGCATAGCCATGGTACGACACCAGTCCGCGTTTGCCTAGGAATTCCACACAGACCTTCCCACTTTTCTAGCCATTCTCTGATGTCCTTATTCCCAAGAGCCTCAGTCCAGTTTGCATCATTCCGGTATCCCAAAGCTACTCCATAGAAATGACCAGTACGTTTCCTTTCCAGCTTCTTCTGTGCCTTGTGGAATTCATGTCTTATTATGTAATGTCTTGCGATTCTCAGCTTTTTCCTCGAACACCTCTCACACAGAAGTTTCTTTCTCTTCCCTCTTCCTCTCCACATGCACCCCTTAGGGGTGCTGGGCGTCCCTGCCCCACCCACAGTCACTTACTGACCCTTGAGTCCAGCCCTCCGAACCAGTCCTGCTCTGGTGGAGTTGTGTTCCTTACCCCACTGCTGCCTGGCTTCCATCAAACACCTAACATCTGAGACACTCACTCCACACCCTATTTGAGGCCTTGTGACCAGCTCAGGTGGCCTGGATCCCCTGTGTTGCCACCCGTGGTAGATGACCCACACGGCACCCTTTGTGAGGACTCCACCTGCTGCTCTACAACAACCTCAGCTCCAGGGCACTCAGGAGCCTCTCTGCTCCCATTATGGTTCAGAACTAAATGCTCCCGAGAGCCTCACGCATGCATAGGTGGGGCTTTTGTAAGATAATTGATTTATGGAGGCCCATAGTGGACTTGAAGTTTGCAGGCAGGGCCTGTTCCGAACAGGTGGGCCACTGGGGGCATGGCTTGAAAGGGTTTATCTCCATTCCCTGGCTCCTCCCTTCCCCCTCTGCTTCCTGTCTGCCATGCTGTGAGCAGCTCCCCCCCACTACGCTCCTCTGCCATGTTGTCCTGCCTTGGAGCCAGCTGACCATGGACTGAACCTGTACAAACTGTGAGCCAAAATAAACTTGTCTTTCTTTTAGTTATGAGTGTCCAGTGTGGTGTCCCAGCAACTAGGAAAGGGTGTAAGATAGCTCCCCCTGTCGCATCACAGCCAGGGGCTGCTCCACAGTGTTGTGGAAGTCCAAAAGTCTGACCATCAGTGGCTCCCTCAGCACAGCTCAGATGCCCTCACTGCCCTGAAGCCTTGCATTGGGCTTGATGCACCCCCTAGTTGTGACCTTAAACCTTCTGTTTTCTCTCATCAGCTGTGCTCCTTTAAGTCTGCACCTCTATCTGGTCCCTCAGCCCTGAGGAGTTTGTTTCTCACCAAGTGATTCTGTTACACATCAGCTTGGTTGATTCCAAACTTAAATTCTTCCAATCTTGCAGATTTTTTGTTGTTGTTGTTCTGGCTCCCAAACTAGGAAAGTCATATAACCATCTGCATGGGCTTCATGAAACCTTTTTGGCTATCATTTTCCTGTCTCCTGTGAATTCACTATTGGTGACCATTGTGGGTCAGCCCAGTTCCTCTTCACCCAAGCAGCTGTCTCCTAATGTTTTCCCAGTCCTCAACGTCCACACTTTCATCCTCTTCAATCCCAACATGTGTTTCCCCTTCTATGCTTCTAGTAGGTTGAGCTCATTTCATGTCCCTGAACTTCCTCTCCAAACAAGTTACTTTATAGGTGAGGAGATATTTGAAGAGTAGTAACATTCAGTATTGGCTAGGACATGGGGTAAAAGGTACTTTACAAAAACTCTGGTGGGGGAATGAAACATGGTATGACTGTGGTTGGAGGGCAACCTGAAATCACTGCCCAAGTGGAAAGTGCACACACCCTTGACCTGGTGCACACCCCTGCTGCACCCCCCTCCCTGCCAGAAGAGGCAGATGCCTTCACTTCTAAGAACTTATTTCAGAGAAACAAGGGTTGAAAGACATAAGTACAGATGTTCACTGCAGCTTTTTTTGATGTGAGATAGTGTTATGGGGGAGTGACAAGACAAATGATGGTGTGATAAACGTAATTTTCTGCAGCTGCAGAACAAAGGAAGCGTTCATGGGTGCTGACATGGGAATACATCGTAATACAAAGTGCAATGAAAATGTTAGTGGATAGTAGGCAGAGTAAGATTCCATTTTTTATAAAAGGACGTAGAGAAGGATTCAGGAAGGCACAGCAATAATTCTTTATACCAAAATATGTGAAGGGATATAAGAGTTGTGGACATCTACTGTCTGCATATCTGTAATTCGATTTATTAAGCAGTTATGACTTTTATCATTTAATGACATAGAAAATAAGAGCCATTACAGAAGCATGCTTTGTTACACTTGCCACTGTTGGAATTGCTAGTCACGATCAAGGTGGCTTCTTCGGAAGTTCTGCGACAAATCTCTTTTGGCATCAGAAATCAGACACAGATTTTAGGCCCTGGAGAGACCAAGATAGGGACCACTCAGACAAGCCTGTCCCTCCCTCCCAGCTCCACACACTGTCACCAACTCTTAGATCCTTTATTTTTAGCTCTTTCTTTCTTCTTTTGTCCAGAGGGCCATGTGGGGCCTGGCTTTCCACTCGGGAGGTGGAGCACACAGAAGCTATCGCTTGCGTCCGATTCACGGTTTCACAACCCTTTTCCTGGCCTCTGCTAGAGGAGGGATGCTTGGCCTTGGTGGGGTCCTGTGGGCATGTCTGTGTCTGACTTGAAGTAGGGCCACGAGGCAGGCCTCATTTGAATAATAAATGGCAAAATTAAGTGAGAAGCTTGCATTTAATTCAAGGGACACAGAGACACAACACACGGATATGCATTAGGTTCACTTTCTTGGTAGCGGTATGGAAATATTTTCCAGGGGAAAGGCACATGTAAATTTAGTGTGAGTGTGTGAGAAGGGAATTCAAACTCTCGTCTTGGCCTCCAGAGCACCCAGGTTGCTTCTCCTCTCGCCCTACCCATTCTCCAGAAGACGTATGTTAGGGTTAGCTCTGAGCCCGGCTGCCAGCCCTGCTGGGCCCAACCCCTTCCTTTTCCCTTTGGACTTCTAGGCTCCTGTATCTTCGTGCTCAGGTTCAAGTCATACTCAAGTCTTTGCTTCATTAAAAAAAAAAAAAAAAAAGACAAAGTAAACCCCAGCCCAGCCCTTCCTTTGTGGAAGGAAACCTCTGCAGCCCATGTTCTAACTTTTTCTCCTCCTGGTTGCCAAGTCAGTTGGCCTTACTGCATCTGTCGCTCACACTGCACCCCTGCTGCACCCCCCTCCCTGCCAGAAGAGGCCTCTCGGGAAGCACTGCATCACCTCCTTGCTGCTGAATCCAAAGCCCTGTCTCCGTCAGGTGTGCAGCAGCTCACAGCATGTTTGCACCCTTCTATTCCACACCCTCGGCTCTTGGTTCCCTGTGCTCTCTTCTCTCCCACTGGCCCTAGCTGCCCCTCTGCTGCCCACCCCTGCAAGTTGGTGTCCCTTGGCAGATTCTCCTCAACCACTTTGTCCCACTGCTGTATCTGTGGAGCTTCCCTGACTCCCAGGGCTTCATCTGCCCTTTCTTAGGGTGACCATCAAATCTGCTCCTCCAGCTCACTCTTCTCACGTGCACACCCAGGTTGTATTTGCAGGACTTGGAAGGTTTTCCACTCCTGGTGTCTCAAAAACAACTTAAATGCAACACATCTGAAGAGAGCTCATAACCCACTCATGTGCCTGCCTCATTTCGCCACCAGCCCTCTAATTCCTGTCCACCCCTGAGATCAGACCCATAGTGATCAGGAATTCTCTCTCCTGCTGCTTCTGGCACATCCAGGATGATTTCTCCTGAAAACCTCACCTCCTTCTTTGTTCTAAGAGCAACTGCTCTGCTCCCATTGTGATAGAACATGGGGTCCACACCTTTCCCTCTCCTATCCAGCCAGGGTGTGACCTTGCTGACAGTCGTCACCCCACTCCCCTTCACTGCCCTCGGTGTCTGGGGCAGCTGGCACCAGTGTCTTCCTGCCACCTCTGTGGTTGACTTGGCAGCTGCTGCCCTGACAAGTGTCACAACGGGGACGTCCTCTGTGCCACCTCTCTATGGAGCAGCTGGAAGCCCACGCCTGACATTCACTCAGGTGGTCCCAGTGCCTATTCATGATTTTTGTCTTGGACAGTGTGAGCTGAGTAGATGGCACCTCAGAAGAGCTGCTCACACTAAGGCTGTGAACCTCGAAGTGCTCCAGAGAGCAGCAGAACAGCAAGATGCCAAGAGATCCTCTGAGACCAAGGGAGACCCACTGAGATCGGCAAGGACCCACAGGGCAGGAGGAAGAGACCAGAGAGGCAGGGGTGTGCTGTGAGCTCCCGACAGCTGTAAGGGGTTCTGAGCCCCAGCTCCTAGGGATGGGAACGTTCAGAGCCAAAGGGCCCAGGTGTTCAGTGCTCAGAGCAGAAACACCAGGGAGAGTGAGTCACTGGCGCTCAGAGTCTGGGCCGCTAGTGCCAGGGAGCTTCACCCTGCCAGTTCTTTTTTTTAAAAATTAAATTAAATTTATTTATTTTTTATTTTTCTAATTTTAGAGACAAAAGAATGGAGACATAGCAACAACCAAACAGACATAAACCAGACTAACATAAAAACACTAAAGGAAATACAAAATTATAGAGAAGATAGTAGGGAATTAGCAGTGGTTGCTGTGTTACATAATGTTATCTTCACATTTGTTACTCAGTTACACAAATAAAGGCATGTACCATTAATCAATCAATTTTCTCCACCCTCATCTCTGTTGTTCTCCCACCCAATCAGTCGTCTTCCCTCTGATAATAGCTGTACTTTTTGGTTTTATTCATTCCCTCAGGCTCTCACATTGGGAAGACACATGACTGCTTCAAATTATAGTGCTACAAACATGGGTGCACACTAATTACTATGGCATTAGGTGGAAAAGCACCCAACCTCAATGACAGTACATAGGCAGGGACCCAGGCACACCATGATCAGCACCCCACTGACAAGCCCTTGGGGCCCTTAGGGGCCCGGTTGAGTCTCCGGGGTTGCCCCCACCCTCCCACCACCAGACTCTGCCCTGATGTGGTGCGCCCACCCTGCCAATTCTTGATTTCTGTTGTAAATGAGCAAAGAACTCAACAACAACAACAACCAAGCAATGTTGATAACAACCTAAAATATCATCCCACTGTGTCTAAAGCACCTGCCACTTTACAGAGATTTCCTCTACTGGAGCTTACAGTAGCTTCACAGGGAAGCTGCTGAAAGGTAGGTGGGTAAATCACATGCAGAGGGTCTTCTTCACCCTCCCTGTGAAAAGGAAGTTCAGTATGAAAATTAAGTTGCATCCTGAAAACCACTTTATGGACTATTACATCCATCTAGAAATTAATCACATGGACAAAATTATCTACTAGCCTAGAATTAATTTAAAATATTTAAAGTAAAAATCAAGAACAATGACAAAAACCCACTAGCAATATTATTGGGTAAAGAGGCTGAAAGTATATTGCCCAGGCGGGTCTCAAATTCCTGGGCTCAAGGGATCTGCCCACCTCAGTCTCCTCAGTGGCTGGGACTACCGGCACCACCAATGCACTTGAATTGAAAGTCCGTTTAAAGACATGAATTTTACGTTTGAGAGCAGTTTAGACTCACAGCAAAATTGAAAAGTACTAGGATTTCCCATGTGCCTTTTGCACCCACACACACGCAGCCCTCGACTACCAACAGCACCTGCTTGAGTGGCATGTGTGTGACAACTGATGAGCCGGAGCTGACACACCATTCTCACCCGGAGCCCCACAGTTTGTTAGCCGTTTGCTTTCAGTTTTCATTTCTCACGTGTAAAGAAAAGTGCTTTATGATTTGGAAATTGGTTATTTATCAGAATGATCACTTTATAAAGGAAGTGCTACTGTTTAGAGACAGGGTCTCGCTATGTGGTTCGGGCTGGCCTTGAACTCACTCTGTAGCCCAGGCTGCCCTTGAACTTGTCGTGACTCTCCTGCCTCAGCCTCTGAAGTGCTGGGCTGACAGGTGTGCACCACCATGCCTGGCTTCCATTTTTTTTTTTAAGGTCAACAATCTTTTATGACCAAGTGTGTGCAGGGTTAATTGTTTAACCTTACTGACAACAAAAACAATCTCCATCATATCCAGGTCAGGAGTGCAGACCCAGTAAAGACTGTCTCTTAATAAAAAGGATTGAAAAAAATATACATATCTGTGGAAGCATCTTATAAAAAGTTAAATTCACTAGTGTTGCAAAAAATATTTCCAAATTATTTTAGAATATTAAAACCAAACCAAAACAAAACAAACAGCACTGGGCATCCTGGGCTGCCTCCTCCCCAACCCCAGCACCAGGAGAAAAACACTCAGCCCTCATTAAAAGCGAAACCCTCTCCTCTGCCTTTGTTCAACCTCCACCACCTACCACTCCAGGAAGCACCCTAGGCACAGGAGAAAGACCCAGCCGGTTAGGGTTTCTAGCCTGCTAGGCTGTAAGGTTCACACCAAAGAATTCTCTGAGATACTGGCCTCAATTTCAGGGCCAGATTTCCAGAAGCTTCCAAAATGCCCTCTAGCTTTCTCCAGGGAGGGATCTGGGGCTCCTTGGAAGATGGAGAGGGAGGTTGTAAGCAAAGTCACAGAATGCTTTGGAGCCTATGAAGTCTAAAGTGGCAGCAGACACCAGCCCATGGGAGGAGGGCTCAAGAAGGGGGCTCCTCTCCCCTTTCCCACCAGGTTAAAGGAGGTCAAGGACACAGGGCCATATTCGAGCTCTCTTGAGAGAAATGCGCACATCTTTCACTAAGCCGCCTCTGCTGTGGCTGGGGGACAGCTCAAATTCACAGGAACGGTCAAGGGTACCTTTGCGACCCACTTCTGGCTCGATGAAGGTGCCATCCCGCCACAGCCTGGTTCTGAGCTGCTTATGGAGGCTGCTGCTTTCTCTGTTTTGAAGCAGGGTGCATACCAGCCCAGACATTTTCAGTAACTTTGTGAATGACAAATCTCCAAGCACAGTGCCTCACAAATCACCCCAGGACACGGGCCACTGCTCTGCGGGTCCCAGCTCACTCTAGGCCGAGGGCTTCTCTCCAGACTTCTGCAGCAGCTCAAAGCACCCTCTGTGGCTGACAGTGGGAGGGGCGAGCGTCTGCAGGCCATGGTGTGCTTCCTATGGAGGGCACTGCCTTTCTTCTGGGCGTAAGTGCCCTGGAGTGGGAAGACGAAGCCCTTCAGGTTCTGATTGAGCCGGGACACTAGCCCCTTCCAGCCTCTCTCCTTCCGGGGACTGGGTTGGTGGCCAGGGCAGCAAGGATGAGCAGGAGGGCACCTTGCTTGGCCAACCCAGATAAATCTCCATGGGCAGGATGAACAAAGCCATCTATGTCTATTGGCTTTTTCCCCAAATCTCCTATGTCGCGCATTTGGATTCAGGTGGAGACTCCGGCTGGGGGTGGATAAACAGGAATGTTTTCTTTCTTCCACAGCAAATCCCATCAGCTGTATAAAATACAGTCTCCCGAACTCTCCTCTGAGGTGCTTCTTCCTGCTGTCCCCGAAGCCTACAGATGCATTCCAGTTGCTAAGGGCTCAGCTGAGAGGAGGGAAGTATCCAGGGCCCGTCCTGCCTTCTTCGTGGGGCTGGCCACCACATCACCGTGGTCAGCTACAGTGGCCACACTGGCCCCTGGCTCAGCTGGCTGGGGGCTGCAGGCGTTGTTTCCTGGCGGGGCTTGGGGGAAAAGTTCAAGTTTTAAAATATGGGGTATCCTGACAGAATGAGAAGCTGGAGACCCGACTGCCTGGAGGTGCCCTTGTATAAACAACCCATTGAAAAGCGGGGCAACCATTCTTAGCCCTAACCTCCCACTATTGCTTTGCCAAAAGTTGACTTTTTACTGAGAAGAGCAGAGTTTTCCTGGAAGGTCATCATTTATAAAAGAATTCTAAGAACTGTTTTGGCTTGAATCATGAGACTGCAAATGTTTGTTATGCTTACTGTCAAACCCTGGTGTTTGTTCACACAAAGCTGCAAATTGTGGTTTCCGGGGGGAGGCTGTTGGATTCGCAGGACCGTGGCTCCCTGGGCTCGAGGTCATGCTCCAGGATGAGGGGATGTGGGTGAGGTGCTGCTCCTCATGAAAACACCTTGATAGGGAAAAGCAAGCAGGATCCTAACAGTTGAGTTACAGGATGCAGGTGCTCCCTCTCCCTGAGCTGCAGGTGCTCAGGACGCTACAACCCGGTGAGGTAGAAGTGGGATCTGATCCCTGCCTGGTTCATTTTGTCTTTAAATTTGCCATGCGGTGGCCATTGTTCATGTTATAATGAACCCAGATGTCTGGTCTGAATCTTCTGCCACCTACCAGAAGAGATACCCTCTCCTGGCTCAATGGAGCCAGGGAAGGGAGGGTGCTCAGACAGGACAGGCTGGGTCGTACAGACAGTTGGCAAAAGGAGCCCTTCCCGACACACTGTCATGAGAGTCCAAGCAAAGTTGCATTTAAAAAAACACTTTATGGACTATTACATCCATCTTTTACTTGGTCCCCAAATCAGGGGAGCTTCCCTCTGTCACTGCGGCCAGGTGCCAATCAGAGCTGGACAGGTGTCCCAGAAGACCACAGGCACCAATAAACTTTCTCTGAAAACATCCTACATAGCGTTTGCTTTTCCTCGTAAAGCCCCAGACTTGTCCTTGCGCCTTGGCTATGCTGGAGGCTGCCCGGCCTGCGATGGTGTTCCTAGCTTCCATCCTGTTATTATCCCCTAGAGAGAAACCTTGTCACACAGAGAGTCCACTCTGTGTTTCCTTTACTTGGACCACACCAAAGAATGAGCTACTGTGTCTCTAAATGACACAAAGGGAAAATGAAAAGACCTGGGTCACGCCTGGGGATCATTACATGGAGTACAAACGTTGTAAAAACAATAAAGGAAAATTCACTTCATTTCTGAAAAATAAGTGTCTTGGGGGTTTGCAGTGGAATGGTGTTCACTGTGTATCAGTCATAAAATATGCTTCTAATGGTCGCTTGTCATCACAGCATGAGGGGCAGCTGCTCTTAGTCTATGTGGGGAGCCAGGTGGGAGGAAGTGAGCCCAGGGCCTTATGCACGATAAGCACACTACCACAGAGCCGCACACCCAACCCCGGCCACTATTATTTAACCAGAGACAAAAGAGACTTAATGTAGATTTTAAAATTCATATTTGAAAGTTATAATCTATTTGAGAAGTTAGGGAATGGAAGAAGAGTGTGTATCCATGAGTGTGTGTGTGTTTGTGTGTGTCTGTACACGTACAAGCTGTGTATGTGTGTATAGCTTGCTGGCTGGCCCTCCAACATCTCTGAACCAAAAGAATTTTATTATTATTATTTTTTATTTTAAAGAGAATTTAAAAAAAGAACCATAGCAAAATGCCAACAACATAGACAGAAACAAAACAAAAAGAATGACACAGGATTTCAGAACGTGATAGGGATGAACAGTGGTTGTTATGTTACATGTTTTTATCTTCATAGAAGTTGGTCAGGTTACCAGATGTAAGATTGCAAGATTAACCAAACCATTAAAGAGAATAAAAAACAAAAACAAAAATTGCAGATATGTTTCCTGGCCATTATTGTCTAAATAATACAGTATAAAAACTATTTTCAAAGCAATTACATTGTATGAGATATTCCAACCCAGGGGTTGTGGATGACTTACACCCAGATACACCAGTGTTTTTTGTGGGCAAATGGAGTTTGGGATCTAAGGAAGTGGGGAGGGAACAATTCCCCTTAGGGGCACCTTGGGCTGCAGCATAGTCCCATTGAAAGCTTCGCTGAAGTTGGTGCCACTCCTCGCTTGTGATTTTTATTTCGGGCAGTGCTAGCTGAGCGGTAACACAAAGGGTGATCAGTCCTGAAACACTTCAGGGAGGGCAGAGCAGCCCAAGGGGTCACTACAGTTGGTGCCATGTGGTTGAGCTATGTGGGAAACATTTTCATTTTTTCCACTGTCATTTTAAAAATTGCTTTCTTTTGCTGCTAGGAGAAATTTTCAGGTAAGTCATTCCACTCGACCAGCAGCCCTGTCCATCGCTAATACGCTGTGTGACTCATCTGGGCAAATTTCCTCTGGGTCTTTCATTACGGATTATTTTTAGAGGAGATCGGGCTTGTTCAGGGTGGTATGGCTGTAGACAGAGATTATTTTTAGAAGGTATGGGAAAAAAGAGTGCCCCAGTTTAGTGCGGGGCCCAGGTTTCGGCCTCCTCTGAGAGTGCAGGAGATGGCGACAGCTTCCAGGAAGCCCGGCAGGGCCTGGGAGTGGCCCTTACTCCGAGCTGCCTAATATCAGTACTGTGGCTGCCCTCGTTACTCTGAGAGAATGCAAAGGAGCAAAACGAAAGGGGGAAAAACACATCAGAGGTCAAAACTTCAGAGGGCAAAAGTTCAAGGAAGGATTTATTCTTAGTGTTAAAAGAGGGGCCAGATCATGAGTAAAATCGAGAATAATGGTTAAAATGCTAAAGCTCAGGAAGCCACCACGGGCTGTTTGGTTGGTTTGCATTTTCTGAGCCGGGAGCCAGCCAACTCGGCCTGGCCTTTTTCCTAAAGGGCTTCTAAGTGGCAGGGTGGCTCAGTCAGGAGGGTGTGAGGCTCTCAGAATGCTTCTAAGCCTCCCCCGAGAGGAAAGACATTGACTTTCGTGACTTTCCTTTGAGGACACAAGAGAATATTTTATTTGCACAGGTGTATGTGTGCGTTTCCTCATGCCGGCTTACTTGCAGATAGGAGGGGTCATGATCACAGATAAGTGGGACTACAGATGAGCGGGTGCACTGAGGACCTGTACTGTATTGCAAGCTAAAACACACACGCGGTTTGAGGTCTACAACTTTCTTAGGCTTTGTGAATCTCTTTTGTTGGTGTAACCAACTGAAAAAAAATTTTCTGACCTTTTACCTAAAAAAGAAATCTGCTTATAGAAGCTGAAAGTTGTGCAGGAAATAGATCGCTTATTAGCAACACACTCTGCAGAAGACCAAGCTCTGAACAAACTGCACAGCTTGCCTAAGGCACCGCGCCACTGTCAAAGTATGTTATTTCCCACTTTGGAGATGGGATCATTATCATTGTTAGGAGCCCACTTTTTCCCTAGAAAATAAGAACCCTAGACAGCCAGTCGTGGGCTTTTGGCCAACAAGTTCATGTCCTCACTGTAGTGGATTGATAATTGGTGGTCAACTTATAACCCCCAGCTGAACTGAGTCAGCATGGTGCTGGGTGTGGGAGGCCCCCCTGGAGACTGCGGCCAGCAGCATAAGAGGCAGAACTGGAGAAAGAAAAGTTGAGGCTGTTGGGAGCTGAGAGAGGCTGTTGGAGCTGGTGGACGCTGTAAGGAGCTGCTGGTTGTTTTGGAGGAGCTCGTCATGTTGGCTTTCCTGATGAACTTGGCTGTTTTCATTCTCCGAGGAGCTCGGGACCTTGCTGGCACTGAGAATGGCTTCAGTTCACTTTTGGGGAGCTCTGGTCCTCAATTTGAGCATCACTACCTGGCTCTGGAATGGAAGATGGTGCACTGCCAGTTTCCTGGAAGAGCTTGCTACGTTGGCTTCCCTGATGGAAACTCGGCCATCTTGATCATCGGAGGAGCTCAGGACCCCACTGGTGCTGAGGATGGTCATGATACCTTTCAGGGGAGCTCTGGTTCTCCAGAGCATTGTTTCCTGGCTCCAGTGCAGATCCCTCAGCCTGCTAGCACAGATTCTTCATCCTGCTGGCCACACACTTCCCAGATCCCACCACTGACCTTTGGGCCTTTGCAGCAGATCCATGAAACAGGCCTGCATGAGACGTTGTCATGAGGTTTAGGCCCTCAGCTGGATTCTTGGTCTATATATAGTCTGTGGACAAATTTCCTGCACTCTCTTGTATATCATTCTTTGGGTGACTATTACAAATAATCATATAAAGTATGTGTCCTGTATTATATTTTTTCCCTTGCAAAAATAAGCCCCCAAACAACATATTAATCCACCACAGGTACTCGTGGCACCTGATAGATCTGGCAAGCACTGTCCTCAACTCAGGTGGCACAAGGATGAAGCAGACAGGGTCTGTGCTCTTGGGAGGTGTAACAAACCATGGTGGGGGAAGGGGAGACCATGGCACAGGCCGAGACCCGTCTGAAACAGGCTCTGCCCTTCTGCCACTTTCTAAGATCTGTTATGTGGGAGAAAGCGCAAGATTGGTTTTTTGCTACAAAGACAAAAAAATTTTTTTTATGGTTTTGTGGCTTGGATTTTTTTTTTCTGGGTACTGGGCATTGAATCCAGAGGATTCACAGTGAGCTATATCCATAGCCCTTCTTCATTTTGAGGCAGGATCTTGCTAAATTGCTAAGTCACCTAGGCTGGGTTCAAACCTGCTAACCCTCCTGCCTCAGCCTCCCAGTGTGGTGGGATTACAGGCATGTATCACCACACCCAGCTGGAACCATTTTAAAATCTGTGTGGATTGAGTAGATGTCAGCCTTGATCTGGATTTCTCCAGGTTGTGTAGTCAGGGAGGAACAGCAGCCTGGGTTTGCTGCATCCTCTGGATGCCTCCTTGAATTCTCCGTCACTGTAAGATGCAGAGTGGACAGGGATATAAGAAACCATGATCACTTATCAGAGGATCTTGCCATTGCTCTCTGAGAAAGTAGTGCTTCCCCTTCCCTGGATGTCTGCTGGTTGCATTTGGAGCCAATCTTATTTTGAAACTTTGTTTTGAATTAAACTCAGTCTTGGCTGCATCTGGCGAGAATAGCATTATAAGACTCAGGAATAATTCAGAAAAACACAGTGAAGGTGTGAAAACCCCGGAGTCCATAAGGATGCCTGGAAAGGGGGAAAGAGGAGTGACTCCCTGGTGGCCCAGGACCAGCTGTGGGATCTAAGGGGCAGTGGCCTCATCCTGGGGCTGCTGAGAGCAGGCGAAGAGGGTCGGTCCGTGTGTCCTGGAGCGGTGACTGTTGAGAGAAAGTAAGAGAGAGAAATGCACACAGGGACAGAAGATGCCGTGGAGCTGGCAGAACGCAGAGGCCATGCTTGTCTGTTTTAAGCCGGGTTTCTTGCTGCATTTGTCAGATGTGGTAACTTTTCTGACAGGATGATAAGAAACTCCTGCTTTTACTCATCTCCAAAGCTGAAAGTTGAAGAGTTGAAGGCCTTTTGCCCTCTCAGGATGACTAAACTTCAGCAGCCTCCTCTTCACCCAGCCTAAAACCACATGGGAACAGGGGCAGGTATGAGAGGATGTGCGGGAGACACATATCAACAGAGCAGGACATAGGGCCACCCAACGGCCACCTTGCTGCCAGCCCAGAACATCCTGCACCCTGGGCGGCTGGCAGAGCTCCCGGGAGGTGCTGATCCACCCGAAGGAGCTGCCTCCTCCTATAGCAGCCTTTTCTGGGGAGAGAGTGACAAAGGGCCTCACCGAACATCATGCCAACTTAAGATTCTGAGGCGACTGATTCCCCAGAAGATGCGTAAATAAAACCCTAACCGCCCTAAGAAATACTGTTCTGCTCTGGTCATTGAAGTGGGTGTTCATGAAAGTTCACCTGCTTTGGCAAGGACAAATCTCTGGGTTCTGGTGTGCAGAATGAAGCAACAGAGCTTGTTAAATCTGTTCACACACACACACACACACACACACACACCCTTGCACACTCAAGCACATGGAGGCAAGTACATGCACAAGCATGCAAAGAAAAGATGAACACACACTAATTTTTCTTGGAGGATGTCACTAGGAATGGAACATAGGACCTTTGCATTAAGCTACATCTCCAGCCTTTTCTTCATTTTTATTTTGAGACAGGATCTCTCAAAGTTGCTAAATTGCCCAGACTGGGCTCAAAACTAAAGATCTTCCTACTTCAGCCTCCTAGAGTACTGGGATTACAAACGGGTACACCATGTCCAGCTTTAAACTTTCCATAATAAATATCCATGAAGAACCAGGAAAGGATGGAAGAAAGTGATCTTAGTGCATTCCATTCTTGTTCTATATATTCCTATTTTTTGAATTTTCTTTTTAAACAGGATATAGCCATTTAGTAATTTTCAAAAAGAAGGACATATAAGGTCATCCACTCCTATGAGAAAGACAAAAACAGGCTGTAGTTATTTGAAAACTGCTCAGCAGTTCCTCAAAAAAAGTAAAGCAGAGTTGCCATGGGACACAGTCGTTCCACACCTTGGTATTTACCCAAGGCAAAAGAAAACATCTGTCCACACGCAGACTTGGACGTAAGTGCCACAGCAGTGTGATGGGCAATGACCCCAAAGGGAAGCAAGCTCGTGGCCACCAAGCAGACCAGGGTGAGAAGAAGCCATGTAAAGGAGTAGGGCTCAGTGCTAATCAGGCACAACTCTTCACAGACACAGCAACAGGGTGAATCTCAGAATAATGATGTCGGATGAAAGAAGACAGAGAAAACGAGTAGATTCCGTGTTCAGTATTTCAGTTCATATCAAATTCCAGAAATGCAAACCAAACTATAGCAACTGGAAGCAGCTCCAAGGTTGAAAGGGACGTGGGTGTGGGGTAGGGCAGGAAGGAGGGTCATACAAACGCACAGGGACGCTTTTGGGGGAGACGGGTGGGCTCACAGCCTGCACAGGGGTGATGGCTTCTTTGCTTTATATGACAGCAAAATTCACCCAACTGTATGTTTTACGCAAGTGTACTTGGCTGGGCGCTAATGGTACTTGAGTCTCTATCATCAACTCCTCATTTGGAACACTCCAGAATAATAGTCTGAGAATGCAGGATAAAAATGAGAAGAATGCTTTCTTCCTTGAAAAGACAACTGCTAACATCCGGGGGGTTTTCTTCCAAGACATTTTCAGGTCTGCCAGGCTCCACACAGGCTAATCTGCCTGATCTGTCCTTGAGGAGCTGCTAGAAAATCCAATGTGGAGAGACGATATTTGCATACACAAGTGGAAAATAATGGGCTCTCTTTACATAGCGTGGCGGCACTAGAGCATTTTCGTGCTGCCAACAGTTCTCGGAAAACAGGCTCACTGTCGCATATTCCTCTGCTGTCTGGATGAACAAGGACTGACTGACTTTTGACCAGTTACCTGAAGCTTCTCTGTAATCAATGATCCCAGGATAGCCAGCTCTGTATGTAAAGGCTACACCAGGGGGCCGTTCCACAGCACCGAACAGATTGGTTAACAACTTACTTCTACATTGTGCGGGTAAGAATAAGATCCCTACACTTTCCATCTTTTAAATTCATTTGTGAATGAAGTATTCCCCTGAGTTACCAAGAAGATGAGATGGTTGTGGCAACAGTGCCCGCCTCTCAAGGCGGCTGTTGGACTCAGGGAGATGGGACACAGTCATCTTGTTGGGCGTGTGAGGGACACCATGGTACCAGAGTTGCCACGGGCACCCTCCATGCTTCATCGCCCTGGGACCTATCAGGCTGACGGTGTCCCTTGGCCTTGCTCGAGGGGTCCTTGTGATGGGCAGGAGTGATGCGCTCTAACTGAAGCCCCTGCTGTCCTTACTGTCTAGCACCACTCCCAATACTTGATACTCGGAGACAAACGCCAGCCCTCAGGACACGCCTGCCCCCCCACCCCCCCATCAAGGCTGCCTGAGTAAAACCCGGAGGAAATCATGAGCATCCCAGTGATGGAGTACAAACCCTAAATCATCTGGGCTCCTTGAGAGGGGCTGAAAAACCTGAGAAAGTCAGGCGACTGGTCAGAGCTGTTTGATTCAACAGTGTTGAGTGAATTTTTAGCCAGCTTCAAATTTAGCACTTGGCAGAAATTTTTAGTTACACACACACACACACACACGCACGCACGTGCACACACACACTTGTAGCTTCCGTTCACTAACAGAGAGAATTATAAAGATATGACCACACGTGCACATGCAGAATGTATCCAAATACAGCTTGTGTGAAATGATAGCCTACAGTTCTATAGCTGAGGCACTTGAGGTTTAATGAAATTGAGTGGCTTTCTCAAACCTCCAGTCAGTAAGTGGCAGGAGGGATCAGCCCAGTTCTCTCAGCCCAGTTCTCTCTGGTTCCACAGTGCCTCATTCATATGATGGAAAGTGATAATATTACCACCGGCATTTTCCCTGCACACTACAGTGCCCCAGGCATCGGTGCCTCCTCTCATTAAGAGGCCAACAGGGAGAAGACATGACCACTGCAGTGAAGCTGTCCACAGAGCCAATCAGAAAAAATGGTACTTTAGACCAAGCAGAAACTTGCTATTTTCTTTTTTTTTTTTTTTAATTTTTGCGGTACTGGGGATTGAACTCAGGACCTTGTGCTTGCCAGGCAGGCACTTATTCCACTGAGCTATATCCCCAGCCCTATTTTCAACCTTCACTTGAACCTGACTCTGTTTGCAGGACCAATCAGAAGATTCCCTTTTCAATCCTTCATTTGCATGTGGGCACAACCAATCAAAAGACGTTATTCTCAATCCTTCATTTGCATATGGAGAAAGTCAAGCGAGCTTTTCATAGGATAATTTACACATGGTGTGATACAAAAGGTTTGTGAGGACAGTTGTCTCCTTGCCTTATTTGCAGGAGGGGAGAAACCAGGAATCGTGAGCTCTCCTGTCCTCAGGGCTGCTAAGAGCCTTTCCACTGGCCCCTCTCACTATAGAACCAACTTCTCCACCTTCCATCAATGTACACCCTCACTGCCTCTTCCGTGGGTCTTGTTCTGTTAATCGTTCAGAACCCCGAGAACCTGTACAAAAGTCCCTTGGGACCTCCATCTGATGACCCCACGAGGCCCTTACAACCTGTTTCTCTGCAGAAGGTGGCCATGAGACCAGCCATGTTCCCCATGGTTTGCTCCCAGGGTGGCCTGGCCTACTATCCTGGGCATCCCTGATGCTGGTCCATAGGCTGTGGATCTGTGCTGTCACAGGATGCCCCTGCAGTAGTGTGAGAAGTATTCCTACAGAGCCGTCCCCGCTTGACAGTCGCTCAGGGCAGAGACACAGTGTTGAAAGGAGACACAGGGAGGATGACAGAAGGGAGCATCGTAAAGGCCACCTCTTCTCTGCTTGGCATGGAGGACTGGCCAAGGCCACTGGCAGCTCCATCCTGTGGTCAGAGGGACACATCAGGCGGAAGCTGCTGTCACCACGCACTGGTCATCAGGAGCCCTCGGGGTACTGGAGTGGGCAGATTCTAACCCACTTGTCTTGTTGAAACATCATGAGGACCCCTTAAAGGGCAGGAAACAGAAGAGGTCAAGTCTGTCACAAGTCAGCCTTGTGCCTTCTTGGCCTCCAGTTGTGTGTGTGTGGCCTTTCGTGTTCCTTTGGAAGACGTGGTCAGGCTCTCAAGGACTGAAGCAGCTGGAGAAGCCCAAACCTATAGGCCCCGCCCTTCCTTGCTGGGCGGGACGCAGCCCTGGGAAGGGATGTTCCTCATCTGGCCTGGCCCACCTCTAATTTAATGGGGACGCAGGCCACTTGGGCCCAAAGTGGCCCACATCCTGAGAGGAAGTCCCTAGCTGACCACAGAGTGGGTGATGGTGGGTGATGTCTGGCCACAGCTTGGCACGGCCTTGGCAGAGCTGGCACGATCCCTTTGAAGCCAAGGAGTCTCCATTTTATTGAGGTAGAAAGGAGTTCACGGATGTGTGGTCCACAGCAAGGGGTCACCCAGAACCTGGGAGAATCCAAGCACCATCCCGCCTACAGCTGACACCATGTCCTCTGGGATTGCAACTTGGTCCCTGCTGGCACCTGCCTTTGTGTGGCTGCTCCAAGGATGCTGAGAGCCCACACGGAAAGTGTGTGGTTAGGCTCAGGAAACCAGGTGCCCGGTGTCAGGTTCCACCCACAGCCCAGGGTCACGACCAGCTGCTGCTTTGCAAGTGCCTCCGGAGCTCTGAGTCGACAGTGAGATGGCACAGAAGCCCCGAGACGGCATTGTCAGCTCAGCAGCCAGGCCCGCTTCGATGTGGTTTTGACATCCTGAGTGGAGACTGGTTTGGCGTGGTGTGGAAATTGCCGTCTGGGATGAGTGCTGGTGTCTGTGCCCAAGCCCGGGGAACCTTCATGTTCCTCACCATCAGCTGCACACGGGGGGGTCTCACAAGTGGGATGATTTTATGACACCTTTCTTCTTAGTGGTACTGGTCACTGAACGTGGAGTCTGTGCACTGAGCTCTACCCCCAGCCCCTTTTTTATTTGAGGCAGGGTCTTGCTAAGTTGCTAAGTTGCCCAGGCTGAACTCGAACTTGTGATCCTCCTGCCTCAACCTCCTAGAGTGCTGGGTTTCCGGGTGTACATCACCATGCCTGGCTGATTTTATAACAACTCTCTAAAGAGAGGTGATCATGTATTTCTACAAATACAAAGTCCACTTAACACTGCAGATTTTATGATGTTATTCAACAGAAACATGTACTGGATTCTAAAATGCTTCACATTATCACAGTTATGTACCTGTTCTTGGGTACTCTCACAGTAAAATACCCAGTGACTCAGTGGCAAGTGGAACTCCTCCTCAGCACCTCCTGCCCAGCCTGACTTTTCCCTAGAGCTCAGTACCAGGCCATTTGTGTACGAAGCCTTGCAAAGCCTTTTCTCTGGAATTATACACCTGTCTACACCCCTAGACAAAGAGATCCTAACATGTTGGTGTTTTGTTGCTATTGGAAATGGAACAGGTCACCCACAAGCTGCTTTGCGCATTCAGAAATATACCCCGAGGCTCTTTCCCTGTGAGTGAAGGTAGATCACGCCATTCTTTCTCTTATTAGTACATGTTTTCAGTACCTAAAGTTTACATGCAATTGGGGGGTCAACACATGTAGTGAACAGATCTTAATTCTTTTTATTCTCCTTTCCTTTCCCTTCCCCCATCTCTGGATCCCTTCCTGTCTGCAAAAGCTCCATCTCCCTGTTTCCTATTATCTGTCTTTTACTTTGTTCTTTAAATTATTTATACTTTGGGATCCTCATGAAAGAAACAATACGATGTTTAAACTTACATGTCTGATATATTTCACTTAATGTTATGGTCTCAAGGTGCATCCATTTACCAACAAATAATTCAGGCTTATCCTTCTTTATGGCACAGTAGTACTCACTGTGTGTAAATGTTCGTTCTCTTTATCCATTCATCTGTTGATGGACAAAGAGACCACTCCTCAGACTTCGCTATTGTGAATTGTGCTGCTGTAAACATGGGAATGCCTGGATCACTGTAGGCCCACTCCATACTTTTTAGCTGCTGTATAGTATTCTGCAGTATGAATGCAATCCTTGCTGTCCTGATGGCCATGTAGATGGTTTTCTATCTTCTCCAACAACAGCAAAGGCTGCCATGGTCTTTGTTATAATGTCTCTTGGAGAAATATGTGCACATCCGCCCAAAAGGGATGCCAGGATGGAGCTGAGGGGACCCCGGGGAAGCAGACATGATATTGGAGCAGCTCATCCTCCCGAGTGGCAGGACCAATTTTCACATTCTTGGGCATAGGTGGCAGTAGGTGATTCCTTGCCCCGGTCTTGGGTACTAAACTCATAACAATTGGCGATTGGCCTAAACCATTTTTCCTGTTTAATGTGCATTTTCCTGAAGAGTCTTTCAGGTGCTTTTCTTCCCTCCCAACTGGGAGGGAAAACGTGCTTCCATTTGCACATTTTCTTCTTTGGCTTGTGGGGGAAGAACTCTTCTAACAGCAATTGCAACAAGCAAGTGGTAACATATGGTGTGAGATGTTTTTCTTTGTTTCAGAAGGTCACAAAAAGCATCTGTAATGGAGGAAAAAATAAAAGCTGTTGCATGTGTGTGTGTGCGTGTGTGCATGTGTTTTTCCGTAGCATGACTTGAACACCCACACAACTTTTGCAAGTGGAGTGAAGCCCCCCAAACTCTGCACCCGCAAAGATGAAAGGCAAAGAGAAGTCAGGCCGACTGACGCGTGCTTCATGATCTGAGGGCCGGTTCCCACCTGTGGCCGAGCTCTGAGTCCCACAGCCAGCCGCAGGGTGGTCTGCGACGCTGTGGGGCAGACGCTTTCCCAGTGACGCCTTTCCTAAAGCGAGCTGGGATCAGGGCTGGGGCTTATCATCTCCATCTGAGGAAGTGATGTAAGCCTGTGGCTCTTGCTGGGGTTATCTGAGGGGCTGATCGCTCTCAGGTGCTGAGGAGACAGAGGCAACCAGGTGGTAGCAACAAGCGGAGGGCCCAGACTCGGAGTCACCCTGAATGAGAGTGTGTTTTATCTGCCTAGTACATCTCAGGGGGAAAGCTGAGGCAGGGGTGCGGGAGAAGATGGGGTGCTAGTGGGGGGCAGAGAGGCTAGTGAGGAAGGAGGTCTCAGACCTGAAGCAGTCCATGGGGCGCAGTGACGTCTTACGGTGGCACACGGCACATGTTTCTTCTGACCCCTGGCCACGGGTCACCCAGCTCTAGAACAAGGCCCAGCCGTTTCTGGCCACCACAGCCACAGCCACAGCCACAGCCCAGAGACATCAGGAAAGGGGCCGCTCCGCAGAGACCCCCCTGCCCTGGGCAGGGCCTGCTTTCATAAGAACTTATCTTTTCTGAGTTTCTGATGCGACTGAAGCCCCTCAGGAAACACTGGCCACTTGAAAGGACAGGAAGACGTTCTGTAGCTCCACAGTAACCTCGGGGTAAATGTCACCCAGCATCATATTGCTCTAAGACACGGACCCAGGAGTCATTTTTGTAAGCATAAAAACCTGAGCAAACTTGCAGTGGGGCAGACACCTTCCTGCAATGCCCGCCTTCTTGCTGGAAGGTGCGGTCTTGGTGCCGCCTCACAGCAAACTCTGTCTAGACTCCTGCACGGCCTGTGCGTCCTGACTGAGTCCTCCTTCCAGGGCATGAGGAACCGATGACAGGGGTGGAGGGTGGTGGTCCTAGCCACATCAGGACCCAGCGTGCTGGTGACTGGCTGCACCTGTGGCATGGATGGAGAATGGGACACGGGTAAAGTAACCCTCGAAACTTCCATTTTAGACTCTCATTTGAAAAGATGGGCTAGGGAGAGGCTCTGTCAGCTTTAGAGAGCAGCTCAGGCCAGGTTATCCTTGGTGAAAGTAACTGCTGGGCCAGAACTATTGCCGAGGAGACGCTATTCTATGAGCCCAGGTGAGTTTTGTGAGAAACCAACCCAGCAGTAGAACAGGGGCAGGCTGGCCCAGGCAGGCCTTCCTGAGGGCATGTGTAGGCGCAGATTTCTGGGCCCAGCTATTATCAGGGTCTGGTTGCTATGAGCTCTTTCCAAAGATTGTTGGAGGTTCCTGGTATCCTGATCGAAGAGTCAGACACCACATGTCCAAAAGGAAGCTTACAGTGGCCACAAGGTTAATGGTGCCACCTTTTGTACTCTCCCATCCTGATGTCAGATCTAGGCTGCCCTATCAAAACCCTGCTTGATTTCACACCAGAAGTGAAGATAGCACTTTCTGATTGGTCCCAGGTGCAGGGCTGAGGAGCTGTTTTTCTCTGCAGGTGTCCTAGGTCTCCAGAATCAACAGGTCACAGATGCCTATTTGCCTAGCTGCAGGCCACACCCTAATCTGACCCCAGTTTCTGATTTGAAGGCTTGAGGCACCCACGGCTCCAATAAACTTCCAGGTAATGCTGAGGCTGATCTTGAGACATACTATGAGAACCACTGGGCTGATGAAAACTTGCCAGAGAAATTTTTCATTTGGTAGGAAATAGATACTGGGAGCCATGCATGGAAGGTTTGGGGCTGTGGTCTCTTGGGCTGCTGGGGAGGGTGTTGAGAGATGCTTCTATGGCCAAGGCAGTAAAGGCGATAGGTGCTGTGTCTGCCCTGCCCGAAGGGCTGCTAAACGCCAGAGAGCTGTGATGACTTAGAAAGGTCTCTCTGCTTTTCAAAGCATGAAGCATTCAAAACACAACGGCTGTTGCCAGGCTTGGCGCCGCGCCTGGGCCGTCTCTGCAGCCAGCTGTCGTCACTTCGCTCTTTTTCTCTGCTCTGGTGTGCGACTGTGATCTCCCAGAGGTTTGTCTCATTCTCCTTGGGCTGTGAAAAAGATTAATCCTATCTGCACTGACCACTATCGAAGTATTTATCAGAAGAGACTGACTGATGAAGCTAAGGTTTTGAAAAGCCTTCATCACCCAAACATTGTAGGTTACCGTGCTTTTACTGAAGCCAGTGGAGGGGAAAAGTCTCTAAACGACCTAACAGAAGAGCGATATAAACGTAGCCAAGGTCCTTTCCTGGCAGCTGTAATTTTAAAAGTTGCTCTAAACATGGCAAGAGGGCTACAGTATCTGCACCAGGAAAAGAAACTGCTTCATGGAGACATAAAATCTTCGAATGTTGTAATTAAAGGTGATTTTGAAACAATTAAAATTTGTGATGTAGGAGTTTCTCTCCCATTGGGTGAAAATATGACCGTGACTGATCCCGAGGCCTGTTACATTGGCACTGAGCCGTGGAAACCCAAGGAAGCTTTGGAGGAAAACGGTGTTATTACTGACAAGGCAGACGTATTTGCCTTTGGCCTTACTCTGTGGGAAATGATGACTTTATCCATTCCACACATTACTATTCATCTTACAGATGATGATGGTGATGAAGATGCAACTTTTGATGAAGGTGATGTTGATGATGAAGCCTACTGTGCAGCTTTGGGAACCAGGCCACCTGTTAATATGGGCGAAGTGGATGAATCATACCAGAAAGTGATTGAACTCTTCTCTGTATGCACTAATGAAGATCCTAAAGCTCGCCCTTCTGCTGCACACATTGTTGAAGCTTTGGAACTAGATGGCGAGTGATCATGTTCTTGATGACCTCAGCATGAAGTACATAGCTGTTCTGTTTTCTTGGCTGTTTATCTGCAGTTATTACCCCAGAAGTGGCCTATTTAGGTCCATAATGCCATTAATTTTGAGTAGCTTTCTAACATATGCGTATTTCTTGTGTTCTTATGATAAGCACTTAGTATTGTACTGGATTTTCTGTGAAGTTTAAAAAATGTAAATATATGCAGGTGGTTTGATGTTTCACACTTAGAACACTAGCAATAAAATACTGTAAACCTCTCATTCTCACACTGGGTCTGACACCTGCTACCGACTGCCATTGCCTCCTCTCCTGGCTGCACCCTCCTCTCTCCAGCCCTGGACCAGCTCTCATAACTCTGCTCTCCTCTGGCCTAGTTGGGAGGCTTCCGTGAGCATGGGCCTCCGAAGCTGAAGCTGCGAGTGCCAGAACGAGGGCGCGGGCCATGGGTTTGCTTGGAGTGGTGACTTCCTCCTTCTCCTCTCCCTCCGACTGTGCCATGGCGGATCTCCGATCCTTTCCTCCAGCAGAGGTTTTGCTCAGTCTTTCTGAGGGCTTCAATTCCCATTTCAGATCCTTCCTGAGTTCAGGATACCCACCTCTTTCCCTTCTGTCCTTTGTCTGAGTGGCATTCCTCCGGAAGGTTCTCTCTGTTGCCTACCCGGTCGCCATCTTGAAGTTCTCTCGTAAAATTTATTTAGTTATTTGTTACTTTCTAATGAATTGACCATTACATTTCTAAAGTTCTG